>JAPMOQ010024920.1:3125892-3137082 GCA_026543055.1 Argiope trifasciata | reverse complement strand
GAGTTCATAAAATGAAATAAATTGTTGAACATTATTTTTTGTGCAACAATATGATTAAATAGCGTAAAATATTTTCATTTTCAGGTTAATAACAAATTTGAGAGATTTTTCAGTATTAATTTCCTTGTATATAAATTTCATTGGTTGCTAAACCTTTAATCGTAGGAATTGAATTGATTGAAAACTTATTTGTTTCTGCTAAAGATGAAAAAACAATATCATAAAATTTATTCCCAACCTTAAATTCTTGAATAATAAAGTTTAAAAAAATAGAATAAATATTCGTTACGCTTCTCCTTTATATAACCATGTATTCATTTCCGTTACGAAAATAAATATTATTCTTTTTATCATTCCTAACTAAACAAGAGAGCTATTTTAAATTTCAAACGATATTTCCCAAAGTATTTCTTCAGCGATAGCAACGCGCTGGGTACCAGCTAGAATAAAATAAAAGTAGAATTAAATTTTTAACCCTAAAATAATCCTCTTATTAATTTAATTATATAGGCAATAATTTTTCATATTATTTTTATAATATTTTAATCATTATTGAAAATTCTTTTTTTTATCATTAATTAAAACAGAGCTTCAGCTTCATTGTCTCGGAGATTGTTGGTGCATTAATAAAAATTCAATTAACTAAACCTTTTTCAAATGTGGAAAAAATCAAATCAATCAATAGAAAATTTTCATCTACTTCTAAAATACTTATGCGTTATAATCTTAGTATAGAGAAAATTTTTGACAGATTTAATAAATATTTCATTTTGAAACTGCTTCTAGAGTTACTCGGAAAAGACGATCTAATTGTAAGCTTAGCTCTAAAGACAAGGTTGAAATTCAAATCCACTAGAGCTTCGTCTTTAAATTTGCACTCCTCGACATGGCGAAGGATGGAGAATTGAGCTCGTTTTCACCGTTGCCAAAATGGAGACTGTACCAACAAGCCATCAGGGACTTTACGAGGAAAGGAAACTGCATTTTCAAACAGTTGATGAAAATATCGATTCATGAAAAGGAGGATTATGATTAATAATGAGTTGGATGTTGTCTAAACCAGAGGTTCCCAACCTTTTTTAAACAGATGTCCCCTTTTCTAGTGAATATTTAAATACCGCCCCCCTCCCACTCCAGAGAAATAAGAGTGCATATAATGCATGGTGAAAACAAGAATTAAATAAAAAAAATTACTAATAGATAGAAAATTGTTGGAATTGAACCACTACTAAATTTCTTTTTTATTTAATAAAGTTTTAGCTTACCTGTTATAAGAACAAGTAAGCTAATACGATGTAATTCATAGTAAATTATTGCTTTCTAAATATATAAATTTACAGTTTCAGAGAGCAATCAAAGCGCATACTTAATTATATTAAAAAGTATTTTTTATTATCATGTAAAGACATCGAATTTCTAACTTAAATAATAAGAAAGCTGAATTTGGTGCATTTTAAGGAGCTTGTTAATATCGGGCTAGATTTTACTTGAAAGTAATCATAAGTCACCGCGTTCAGTAACATGGAACCGATTTCTTTTTTTTTGTTGTCAGTGTTGCTACAGCACTAAATCCAAGTGCTGCTAAATATGAAGATCGGAATGCTATCAGAAATCGTTGAACAACCGACCATAATCCTGAATACAGTTGGGAAATTGACTTCTGTAGCCAAAATTCTTGGTAATCATTCTTGAATTTAATTTTCAATTCTTCATCTGTCATCAGTTCTTTTAGTACTTCTAACTGAGATGATTCTGCTGTGCTGACATTGGAAATTTTCCAAAACCCAGTCTGGTATTTCCATACTTAAAATGTCCTGGAATCGTCCCTTGAAGTCGTTGTAGACTATATTTGGTTAATATTCTGACGCCTTTCCGTGCCATATCAACGTTCCCGAATTTACACTGGGTCTTTTACCACCCCCTTGAAAGCCTCAAACGCCTACAAGAGGGCGTTATCGGCAACGTTGAGAACCTATGGTCTAAACTATTTCTTCACAGGGGATCAAAATCTAATCGATTCAGCATATAAAAGCTGTTCTAAATCAATCAATAGTAAAACACGAATTTCCAAGCCACACTGTTAGGCGATCCAGCAATAACTTAGACTCTGTTAAATTTGTTTCGTGAATGTAACATCTCGTCAAATGGATTTTAACCTCTTGTTAACACACTACTAAATGGAATGCATAAAGATCTCAGAGTTAAAGAAAACCCTTGAAGATTGTAAATAATGACGTAAGTACAGTACTGATGGTACCAGGGCTACGGTACCTGGTTGGTAGAGCGATAGTCTTGAAACCGAAAGGTCTCGAGTTCTCTCCTCGTCTTGGCCAAAGACAGCCGTGTTGGTTAACGACAGTTGGGGCACGTTAAATAGGTCGTAACTGCAAAGTTCTCCAAGTTCCCATAACAAAACGATACATCTGGGTGTACGGAATCAGGGATGAGTCGGTCTCTGATTTGGATCTGAATTCTGACTTGTTGATGGATGAATGAGCCTATGAATGAACTCAACCGCCGACTAAAAAGGGTAGTGTCGTGTGTGTTCGAGAAAAGTTGTCCTTTCACCTGAACGGTGCACGGTGCTCATTAACAACGAAAGGAGCACACCTCAGCATTAATTCAAAAGAGCTCTGCTCATTCGGGCTTGGTATGATCAAGTGGCATTAGACAACAACAACAACACTGATGGTTCCAATTAATCTCAAAATCCTGAAGGATATGACGTTAAAGATTGATAGTTTTATTCCAACTGTTTGAGAGTGTGCAAACAGCTATTTACTACCTTGAAATGAATGTTAGTTTGACTGACACGAAGCAGACTAAAGATAATTTTATACGAATAGTTCTGCTTACTGTCGAAGAATGGAAGTGGAAATCAACAATGCAACATCTAGCCAACAAGTTCGCCACGCACGATTAACATATGGAGCTTAACTATCCAGAAGATGCCCGAAGCAGAATAAAGACAATTATATAGAAACAGTTCTTTTGGTTTTTGTCGAAGAATGGAAATGGAAAGCTGAAAACAGAAGGTATAGAGGAGAAAAAATTTATGTGAAGAAGGCATATCTAAATATCACGGGATTAGAAGATCCGTATTCATCTTAAGAAGGTGAGGCCTGAGGGAGTGGTACTGTTTCAAAATATGTATCGATTTTCTTCTCTGTCAAATGAAGCTAAACCAAAAACGAGGCATATTGTGGAAATATACACGAAAACACTTAGAGCTGATAGGAAATCCATTATTAGGTAACAAATAAATACGAACCATTCAAATTGCGCTGCATAAGGAAACATTATTTCATTTCTAAATTATGTTTGATAATTTTCATGATTTTTGTAAGATCCATAAAATAATTTATTCACTTAGAATCATGGCTGTAATTCTTTATAAATGTAATTTCATTGAAATCCTTCGCACATAATTTTTTAAATTAAAATGTATTCCCTTCATGCACTTTTTATGCCATGTTTTAAAAATCATTTGTTATCAATCGTTAAATTTCTCAAACTTAAAAGAATCACTTTTTATTTAATTTTAAAAAAAGAGCAATTGATATCATCTGTATCGAAAGATTTCAAATCTGGGAGATTTCTCATCGAGAATTTTCTGGGAGATTTTTAATTAGAATGCTTTATATTAGGAAAAAAATTTAACAGATATTTTTGAAATTATTTAATTGCTTCAAAGATTTTAATTTTAGATGGCCAGGGGAAACATTTAACAGAAACACTTTTTAAAATGTTGATGGTATAAAGGAATTCAAGAAAGAATTTTTATTTCTTATCACCAAATTTAATTCTATTTATTCTTGAGTCCATTCAAGTACTTGAAAATTGATGAAATAATTATCAAACATTCTAACTTGAATTAAAAGTGATACCAAAGGAGAAATCTATTGTAATTTTGTTCTGAACAAAGAGAATTGTCCGAATGACCTTCTAATTATAGGCCTAAATGCCTAATTTAATAGTTTATTTTCACTATAATTTTCTGATCGCCATAATAATATCAGAATGTAACACCCAAAATTTACCAAAACTTAGTTACATCAAGTCACAGATTGTTGTATGTAGCTAGCAATTCTACTTTTTACAATATTTCGTACGTTTGATGTACGACATTTGCGACCCTCCGGTTTTACAGCCGAGACCTTACCACCAGGCCACCGCAGCCCTTAAAACTTAATTAGAAGAAGTAAAATTTAAAATATGCTGGAAAAATTACAGCACTCCATGAATACAAAGCATGATTTATTTTTATACGAGTATGGAACATCACTTTAAGACCTATAAGAATATGAATAATTTAAAGCATTCTCTGACAGTTTCGTAATCTATTCTTAAAACAATTGTCTTAAGAAACATTCGTATAAATCAGCATCTGAAATCAATAGACAGTTAAACCTAGTAGATTAGCGACCAAACATTCAGTATTTATCGGGACCGTCTCGGTTTTGGATTCTTTGCATGCTCGTATTTTTATTTTCCTTTTTCTTATATAGTATAGTTTTATTTAAATATGTTTAACTTGATTTAATTTTTAAAAAGATGCTTATGGACTACTTTTGTTTCAAATTTTTACTATGAGTAGAAAATAATCCTTTTATTATAGCTAATAATTGTTGCAATTGTAATGTATGTAGGTTTGAACATCATTAGTTTGAACGAAGAATTGACCTGATATCCTCGATTAATACAATTGGAATTTTTGATTTATTTTCTGGATTAACGCTTAACATTCAGAGACTTTAAATCCTAAATTGGTTAAGAAATTATTATATTAAAGTAACTATTTATTGAGGCTAGGGTTTTTTAGGCTTAATTTCTTGAAACTTATGCAGTCAGAATATGAGGAAGCTAAAGCCTCATTTAACGAGAACAGTTTATATTAATTAATTGCTTAAGACTTCACTTATCATTGACTGAAATATGCTATTTCAATGCAAGAAAATAAATAAACTGTTTCTTATACGAAATGTTTTTAGCATTCGCTTTTCAACCTATATATTAGAATACGGATAGAAAATTTAAATAATTATATTTAATTTTTATGGATGTTTATGATTTTTTTAAACAAAAATTGAATCTGTTAAAGGACCAAGAATGAATTCTAAGTAATCCATTTTTTCGATTATCCAGAAACAATAACTTTATGAACATTTAAGATTCCAAATTATCAAATTAGTATTGATTACGTTAGACTAAATCTCGTTAACTTCTTTGATTTTATTGCATTTTCAACAGTTCAGAATGTCATTCTGGTCACTGAGCAGTTTCACGGGCTTGCTACTGGAATTTCATTAAATACCAAAATATTTACAGTAGAAAAAAATAACTATGTACAGGATTTACAAACATATAAATAATGTTAATAAAATGAAACCGTTTACATAGATTTCCTACTTTGAAAAATTATTTGGAATAATAAGATGCAGAAATATCTTATGTATAAAAAAAACACTTGATTTCTGTGTTCGCTTATTAACATGACACAGCAGGTGAGGATGCAGTTATAAAAATCAAAGTAATTTGGTTAATGGTAAGATATCTATGAATGCAAATGCAGGTGAAGTAACTGTGGTGCTTTTTTACCCTAATACTTGCGAGCATGACATTTGATGTTGAAAGTTAGGGAGGCAAGGAAAGATCTCTATTTTCACTGACAAGTTTAATAATCAATTGAATGAATTTTTTGCCTGGAGAGGAATTTTCTGGCGAAACTTTTCACTCATTTTTATTCAGCTCTTCAGAAAATTCTTTTAGTTCTTAAATTAAAAGTTAAGCATAAGTTCAAAAACAATTTTCAATTCCGATATCTCTAATAGCTCCTCCAGGCTGAAACTTATATCCCTCTACCAAAAAGAAGCATGTTTTAAACGCTTCTAACAGCGTTCAAACAACATTTATATTAATATTTGAATTCTTCTATATTTAGAGGCAGAAGCAACGAAATAAATAAATTTTTTATAAAATTTTTAAAGGAAAAAAATTCATTGTTTTGAAAAATATGAAGGCAGAAATGCCTTGAGGGCTGAGAAACTGCTCCGAAGAGGAAGAAGTCTAAATTGGAAAGGAAAATTTGATTTTCCAGGTGGGTTGCTTTAACCAGTTTCCTGACAAGATCACAAAAATTGATGCACAGATATTCCATTTCGAGTTTTTCCTTTTATCTTGAGAGCAAAAAAAAATAAATGATTTTTTTTTCAACTTTTATAATGAAATTGCCCATACTCGAAGCTGACAGAAAATGTCATGGTTGAAGATAAAGTTTTGAAATATATATTTAAAGAAGTTTCCAAATAAGACTTACCTTACATGCTCTTATGAATGAAAAGAATTATACGTTTTGTTTTAGAAAATTACTTAGTTAAGTAACTGTTAATTTATGTTACAATTAAGTAACTGTTAATTTATGTTACAATTAAGTAACTGTTAATTTTTTGCAATTAAGTAATTGTTAATTTGTTACAATTAAATAACTCTTAATTTTTTACAATTAAGTAACTGTTAATTTGTTACAATTAAGTAACTGTTAATTTGTTACAATTAAGTGACTGTCATAATGTTACAAAATATGGAATTATCTCAAATCCGAATATGACTTTAAAATTCATCTTTTCATTATCTTATACATGTTTTTATGAATGAAAAGAATTATACATTTTGTTTTAGAAAATTACTTAGATAAGTAAGTGTTAATTTATGTTACAATTAAGTAACTGCTATAATGTTACAAAATATTGAATTACCTCAAATCGTAATACGACTTTTAAGCTCATCTTTTCATTATATTATAAGTTAGTTCATTCGAAAGAAATGGAATATACATGCGTCTTAAATAAAAGAGAAGTTATTGGATATTAGAATTATTAGTGTTATCAGAATTCTGGTATTATTAGTATTATTAAAGTATTATTAGAATTCTTTTATTATTAGTATTATTAAAGTATTATTAGAATTCTTTTATTATTAGTATTATTAAAGTATTATTAGAATTCTGGTATTATTATTATTATTAGAATTCTGGTATTATTAGTATTATTAGAATTCTGGTATTATTAGTATTATTAGAATTCTGGTATTATTAGTATTTTTGGAATTCTATTATTAGTATTACTAGAATTCAGGTATTACTAGTATAATTAAAGTATTATTAGAATTCTGATATTATTAGTATTATTAGAATTCTGATATTATTAGTATTATCAGAATTCAGGCATTATTAGTATAATTAAAGTATTATTAGAATTCTGGTTAAATACTAGATAAAGATTGTGGTTAATTGTGGCTTTCTATACTCGATAAAGACTTACATATTTAAGAATGAAACGATTATCTTGGATTTCTATGGAATGATTCCTTTCTTATTGGATTTCTTTTTTCATTCGATACGTCTTAAATAAAAGAGAAGTTATTGGATATTAGATCAGTAATTTTTCACGCTTTACTGATCGTCCCTTCTTCTTTATTTGATGGATGAATGCTGTTCCTAGACGGCCTCTTTTCCACCCCCGAATTTTTTTTTTCTTTCAATAAAGGGGTGGAACAACAGAGATCGAAGGAAATGGAACTCCGATCTCTTTTTCGTCAAAGACCAATGGAGAAGAACAAAACGATAATCTTCAAACACCATAAAAGGTGCGTTTGTTACCGAAAACAGTTATTGTCGTAATTTGTCAGAACCAACTGGTAGAAAAACCGTTTTCTCTTAGAAATCATGATCTTCTGCTCAAAGCTAACGTTATCTGAAGGAACGATCGATATCTCCGAGTTTCCCGTATGCTTTAACTTCTATAGCATCTTTAAAATGACTCATCGCAGTTCGATTTCTCATTTGCGTTTTATAATTTATGGCTATCATTATTATAATTTCGATGTAATTAAAGTCGAAAGAATCATTTTTGCATTAGAATCGATTTACGTTTAATACATGCAATTCTATCGTTTGGCCCTAACTTGTACACCATTTTCTAATATAGGACAATGAAGACATGAACAATTTTATCCAATTAATTATTAAGGTTAAAAAAAGGGAAAAGAACCTTTAATAATATAAAAATATATGTCATATAAGAATTGGTGAGTTTTATAATTCGTTGTTATTATTCTTCCCATTCCGTTGAAATTAGAATTGCAAAAAAGTTACTTTCAATGTATGCAATTCTGCCGTTGCCCCTTAACTTTTACGCCAATTTCTATTATAGGACAATGTAGACATGGACAATTTTATCAAATTAATTATTAAAAATAAAACAAGGAAAAGGAGCCTTTACTAATATAAAAATATATGTCATATAAGAATTATTGTGTTTTATAATTCATTGTTATCATTCTCCCAATTCCGTTGAAATTAGAATTACAAAAATGTTACGTTCTATATATGCAGTTCTATCCTTGCCCCTTGACATGTATGCCATGTTATATTATAGGACAATGAAGACTTGAACAATTTTATCAAATTAGTTATTAAGGCTAAAACAAGGGAAAGGAGTCTTTATTCATATCAAAACATATCCCATATAAGAATTATTGTGTTTTATAATTTGTTATTATTATTCTCCCAATTCCGTTGAAATTAGAATTACAAAAATTTTACTTTTGATATATGCAACTCTGTCGTTGCCCCTTAACATGTACGCCGTGTTATATTATAGGAATATGAAGACATAAATATCTTTGACAAATTAATTATTAAAAATAAAGTAAGGAAAAGGTGTTTTTATTCGTATAAAAATATATGCCAAATAAGAATTGTCGTGTGTTATAATTTGTTGTTATTATTCTCCCAATTCCGTTGACTTAGAATGATAAAAACGTTACATTTAACATATGCAGTTCTGTCGTTGCCCCTGAACATGTATGCCCCGTTGTATTATAGGAATATGAAGAAATAAACATCTTTACCAAATTAGTTATTAAAGTTAATATAAGGAAAAGGAGCCTTCATTCATATAAAAATATATGCCATATAAGAATTGTGGTAATTTATAATTTGTTGTTATTATTCTCGCATTTCCTTTGAAATTAGAATTGCAAAAAGCCCAAATTTAAATGTCAATAATCAAGCAATTAATTTACTGATTTGAAGAGATTAATTATAACTGTGTATGATTTATAAGTCGTTTTGCCTTACTGGGAAAAGGAAACACGAACAAAATTGCTATTGAGGCCAAAATAAAAAAAAAATGTTGCAATTTCTCAGCATGAAAATGAACTTCACATTCAGAATTGGTGAGCTCATATAATTTGCTTGAATTTTAGGAACAGTCTTTTGGAAGGAAGATGATGGGAATTAAAAAAACTCACAAAGAATAACTTAATATTATTAAGGGAAATCCTAAAAGATCTCTAATATATGTGAATTCTAATATATATATATATATATATATATATATATATATAAATTAACAAAATAAGTTAAGCAAGAAGGAACAAAACCGAATCAAAACAATAACCAATAGAAAAAGAATCCGGCCTGAAAACGTCAAGGGTCACTTTCAAGTAAGGATTCAAAATAAGGGATTTTTTCAGTGAGGCATCTATGAACTATGGTCAAAAGTATTGATACCTCGTGACCCGAAAATTACGGCAAAAGAGACATACCAATTTAAGCAGCAAAAGACAAAAACAAAGCAAAACATTAAAAAACATCACCAAATGAAACAAAAATATATATAAAAAGTAAAACTACGTAAGAATATTCAACCAAAATTAATAACTCAAATTAAGAAAACTAAAAGAGAGAAACCCATTATTTAACGAATTCTACATAGTTTAGATGGCAAGGAAAGCATTCATATTTCCTGATTTTGCTTTTTTAATAATCCGTATATTATCTCTGAAAATTTCAAAGGAAGCTTCGCTCAAATACCCGTCAGTGGCATGGAAAAATGGTCTTGGTTAATAAATTGGCCCTTTAATATTTATTTACAGATAAGTATGTAAAAGACTGGTCCTTATAGAAAAATGTAAGAACAAGTTTTACTCATAGACATTGTTCCGTTGTAGTGGTGCATAAAAATTTAATTTTTAAAATTTTTTATTGTCCGTTTCTATAGGCCCGAAATATATTCATACGTTTGAGTATCGTATTTGAAGAAACGTGCAATAGTGTTTTTCACGTTTTCTGACACCCTGTATATAAATTGTGAAGCAATTTTTTTATACCACCCCTTCTAAATTCTTTTCTTCATTCCCCTCCAACATCAATACTAAATATTTCAGAGCATTCTGGAACTTGACTACACCACCACTTCTTCTTTTTGCATGCAGCCGACTACCCCGACACCATTGAACGTAGCAGTATCGACAGGATTTGTTGGGGTCGACTGATAAATAAGTATTGTCCAACCTTACGTTGACCGAACACTCAAACTAACATTCCTTTCGGGGTAGTAAATAGCTGTCTTTCTCCCCATCTGCACTCTCTCAAACAGTTGGAATAAAACTATCAATCTTCAACAACATATCCTTCAGGGTTTTGATATTACCTGGTACCATCAGTACTGTACTTAAAACATTATTGACAATCTTCAGGTCCTTCCTTAGCTCGGAGATCTCCATACATTCTTTAAATAGTGGTAAACTGTACCAATTTCTTCACAAATGCATTTATTTTCCTGCGTTCTTCCAAATCTTTGGAAATATGCAGGAAATCTCCCATGTCCAGATATGATTAGGATTATAAGTGGATGGCATCTTATTTTAAATTCCGGAAAAGAATAAAGTCGAAAGTTACTCTTCCTCTTTTGGACATATACCATCTGTCACACCACTACTTGAAATTACGACTTGAATTTACTACACCACTACTTGAGAAACACATTTTAACAAAATGTTTATTATTTACTGGAAAAAAACTTCTACTTAAGTACCTAAGTTTCAAAATCCCATATTGTGATTCTAAATTTTTACTTCACCCAATCTGAGATAGAAGGGGAAAAGAGAAATACAGAACTTATTACTTACAGCATTAATAATACATGCGGGAACTTATTTGCTAATACAGTTGTAAGAAAGCTCTAACGGTTCTAAGTTCATTTTATTTCAAAAGTATTGTACATATATAAACAAAAATGAATGTTTGTCTGTATGCAGCTTATGCGGCGCTGTACCGCTCATCCGATTGCGATAAAATTTCGGATATTTATTTCTTACACTTATGGAAGGGTTATAGGCAAAGTA
>JAPMOQ010024920.1:3053208-3079273 GCA_026543055.1 Argiope trifasciata | reverse complement strand
GTGTTATTTTGGCAGAAGAAATACCTACTTATCCATTGAGTTGCTCAAATTCATTAAGCTTCAGGGATGTTCGATTAGCTAAAAAGCTAGAAGATTGCAATGTATTTCGGATGTAGTTTTAAGTGTTATTTTGGTAGAAGAAATACCTACTTATCCACTGATTTGCTCAGGTCCATTAAGCTTCAGGGATATTCGACTAGTTCGAAAGCTATTTACAAAATATAACTGGCATATTTTTGAGACATTTATATATTTCCTCTAATATTTTTGCTTAGATGTAAATTGATAATTGTCCTTTACTAATAGGGATAAATGCATGAGAACTGATAAATAATAAATGAAAGGAAAATTAATAAATATATAGCGTTTTCTTTGCTATCAATTCAAACAATGTTATTCTTAAAAGTAAAAAAAACAATTTGTTTTTTTAGTGTGATATTTATAAAATTTATATAAAGAGAATAAATTTTATTTAAACAAATCATACAATTAAACAATTAAATAAGTGTTTTTGCAGATTTCTGCTTTTTTAGTATTTGAATACTGCAATATGATATGTAAAATACTGAATACTGCATGATAAAAATAGGATCACTAATAAAGAGGAAAGCATATAAATGCTATAAAAATTGGAAATGAAGAAATTAAATCTTAAAAATTTCCTACAATAATACGTCTTTTAGTTGTCATTGAAATTTACGAAAATTGAACAAGTACTAGCCGGTTCTATGATTAAAATCCGATTCTTCTAAACATGTGTTGTATGTTTAGCCTTGTTAGTTGCTTTGTTTCACATCGAGGGGCAACTAGCCGTCCTCTAATATGGTGGAGAATATCAGAAAGAGAGCAAAAGGAAGGGATGAGAATATGAAAACTTATTTCTCATTTATTTATTTAATAAGCAATTAATCTTAAAAGTATATGCTTAAATATTAGGAAAATATATTGTCAGGTGGATAGAACTCAAGAAGACACAGGAATTAGAGTTAAATCAATTTATTAGCTCAATTCTGAACTAAGAAGTGTGTGACTGAGAGGTCTTCAGCTTTTATACAAGTAGGGAAAGTTCCAGAATACCTTTCTGGAGACAGTAAGAAAAGTCCAGAGCACTTATCTGGTAACTTAGAGAAATGTCCAGAATCTTCTGGAACATGATATAAAGGAAAAACAAATCAAGGAATAATACTTAAACAAAATTTAAGCCTATTGAGATTCGAACACATGATCTCCTGACGATAAGTCTGTCGTTATAATCATTCAGCTATGCAAACGCTGCGATGTTTCAATGAGGCTATATTGATTAAATCTGCACAGTAGAAATAAATCATCACTTGCCAATAATTATCGAAATCATCGCCATAAAATAGTGAGTAAAATGGTTGAGTAAATAAAACACGTGATTCAAAGGAAATGTTTTAAATCATTTACCATAAAATAGTGAGTAAATTGGGTGAGTAATAAAACATGGGATTCAAGGGAAATGTTTTATTTTCAAACAAATACTGAATATTTGTGAAATTATTACTGTGAATAATGGATTGGTAATGTTAAATATTTCATTTATTTCCCTTTTATCTAATCATTTTTAATTTGCTAACTTTATTCCATATTTTATCTAATTGTCTTGTATCAAATTTCCTGAATTAAATTTCAAGAATATAAAGCATCTGATTTTTCTCTCAATATGCTGTCTGTTTAAGATTAACGAAATGTTTTAAAATAGAACTTTTTGTAATATTTTGAATATACTATTATTTTTAATTTGTTCAAGAATATCATAAATTTGTATTATATAACATTATTTATTGAGAAACATAAAATGGCAGCTCTTGACCCTTACTTAGATTTCTAAGTTATATTTTTGGGGTATAATGCCCTTATATTGTAAATAAAATCATGTATGTATTTGTGGTGTGATAAGGGGGGTGTCAGCTCAGGTGCTATCATCGTCGTCTCACCATGGTTCAAGATGACGAGGTCCGTCCCAAAATAGCCCTAGTGTTGCTTTACAACAGGACGTTAAAATAATTAAACCAGCGCTTTGATAGGAAAAACTGCATACAATATTTGCGTTCAATTGTTTAATTTTTTTTTAGTAAAAAATGCTAATAGCTATTGAATGGTATTTTTTACTATTAGAAATTCTGAAGATTTCAAAATAAAATTGTTAGAAAACAATCAAACTTTTGCAGAGAAATTTTCATGTTCTCTTTCATATGTATTAAAGGCTGGATATTAATTAAGATTCCTTTCTTTCTAAACATTAAATTCACGGCAACTTAAAGAAAAGTTTTGAAAAGCCATTAGAATGTATGAAAAGGAATTCGACAGCAACTTCATATAAAACAATACGTCTTTTTTTTCATAGATTTATGTGTTTGTGAGTCTCAGAAACAAAAGCTCTTCGTTTAATTAACAAATCTTTTGTTCTTTCAGAGAAAGAAAAGAAATGAAACAGGATATTTATTTTGAAAGCATATATCAGAACTCCTAGCTTCTTGAAAGAATGTTATTTTAAAATTTCGTAATGAATTACAAATAAAAGGCGAGTGCTCATAAAATAAATAATTAGTATTAAAAACTTATTGCTTTTTTTTTGTTTAACTGCGAAAGTAATTACAACTACTGAAAGCAAAACTCCTATTTTAATTTTTGATTTCTAAATGAATGAATTATATTGGATAAAGATGAGAATTTTATAATTAGTTTCTATATTCATTCGTAAAATAGTTTTTTTTCAATATTGATTAAAAAATTATTATCGTCTTTATTAACATTAATATCCATCAAGAACTACATAATCATGTACATAACAACAATTGCTATTTCTTAATTTTTATATTTCCACTAGCTGCCTCAGAAGAAATAATTTTAGAGGTATTGTTTGAAATTTAAAATAACTGTCTTATTTAATTAGGAATAATAGAAAGAATAATATTTATTTTCGTATCGGAAATGAACACGTTCATTGAATATGAGTGATATATAATGGAGACTCGTAAAAAATATTAATATTATTTTTTTAAACTTTATTATTGAAGACTTTAGGATTCGCTTTAGGTTATTATTGAAGACTTTAGATTATTTTTTGTTTTTTCATCTTCAGCAGAAATTAATAAGTTCTAGAAATAACTATTCAAAGTTTCATCGTAATCGGATGAGCGGTACGGCAGCGCATATGAGACATACATACTAACATTCATTTTTTTATATAGATAAAGTATGCATCTCAAATTAAAATATTTGTTTACAATATTGTATAGGAGTATTAGCAGACGACTTGCTAGATTGAAATTATGTTGATGTAAGTGAATTTGAAATTCATGAGAATTAGGATATGAAAATTCATAAAACAAAAATCTAATTTATGGTGTAAATTTTTATATTTCCTTAAGATATGATTCTCAGATTAAGAGTTTGTTTGCAATATTGTATGGGAATGTTCTTTATTCGTAGACGATTTGTTTGATGAATATTATTTTGACTTCGAGTTCGCGAGATTTAGAAAAGAAAAATTCGTAAAACAAAAATGTAATTTATAGCTAAAAATGTTTTTTTAATGCAATTAACTTTTTTCTCAGAATTAAAAAAAATTCCAAGCTAACTGTATTAATTATGCTCTAAAATAATCGTACAAAGACAAAAATGTAATTTATAGCTAAAAATGTTTTTTTAAATGCAAGGAGCTGGTTTCTTAGAATTAAAAAAATCCAAGCTAATTGTATTAATTATGCTTTAAAATAATCTTACAAAAACAAAAATGTAATTTATAGCTAAAAATGTTTTTTTAAATGCAAGGAGCTGGTTTCTCAGAATTAAAAAATATTCAAAACTAATTGCATTAATTATGCTTTAAAATAATCTTTCAAATTGTACTTATACCGAAATAATATTATTCATATATGCACGCCGTTGCTTCATTTATAAAAAAAATTCCCCCAAAATGAACATAATAGAAAATGGAAGATAAATATTAAGTTAAACGACTCCATTGAATTATTTCAATTTGCAAACAATCAATGCTTTGATACAACAAAGAATCGATATTCAACAAAAAGCCAATAATGTTTATATAATTTTTATCTATTCTCATGTGATGAGTATTTTATTAATAATGTTTTTGTATGTTACAACTAGAAATATTACAATTAGAATATTATTAGTATGTTACAATTAGAATAATTATTTCTCGGCACATTTTTGATGTCTAGAAAAATTTAAATCTTATATAGCTTTCTATATCGGCAAGTATATAGATAAAGAATTCAACTAAATTTCTGATTTCCGAATGCAAATTGATAGATGGTGTTTTCCCTTTCTAAATGCACGGTAAAATTAAATTCAGATATTTAAAAAGTTACTGCTACTTATCAAACTGCATACTGTAATACCTTGTTTTTTTTATATAAAATGTATGTCGAATATTTTTTTATGTGTGGCAGTGAGATTCTGACAGAAATTTAGAAGAAAAGAAGTCTACGAAATTCTGAAATAATTGGAATGAAGATTACGAAAGCAACTTCAGAAATTTTAAATTCAAATTAATATCTGTATAATACGGACTCTATTATAGATTAGAATCCAGGGAAATAATGCAATTATTTTGATACGCAAGGAAATTGATTTTTTAAACATTAAATTAATAGAAAAAGCAAACGGTAAACACTTTTATACGAATATTTATCAAATAAAGTAAATAAACTTTTTTTAAACATCTTTTAAACGTTTATCTTCCTTTGTAAGAAAGAAACAAAGTAATTATTACAAAGAAAGTGCTAATACTAAAAAATATTCAGCATTTTGATTTAAAAAAAGCCGCGTATATTAGTAAATAAGTTGTAAAGCAATGGTCCCCATTAATGCTATCTTTCATTTGTATTTGTTCCAGCATATTTTATAGCAAACTCTCTTAGAATAATTACCTCAAGTAATTTGTCAATTTTCTATTGGAACTTAGAATATCCCTGCTATGCTTTTCAAAATAGCTGTGTATGTTAGTTAATAAGCTGCATAGCAATTGTCCCCATTAATGCCATCTTTCATTTCTTTTTATTCTACTATATTTTATAGCAAACACCCTTAGAATAATTACCTCAAGTATTTTGTTTATTTTCTATTGGAATTTAGAATATCACTGCTTACGATGGTAATTTTTTAGATTGTTGGCTTGGATCTTTTAGAATGTTCAATAAAATTTTGACAAATGACCCTTGCATGAATGAGAATTGGAGGTAATAGTTAGAAAAAAACATTTCACGGGACACAGGAGGTAATTTGCATTGTTGTTGTTTCAAAAAACACCTCAGGCGTTTCACCTGGTGCCAATCACATAAAAGATGCAGTTTAGGAAACAAAATCTCATTCATAACGTTCACTCGATTTTGGGTTTTCAGTTGCTTGTTTTGGTTGCTTATTTCCCAGCATGGTGCCATTTCACTTCACACAGTTTGCCTGCCTGCTGGTACTTTTCGTCTCATACACGGTGGCACAAAGTGAGTGCATAATTTAATTATCTTTTTTAAAAACATTACGATCATCTTAAAGGAAAGTAGAAATTTAAAGTCTTAAGCATGGATTTTGTCTAATTATTTCTTCTAGCATTTCTAGTTTTTAGAGAATTCAAATCAAAGAAAAAGTCTTATATTTCCTTTCATTAGCATTTATGCTTGCTGTCTTTCTGCAAACATAATGCAAAAGAATCACTTGCTGATTGAACACTTTTAGATCACTCAGCAAATCCAATGCATTCGTAAAGTAAAATTGTGTGATCAAAAACAGTTTGTGATTATTTACAAAATATAGTTTTTAGAAAACTCAAATAAAAGAAAAAGACTTATATTTCCTTTCATTAGCATTTATGCTAGCTGTTTATCTGCAGACATACTGCAAAAGAATCACTTGATGATTCAATACTTTCAGATGACCTTGCAAATCCAATGGATTCTTAAAGTAAAATTATGTGATCAAAAATAGTTTGTGATTATATACAAAATATGGTTTTCAAAATATAGTTTTTAGAAAACTGAAATCAAAGGGAAAGACTTATATTTATTTCATTAACATTTATGCTAGCTGTTTATATCTGCAAATATATTGCAAAAGAATCATTAGAGAATTCAACACTTTCAGATCACTCAGCGAAGCCAATGGATTCTTAAAGTAAAATTGTGAGATCAAAAACCGTTTTTGAGTATATACAAAATATCAATCTGTTTTATATGTAATGGATGTAATAAAAACTGTGGGTATGGGTAAGAATTACAAAATATTTTAACAATTTTTGATCCTAATCATTCATTTCATCATAGCTAAATTATTTTGCTTTGTCTGTATATGGATAATAGGAAATAAAAATTTTAAGTAAAAAGTACTTTTGAATTTTATGAAAATAATTTTTGCAAGTAAATTAAAGAACTAATTAAATATGTTCGTAAAAAAGGAGGTATGTATATATGTTGAGAACTGATATTATTAAAACTATGATAAAACTTTTAAATTTAACATCTTTTCTTAAGAATTCATTTTATTGCTAAATAGTTACAGAAAATTTTTCCACATAGTTAACGTATAAATAGTATAAAATTTGCACACTTTCCTCATACATTAAAATCTATATAAATTTCATGTTAAATCTCAATGTGCTTATTTTTAAGTTAATGATAAGTTTATTATCTTATTTCATAAGTTATAGGATACCTATTTTTCATTCAGTAGTTAAATCTTACACAACCAGAGAATTATTTATTATTCATAGATAATCAGATTATTTGGTTTAATTTTGTGCTATCATCAAATTTACAATTCCTTCATAAATCATACCTTTAATAAAAAAATTCAAAAATAAATAAAACAGAGTATATAATGTTCATCGATTTAGAAATTATATTACTTCTCGATTTTTTTAAATGAACTAAGACATAGTTTTAATTCAATTCCCGTTATGTGATTCAATAATAAAAAACTCCTTAGAAAAACTTCAAGAACATCAATAGGCCATTTGATACATATAATCCGAGAAACAAATGAATAATCCAATAAAATCAACCACATATTAGATAACAGGATAATTCATTATATTACTTTAACCCTTTATTTACCGGATTATGTTGCCATCAATGTTTCAACTTCATTTTTGCACCAGTAGTTTAGTTTTCTTGCAGAATAATCCCAGGGAACCTAAGAGAAAAAATGTAATTAACAGAAATATCTCAATTAATTTAATTATCAATTAAATATGTTTAATTCCTACTTTTAGCTTATATTAACTTCATGTTATTTGGGTTACATTATCCGTGTTCTTTAGAATACAATCAGCAAAAATAGTCATATGGTGAAGATGTAAGCTATATTTAAATGGTACTTTTAATCCATTTGTATCATTAGCGTATACAGTAAAAGCTCTTTATTCACTGGGTATATGTTCCATAAATATGCCGCGAATACAGAAACCTTGAATACGGAATTATAATTTATATGGGATTATAGGGGATACGTTCCTAGATGACGAAATAAAAAAATATTTATATAAAAAAATCAATTTAATTAAAGTTTTTGAGCATTTTGATCAATTTTCTAAAGCTTAGGCATTGGTTTGGAGAATTTTGTAATTTTCTCTTGATTGGCAGTTTTTAAAAGCTCCTTCCATTCAGACTAATACGCAGCAGTCAGAGTAGCGATTTGCCTCTTAAAAATAAGACTTCGTTCCATAGACGTTTATAAAGAAAAGCTCATTTGCCATTCTTCAACCTTCACTAAGATTTCTCAAATTAAATGTCACGTTTTCAGTGCTTATTGCAGCCTCTTCTTCTATGGGCTGTGAATTGAGCATGTCCTCCAATTCGGTTTCAGTCAGATCCTCATCTTGCGATTCAAGCCATTCCTGAATGTCACTTGAATCTATCTGTTCGAACCCATCTCGTCCTATTCCATTCGTGATTTCGCCTATGTTTGCAGTTTGCATTTAATGACATACTTTAGACAAAGTTGTAATAAGATCTATTTTACTTTTTTTATTAATCCATTGGACGGCATGTACAAAGGATATTGGATTGGATACCTATTGGAATCCTTTTATCATTATGTATGTACTTATTAGATCCGCGAATAAAGAAATATTTAGTCGCGAATATAGTAATTGGGTCGCATTTTTTTTAAATCCGCGAATAGTGAAGGTTTAGTTTAATTAGTTATATTAACGTCCCATTTTAAAGCAACACAAAGGTTATTTTGGGACGGACCTCGTAGTTTTGAACCGCGATCAGATGACGAGGATGACACCTGAACTGGCACCCCCTTTTCCACACCACGCCACTCCAGCGGGAGGACGTTTGGCCTGATGGATTTAAAGTGCAAGAGACCCCCTCACTCGACGGTTCTTCGGGGGAATCGAGTCTCGAACCTGAAACCCTCCAGTTCCGAAGCCGAGACCTTACCACCAGGCCACCACGGCCCTGTGAAGCGCGGTGAAGGAAGCGCGAATAAGGAGCTTTTACTGTATATACCCTCAATTTTCCTGGTCACTATCACTGGAGCGTATATATAAGCTGCATCATATTATATGCACAGCATATAATATGATATATATTATATACCTATATGCTTCCCACATTTCAAATATTACCACACTGAACAAAATTATTAACAAATAACGCTCAAAAATGATTTTTTCTACTTTTCTACAATTTTACACCTAAATATGAAATAAAAAAAATTCCGTGATATGGGTCTTTTTTTACGTCATATTTTCATATGATGCAAATGAGTTTAGTATCGTCAGTAAATAAAGGCTTAATGGGATATTTTTAGACAACTAGTTGCAACTGAAATATCTTAACATGTATTCATAGTTTTGCTTTTCTTTATACCAGAACGATTCCCTCATATCAGATCGTATCCTTTCTTTGTATCAGATCGATTCCGTTATATGGGTCTTTTTTTTCCTTCATATTTTCATATGATGCAAATGGGTTAGGTACCGTCAGGAAATAAAAGGCTTAATGGGATATTTTTAGACAACTAGTTGCAACTGAAATATCTTAACATGTATTCATAGTTTTGCATTTCTTTATACCAGATCGATTCCCTCATACCAGATCGTATCCTTTCTTTGTATCAGATCGATTCCGTTATATGGGTCTTTTTTTTTCTTCATATTTTCATATGATGCAAATGGGTTAGGTACCATCATTAAATAAAAGGCTTAATGGGATATTTTGAGACAACTAGTTGCAACTGAAATCTCTTAACATGTATTCATAGTTTTGCTTTCTTTATACCAGATCGATTTCCTCACGGAACCAGCAATGTTCGAACTTCAGTTGGACGAAGAAGCCTATCCTCTAATCAATCCTCGACTGGAAAGAACGGCACGCCCATCAAAACCCTTCGAGTCGAGAAAGAAAATGATATCTCCAGCCCTTACGAATTTGGTTACCAAATGAACGACGGTAACGGAACCACTCAGCATCGCCAAGAAATCCGAGGGGAAAATGGCGATGTCAAAGGTAGTTATGGCTACATTGATCCTTATGGTGTGTACAGGAAAGTGGAATACTACACAGACGAAACGGGTTACCATGCCAAAGTGTCTTCCAACGAACCTGGTCTTCTGAACAAAAACAGCGCCAACACAGTTTTTGTTGTCGAAAATCCACCAGCATCAGCGTTACTCTCAAGGGAACGACCTTCAGTAAAAAATTCGAAACAAGTATTGGTTGGATGAAATGATAATCAGAATGCAAGATGAAACGGAATGCTTTTATTCACGAAAAGTGATGTGCTATGTTCTTATGTGCGATTTCTTCTATCTGCTCACGCTAAAGTTAATGCTAGTTTCCAAGCGTTTATTGAAATTTATATGGAAATCATCTGTTACACTTTCAATATCTATGTAACATCAAATGTTCTGAGATGATTTCTCTATTTTTTGTGTTTTCGTTTCATGGAAACTAAGTATCGATTCTTCCAAAGATTTTTTTTTTTTGAAAAAAAAGAAGATTAAACAAGTATTGATGCAATTTTTTTTTTCAAATAAAGTGTTAACATTTGCTAATTCTTTTCTGTTTCTTACATTGTTTTATTTATTTAGTTTATTACTTTTTGAAACGGTTTAAATGTTTTGAAATTCATTATTTAAATCAAAATAATACAGAAAATGTAAAATATTTGAAATTGTGACAATAATTCATTAGAAAATACAATATAATTCATTAGTAATTTAGCAAAGTTCATATCTAACATTCTATCTACGGTAAAACGAAAAATGGTAAACTAAATAGTAAAACTAAACACTCGTTTCGCTAAAAATTCATATTTATTTAAGGCGACAGACTACCTCAAAATTGTTTACATTAAATTCTAATGTTTAAAATTATATTTTACTTTTATTTTATGCAAAATAATACTTTATAACTCTTTCGAGATTTTTTTCAAACAGTTTAATATTTAAAAAAAAATTTCATAAAAAATTGAGCTTTTTTAAAACCCTTAAGACTTTTTTTAATATGATTTATCTCCAAATTTTTTTTCTAGATACTTATTAATATACTACATAAAATTTAGCATGGATTTTTTTCTGACAAAAGTATTTATTTTTTTATTGTCAAAAACATTAAGAAAATCTGAAAAATGCATAAATTTTGACTTTGTACATTAAAAAAATTACTACACATTTTAAGGCTAATTTCGTTCTAGGTTTTATAAAACATATATTTATGAACATTAATAAAAAATGTCACAACTTTAACTCCATTTTTAAGAAAGCTTTAGGCTTTCGAAATACAGTATATAAGTAAAAAACGAATATGAGAAAAAATACATTTAAAGTTTTTATTCATCTAATTCATAATATAAAATTTATCCACTTTACCAGCAACTTTCATAAGATGTGATTCAAGTTATTCTAAATGGTTTAAAGTTAAAAAATGCAAAAACCTAATAATGAAACAAAACATTATATTTGTATATTGAAGATACATAAAGAAAAACTAACGAAACATCAAATTTCACAAATCTTATCGTAATACCTTTAAAAAATTAATTCGCATATTAAAATTGATTAAAAGTATATTTCTGCTATTCTGAATGCTATCTCTATTATTCTATTTGCTCTTTCTGTTATTCTTCTTACTATTTCTGCTGTTCTATTTGATCGATGTTGTAGTAACTTTGGAGTATTTGCTCCAAATGACAATGTGAAAAGTCTCATTGAAGTTTTGTGTCTTGAACCAAATACATCGATCTAATAGCTCATCTGATGAAAATAATTGGTAAATTGACAATATTTTTCCATATGACCTTCTTTTATTGGGGAAAAGTGGGTATGGCAACATTGTTTATTCTCCTGTCATTTATCAAAAATTCTTCAATAACTTAATAAAAAATAAAGCTAGGGCTCTAAATTTTGCAGGTACATTTGGAATGACTCAATTTATCATATAATCCAAAAAAATCTCCATGTTTTCATTATTTTTCTGGTATTTTTCAGCCTTAGGCTCAAATTAAAATTTGGGAAAAAATTTGTGAAAAAGAATTTTAAAATAGTGAAAAAGTTTTGTAGAATAAAATCTAATGAAATTGTACGTTTCGTAATGTATGAAAATTATTATGTTTTTTACATTTAAATAAGATAATATTAAGTATTAAGAAGGAAGAGAATAAAGTTAAAAGAATATCATTTACAAACAAAGGTAGAGAAAATTTAAATGACTTTCTTTTCACTTTATCTTATTGTTATTAATAAGTAGAATTTTCATGACGTGATATTAATTCGTGTTTTTGGAATTTAGAAACTTTTATGTTCTAACTTTTTCTTTTCACCAATGCTGATTATTTTTTTCTTGACAATTATTGTTGTCTAATACCACTTGGTCATGCCAAGCGAGAATGAGCAGAGGTCTTTCGAATTAAAGCAGAAGTATGCGCCTTTCGTTGTTAATGAGCACCATTAAGATGAAAGTACGACTTTGCTCGAACAAACCCGACACAACCCTTTTTAGGGGGTGGTCGAACTCATTTATACACTCATTCATCCATCCACAAGTCAGAATTTAGATCCAAATCAGAGACCGACTCATCCCTGATTCCGTACCCCCAGAGGTATCGTTTTGTTATGGGAACTTGGAGGACTTTGCAGTCACGACATATTTAACGTGCCCCAACCGTCATTAGCCAACAAGTCTGTCTTTGGTCAAGACGAGGGCAGAACTTGGGACCTTACGGTTTCGAGACGTAAGCTCTATGAACCAGGTTACCGCGGCCTTGATAATTATTAAATAGATGGAGTAGGAAAAAGAATACGCATTCGAGTAAAATAAATAAATAATGCATATTTGTATCATTATAGACTTTTTGAAACTCATACATTTAAATGATAATCTTCAAAATTTGAAGAAAAACTTTTTTTTCTGTATTTAACTGACATAGTTGTTTAAAATTATTACATTCAATTTTGGTTTTGTTGTTCGACTTTTTAATTTGTTAACTTTGTTTCCTTTGATCGCTAGCTAATTTTTTAGTTAAAATAATTTTTTGTGATCACAATGTTATCTGGAATTTGCACTGGATTTTAGAATAACAGTGATAACTTGAAAATATTCATTTATTTACTTTATGAACTTAAAACAAAAGTAAGTAGTAACAAACGTAAAAAAAAGTATGAAAAGTACAGTAATAAAAGTAAAAATAATATTATAGTAACAAAAGTAAAAAATAATATTATAGTAACAAAAGTAAAAAAAAATATTAAAGTAACAAAAGTAAAAAGTATAAAAAGTATTGTAACGAAACCAAAAAGTATTAAAAGTATAGTAATAAAAGTAAAAAGTATTAAAATTATAGTAACAAAAGTAAAAAAGTATTAAAAGTATAGTACAAAAGTAAAACAAAGTATAGTAACAAAAGTAAAAAGTAAATAACAAAAAAGTAAACAGTAAAAGTATAGTAACAAAAGTAAAAAGTATTAAAAGTATAGCAACAAAAGTAAAAACTATTAAAAGTATTGTAACAAAAGGAAAAAATTTTAAAAGTATAGCAACAAAAATAAAAAGTATCAAAAGTATTGTAACAAAAGCAAGAAGTATTAAAAGTATAATAACAAAAGTAAAAAGTATTAAAAGTATAGTAGCAAAAGGAAAAAGTATTTAACCCTGCACGGGTCGCGCGGATTACAATAGAAACTTTAAGTGAGTTTGATGTTTAAAAAATAATTAAGAAGAAGTGCCTTGTTATGTTTAAAGTTGATTAAAGAATGTTGATTAATTATTTTGGAGTTTTATTTTGATTTGAAAATGGACTACAATTGTAATCCGCGCGACTTTTTACGTGACTTTACAGAGCGCGACCGGTGCAAGGTTCAAACAAAATTAAGAATTCTATAATCCGTATAAATTTACTCAATGCTCTTAACAAAAGTTTTTTCTTTTCGAGAAGACGCAAAGTGCTTTACAAAACAAATTTAAATGAGCACATATTTCCCCGAAAGATTAATTTCTCTTAGAAAAACCATCGGTTGATAGACTTCTATTTTATTACTGTGAGATCCGATGGATATGAAAATGTGAAAAACAAGAGTCTGAAATTTTAAGCTGAGGAAAAGCATTTACAATCCCATATTGCTCTAAATCAGATTTTGATACATGATTCCTATTCCTATTTGAAATTTTAATTTTGTTTGAAAAAGATTTCACTGTTTTTCCCATTTTTCTTTCACGTAAGAAGGATTCTGCCACTTGATTATCGTCTAATTCGAGAGATATTTAGTTTTAGAGCTAACCACAAAAATTAATTTATTTTGAGGATAATAATGAAGTTAAAAAGGTTATAATGTAAAAAAAAACACATTACTGTCCTTTTAAATAATTTCATCATATTTTAGCATTGCACAAACAAAGCATTGATTATATTTTATTGTAAACAAGCAAGTACCCGGCACGTTGTTGCCGCCGAAAAAATAATATTCAGCGCAATCAATCAATAATTTGGCAATGTTTTACCTAAATAGGACGCACGGTACTACAGTATATAAAATACGAACAAAAAATGTTTTATGTATTAGAATTGTGTATTCTCTTAGAATTATACAGCTTGGTGTACTTTCAGAATGGTAATAAAAGAAACTATTTTAAAATATCGTGATTCATATAATATTCGAATTAAGAAGTATTATTTTAGAGAATAGGATTAAAATATTTTATTTCAAAATTGATTAAACAGGAAAAATATATTTATACCATAACATCGTTATTATAGTTGAAAAGATAATTTTTTGAAAATTAAGATAGTGCAAATTTGTTTGTACTACAATATTTTTGGTAGTTACTGCGAAAAATGCTAAAATTTATTTAAAACTTAAAACCCGTAGAATTGATCTCCCCAAAACGTTCTCGCACAGTCTGTAATAAAATTGTTACCTCTGAGAATGTCTTGCCTGGATGCAATAGCTACAAAATATTAACCTTTAACTTGTATTTAGTATTTCTACAGAATCTATTGTTCTTTCGGCGAGTTATTTGGAGACTAATACTTGGTAAATAGATGCGGTTGAGATCCGAATCTTTATTTTTTATTTTAGATAATTATACTATGCCTAAAACCATCCCGTAGATGTAAGCAATACGCTGACAAAGTTTCGTCGTAATCGGATGAATCGTTTAGGAAGGCATAAGAGACATACAGACAAGCATTCATTTTTATTTATATAGATACATTTAACACACTATATACGATTCAAATCCGACAACGTACTTTAATGGCTATATAAATAATCAATCCGACGTACTTCAATGGCTATATAAATAAAAAAAAAACATCAATTTACACGTGATCATTACATGACTTTTGCTGTCAAGAAAACCATCTTTTTGAAATTTCAGAATATTTTTATTGCAAGAAATTATATTTATCTAATAAAAAATTGAATAAATACTTGAAAAGTAAAATCCATTATTGAAAATGTGACAAAAGGAATCCCACATTTAGAAATGCCACCATTAACGTCAGGCAAATAATTATTCAATGACTTTTACACAAAATTTTGGAACTATTTTTTGGTTTAAAGTCAAAAATATGAACATAATTAAAACTGAGACAGTGTCTAATAGGAATTTTTAAAAAAAAATAAATAAAAGGGAAAAATAGAAGGAAAATTCTAATCTTTCTAAAATAAAAGGAAAAAAGTTTCTTTATTTTTTTATTTGGTAGATGCAATAATGTCTTTTTAATTTTTAATTTTGTTGACTGCCGAAAATTCTACACATAGTTGATTACCAAAGGAAAAGGTAATTCTGTTAAAGAACATGTTTGTGATATGATTCTGTTAAATTATTCAACAGAAACTTTGTATTAAAATTTAACTCCTTGTGGTTTAGGATATATATAAAATAGTTGACATAGATTTAGAATATAGACATAGATTATGGTTTATATTTTATTTCAAGTGGAGACATTATAAACTTAGCAACAAATCTGCCTCTCGGGCGAAATAGAAAGTTTCAAAAGAGATTTCATGTGTAGTTCTCTGCATCTCTCATGAATTTTTGATCTCTCTAAGAGAGCTTGAATTTTCATTTGTAACCTCTATTAGAAGCAGTATCACGCAAACCTTAAGGTTCTCTCATTGAGTTTACTTGGAAATTGATAGGGTACTTGGTTTGAATCTTCTTATTTCGTCCCTAAACAAGGATCTTAATCCAGAATCTTCTCAGTGAATTAAAATTTCATGATTCCTGTGATAAACAGGGAAGCCGAAGGTCACGAGAATCGGGAGTAAAGAAGATTTTCTATAGATAAACAAGAGTTTTAGTTACATTAACATTACGTTTTAAAGCAACTCTAGGGCTATTCTGGGACGAATATCGTAATTTTGAACCATGGTCAGATAACACCTGTTAGATAAACAAGAGGAAGATGAACATTCACATGAAATGCTTTTAAAAATTTACATTAATTTGTATTAATTCTTTTGAGAATTCTGAGAATCTGAATTTTAGCATCAATTACAAATGGCATTTGGTTTCAAAAAGTTCACTTGATGTATACGAAAATCCCATATATAACAAGTATATAAACGAGAAAGTATGTTTTTGATTGAAAAAATAATTCATTAACATTACGTTTTAAAGCAACACTAGGGATATTCTGGGACGGATATCGTAATTTTGAAACATGGTCAGATAACACCTGTTAGATAAACAAGAGGGAAATGAACATTCACATGAAATGCTGTTAAAAATTGACATTAATCTGTATTAATTCTTTTGGGAATTCTGAGAATCTGAATTTTAGCATCAATTACAAATGATATTTGGTTACAAAAAGTTCACTTGATGTATACGAAAGTCCTATATATAACGAGTATGTAACCGAGAAAGTATATTTTTGATTTTAAAAAAAATTCTTAATTTTCTAAATATTAGAGTGTATTTTGGAAGCTTCATAAATTTTATAGTCATATTTATGAGAATCAATATGAATAATTAAAAATAATTTCTTAAAACTATGTAAAAATCCTTTGAAATTTTAATTAATATTATGAAATGCTACTTTTTTAGTTTTAAAAAAAGTCATTTTTTTTACAACACAGTTATAGTAAATATAAAATTGTTAATTTATTTATAAGCAAATTATTTTATTAATTTACAAAAAAAAAGAACAAGGTATAATGAATAATGATACAATTTACGGTGAAAAATAAATTTAAAAGAAAAATTACACAATACTCATTATTAACATGTAATGTGTTTTATATTAGAAATAACAGAATTTTCGAGAGTGCTGGCATTCATTTAGAAGTTCGATACTCTAAAATTAGTAAACCATTATTTGATGGAAAAAATAATTTAATAAAATTGCGAAGAAGAAATTTTAAATCGAAACAATATCACATGAAAGCCTTTTTTTAAAGTTTCATTACCTTTATCTGACTGAAAACAGAAATTATTTCTGTTTAAGAATTTCATTGCGTAATTAATAATTGTCTGTTTAAAATCTATCAACCTTTCAAGTTTCAATTTATAAATTTAATAATCGATTGAAATTCACAGAACTTTTTAAAAAAAATTTATACTAAAAAACTGCATTCTAATTTTAAAAATAAATTGATTAAATAATTAAATTTTATCTAATTTTTTCTAAAAGTTTTATAAAAATACTTTCATAATTAATTTTAAAACTGGAGAGTTCTTTTGACTGCCCTTAAAAATACCCTGATTTGCTTAAATAATTTATTTTGCAAGATTTAATTATAATTATTTGTAATAATTTTTAATGTATAATATTTAGTACTTAATAATAATCATCACACAACATTCTACAAATTCACAAAATCAGACAACTATTCGATATAGATTGAACTTTGAAGTTTAATAGCGAAAGAATCATTAAGTAATATTTTTATAACAAGAAAGATTCATCAACTTCTTTTCAAATGATTAATCGGGAACAAATAGCTGAAAATTTTGCTCATAATCCTATGATCTCATGATCTTTTATGTCTAAAATAACCATAAGATGATATTACAGATCATGCATATACTTCAATAACCTTTGAGATTTATTCAGCGGACAAAATAACTACAGTAAAAGCTCCTTATTCGCGCTTCCTTCATTCGCGTTTTCACTATTCGCGGATTAAAAAAATGCGACCCAATTCCTATATTCGCGGCTAAAAATTTCTTTATTCGTGGATCTAATAAATACATACATCATAATAAAAGGATTCCAATAGGTATCCAACCCAATATCCTTTGTAAATGTCGTCAAATGAACTAGTAAAAAAAGTAAAATCGATCTAATTACAACTTTGCCTAAAGTATGTTGTTAAATGATATTGCCGAGGACTTTGACATAAGCCGCCTTCGCCGCGATCGGTGTTTTTGAGAATGTAAACAAACAGAATGAGAGCAACTTTATTACTCAATGAATAAAGTATATTTGTAGAATTAGTGACTAAGAAATAAGGTAGAATTAACGATTAAGAAATGAAAATTTACTCACCTCATTCCGAAGATTCATTTGAATCTGACGCAAAGTAGGCAGATCTTAAAGACTATTTTATCCATTTTAGTGTAACGATTAAAGACTGGAGCAAATTATACGAATACAGAATGGACGACTCAATTGAATACAATAATCCACCTGAAGAATAAGAAAAATGAATAGACAGGGAATAATAATTTATTATATATATATATTATTTTGTTACCTAGGGACGTATCCCCCTATAATCCTATATACATTACCATTCTGTATTCGCGGCATATTTATGGAACATATACCCAGCAAATAAAGAGCTTTTACTGTATAATAATTAAGGAAGCAAATAAAAATAACCATTGGAAAGATGAATTATAGTTTTACCTATAAGCGTTAGGCTTAGAGGTTTCTAACTACTTAAGATCATATTTTTTTCAATCCCTTCCTTTTTTCCGCATGATTTATTTAGGATTCGATCTTTTTAGTTCAATGATTCAAATGCATAAAACATCTGCCGAAATCCATTTAAAAATTACGTATGTAAATGTATGCCCATTTCAGTCGTACGACCATGGTATGAAGGTGGGGGTTTATAACTTTTTTGGAGAATGGAAAATAAATATTCCAAAATCCTCTCAAATTCCTGCGAAATTGAATATTATTCTAGTGAGATTTGAAAGAGATATTTTGGGAATGAAAACTATTTGCTTGTTTTGGATGATACCAGGAGTGCGTACTCAAGACACTGCTTTATATGTTAAACAAGCAGACGTTTCAAGTTTAGAATATTCCATTTCGTTTTGAATATTTTATGATCAGTCTTGGTTTTAAATTATATCATGAAATAAAGTTTTGAAGTTTTATTTCTTTATGTGTATTTTCACCTAAAGATTGGTAGAATTAGCTGATAAATTTGTTCTCATAAGTTAGATTTAAATATCAAGAAAATACCATTAGAAATATTCTTACATTGATGAAAGTGAAATAGATTCTTTAGATGAAATAATCAAATATTTTGAGAAATTTCTCTTTTAAAAGAAGAACGACTGCTGTAGTCACGAAAATTTTTTAAAAATTAAGTTGTGTATCACAAAATGAAATATAATTTTCAAAATACACTCATAAGTTGATTGGAATTGTTGAAATCAATTAATGGAGTTGTAATAATTAAAAACCAGTGATTTTTTATTCGAAGTTTCTTATCGTTCTTTTATCAATGAAAATTAGTTTTCAAATTTCCCCAAGAGCTTTAGGCTAATCCAAACACTCATCATTGTTGAAATCGTAACAAAGCATACTGAGGAGTAACCAAATATGAAAAAGAAGATGGAAATATGATCACAGTTTTTAGTTTTTTTCAATCAAAAAATTCCCCAAAAAGATTTAAGTCGCCAATTTTATTGATTTCGGAATACTAACCAGTGCGAAAGTTTTATCTCAATAAAGAGTAATTATTGTAATTAAATAACAGAAGTGGGAAATATGAAATTAAAATGGAAGAATTATCACATGTTTGAATTATAAGATAGATGCTTCAAATCAGATGATGACTTAAAGAAAATTATCAAAGAAAACCTTCAGCATTTTGCATTTCTTATCATTTGAAATATTGGAACGTTTTAATGCAGTCGAATAATTTTAGATGAAGAATTGCATAATTTAAATAAAACATTAAATGCCTAATCTTATAAACATTTTTTTATACGTTTTTTATCTCAAAGAAACAAAGAGGAGACTTTTTCTGTCATCCTAAAGAATTTTTCTGGCAGGAAAATTCTTTAAAGATAATTTTTCTGATTATATGAATCATTTTCTTCCAAAATTAATCTTCTCTAACATTACATTTTATCAATAGCATAGTCTAAAAACAAATATTTCATGAAAAAATATATAAATTTGCATGAGTAGTTGGGATGAGAATCATTTCTTTCATGAAATTTATTTTATTTGATGAGAGTAATATCAACTATAGAGTGTGTCTTTCAAAACTTCCTTTAATTCCTAACTTTACTTTATTTCATGATGTAGGATGTTGAAATAATTTATTTAAAAAAATTCAAAGCTATCAAAAAGCTGTAGTAAATTAGTAGTTTTTTATGGGAAAAACTCTCTCTTATGTGCTGTTATCAGCACATAACAGAAACTTTATGTTATGTCTTGATAACAGCACATTAGCCTACAATTCTGTCATAAGGGAATTTGAAAACGAATATTTTCCAGTAATTTGATATAGATTCTTAACAATTTCTCAAAATAGCCATGGCAAGTATTGAAACCTCCAAAGACTTTTTCTTAAACGTAAAATCACTGATTGTATTTACAGAAATATTGATTCAAAACAAAGGAGTATAAAATTTCAGTGTAAAGTAATAAAATGGCGTTTTCCTTATATAAATAACTACAAAATTATCAATATAAAAGTCAAAAGCATGCATAAAGGGAAAAGGAAGGGTTAAAGCAGAATTTTATAGACTTTTTAAATTTGAATTTTTGACGTAAAATTCTTTTGAAGTGAAGATATTGCAAATGACTACAGTAAAAGCTTCTTATTCGCACTTCCTTTATTCGCGTTTTCACTATTTGCGGATTAAAAAAATTCAACCCAATTCCTATATTCGCGGCTAGAAATTTCTTTATTCGTGGATCTAATAAGTGCATACATAATAATAAAAGGATTCAAACCCAATATCCTTTGTAAATGCCATCAAATGGACTAATAAAAAAAGTAAAATAGATCTTATTACAATATTGTCTAAAGTATGTTGTTAAATGTAAACTGCAAACATAGCCGAAATCGTGAATGGAATAGGACGAGATGGGTTCAAACAGATAGAATCAAGTGGCATTCAGGAATTGCTTGAATCACAAAATGGAGATCTGGCTGAAACCGACTTGGAGGAAGTGTTCAATTCACAGCCCATTGAAGAACAGGCTTCAACAAGCACTGGAAACGTGACATTTCATTTGAAAAATCTGAGTGAAGGTTTAAGCAAATTGCAAATGAGCTTTGCGATTTCTTTATGAACATTGATCCGTCTATGGAACGAAGTCTTATTTTTAAGTGTCAAATTGCTAATGTGACTGCTGCGTATCAGTCTGAATGGAAGGAGCTTTAAAAAACTGCCTAGCAAGAGAAAATGACAAAATTCTTCAAACCATTGCCTAAGCCTTAAGATAATTAATCAAAATATTCAAAAACCTCAATTAAATTGATATATATATATATATATATATATATATATATATTAGGAATGTATTCCCTATAATCCCATATAAATGACCATTCCGTAATTGAAGGTTCACGGTTTCTGTATTTATGGAACATATACCCCGTGAATAAAGAACTTTTACTGTACTGAAATTGTGTGACGACTTAAATTTTAACAAGGGGAGAGCACGAGGTTGAAAATTAAGTTCGGGATGAGATTTAATAGAATCATAGTAGAATATTCACTCACGAAAATATTTAAGCCCAATGGCCAGTCAATTTCGAGAAAATGGCTCTCAAACTTTCTGCAAAGCTTATAAACTAATAATGTGTCGCCTTTGCCTGGGCACGAATAGTATAATGATTAACCATTCATTTAATTTTTAGTCCAAATCCTCGGATAAATAATTAATAAAGTGTACCTAATTGTATCGTTCTCCAAAGCAAAGGAATTTAATCTTAATGCAAATATAATTCTTTTTGAAGATAAATTATTTTTTCTGACTAATTCTACAACTATGCATAATTCTTCAGAAACGTTACCTGAATAATTAAATACAACAAATAATTTTTTTTCTTCTTTGCCTTAAAAGGAGTGTTGAAATGTCTGCATTATACTGATAAGGTTTTTAAAAATAAAGCTTCTAATTTTCAGTTATTTGAAATATAGTTAAATAAATCTTTAGTTATTCCTTTCACAATTTACGTAAATATGTATTCACCTTTATTTACCCTAATGGGATTTAGAATTTAATTTAATTAATTTAGAATTTATGTATTAAAATAGTTAATGAATTATTTAATCAATCGATTTAAGAGGTAAAGGAATCATTTTTTAATCGGACTAATTGATTCTGGAAGATATTTAATTCACCATTATTTGTTATCATTATCAAACTGAGCGACTCTTTTTACTTTATAAAAAAATTAGATTTTTGCAATATTAAAATATAGCTTTTTTCCACGATAGCTATTTTTTTCAATAATTTTTGAAATAATGAAATTAATTGTATTTTCTTAATAGAAATAATAATACTAATTTTATTAGCATTTTAACCCCTTGACGGTCGCATAATTTTGAAGAAAATGGTCATAAAAGTGCCTATTTTTTTATTCAAGGAAATTATACAAAACTGATCGTATGTACAATATTTGCATCCAGTTTTAATTTTTTTAATTATTTTTTAGTTTGAAATTTAAAAAAAAATCGGAGCCAACATTCAAGGTTATTATGACTGAATGTTAGCTTTCCAACAGAGATAGAAAATAAAAAATATGTGTTTTAAGCATTCAAACATAATTTTATTTCATTTACACATAATGTAAATAAATACTAGCAATTTTTTCTTATGTGATATACATTAAAGTATGAGATGCATGGGCCAATATCACAATCAGGACAATAGTACCGAGTTTCCTTTCTTCTGACATCTAGTTTAAAATAAAGGAACTATCTCTAAAAACATAAAAAATAGTCTGGGGCAGCCATCTGGCGTATGTTTTGAGAAATAAACATGATTCTGGGCATAAGAAATAGATTGTTTAAATATTTTTGGCGCATTACTTTTGAATACACCAGGCCGGAAATATCCGGGCGAGAGAAATAGAGGTAAATTTCACCCCGTCATTTTCACGGGAGCTAGAAGGAAGGGGTTAAAAGCTATATTTTTGATTAATACCATCTACAATAAACAAAACTAAAAAATGATAAGTATAGTTTTTAATTTTCCTCAATATAACGTTTCTTAGCATGATATATATTACAATAAATTCTGTTAGTTGCAATATAAAATCTACAATCATTTCTATATCTAATATATTCCGAATTTGGATTCTGTCTAATAGTAAATCATATATCAGATACAATTCTTATTTAGCATCAAACAAATTATTTATGTAGCAAATTACTATAAACGCAATCATTTGACGGTTGGATCTCTTCCATAATCTTTTGGCTATCTAGCCAGGGAGTGTAAAGCTTTTACGTCTGTGATTATAAGCGTTTTGAATGTATTTACGATAGGTCGAAGCCATTGTCTAGAATAAATATGTCACGCAAACGGGTCGTGGCATTCTTATAGCTGTCTGACACAATTGCACACTCACACGAATGGATTGAAGCATTCAAAATAGATTCAGAAATTTAGATAAATATGGAAAAGTAGTGTTTGGAAATCAAAAACTCATGCATACAAATAACAATTGACAGAAATGTAAATATTCGAACTTTTGTAGTAGAATTTTCAGAGAATTAGAGTTCAAAACTTTTTCAGGAACTATCTTTTTCTGACCTATTTTTAACTATATTTTATAAGAATTAAGATTTATGCGTTTATAAAAAATATTATATCCGGCATTGTTTGTTTGTTATTATTTATAAATATATAAATATAAATAAATTCAAAAGCAAGATATTATTTTTGAAAATATTATTCATGTGAAAAATACACATATTAAAATGTATAAGTTTATATTAAATGTATAAGTGTAAAAAGAGCATAAGGACAATGAAAGAAGCACGGGACACACCTGATAGTAAAAAAGAACTATACTTTAATTTTACTTCATAGAATTCTCCAGTTTTTTTTAATTATAAAACAGATAATATTTATTTTTAGCAGAAATCCTTTCATTATATCAACAATTATTATTTATTTCTAAAAGCCTGTATTTATCAAGTACATTTCAACCCGAGTTTTTCATAATGATTTAAATATTTCTTTGTATACACAGTTACCATATTGCTTTCAATGAGTGAAATTTAATTTTTTTTATAGACACATACGGAATTTTCTCTTCAAATATTTTTATGTCTTCATTAATTCCTATTAATGTGTTTCTAATTATCTTTTTACTCTTTAATATAAATTTCATTTTAATAGATTCTAATTAATCTTAAAAGTATGTTGCCGAAAAATTTCCAACATTTCAATTTTTATATCATTTGCTTTTTCTCTTACTCATTTCCTCTTTGTACTAAAATATCAAAGTTTTGTTTTAATATTTCCCAAATAATTCCTTCCTCAGTTTTATTTCCATTGAAAAATGAAAAAAAAAATGTTCACAAATGCAAACTTCAAAAAACCTATTATCTTTGATAGTTTTAAATATATTTTCTACGTAAAATAAAGGTTTTAAATTTTTTTAACCTAGTTCTTCATGGTATAGAAATTAAAATTGTACATTCTAGTAACACTAATAAGTTGAAAACTTTTATAAACAAGGAGTAGATTAATATAATGTTTAATTTTTCATTTCTTCTTTATCTTTAAGTCGGAAATTTATATTTAAATTATTATTAAATGTATCTTAAATCCATGCAATCTTTGATAAAGTATTTTGGGATGTGTCCCAAAATTGAAGAAAAATAATTGTACTTTAAGCATTAGAAAATGTTTAAAATAATGAAAAAATATGTTCTTATTTTAACTTCAACTGCAGAGGGATTTAAAATAATTTTTATATAAAAATTCTCCAATCCGTATCTTAGAAAACCCTTTTTTAAAAATTTTATTTAGAATAATTAAATAGAAATACCAATTCAATAATACCTTGATTTAAAAATCTTATGCTCTACAACATCGACCAGCTACATAAATCAATATTTTGATGACTGTAATTCAGATGTAATGTTATAAGCTTAGATTTATCATATAAGATAATTTAGTTAAAAATAATATAAGTTTTCATTCGAATAATTTCGTTAATAATTTTTAAAAATTATGAATTTACAATAAATGTGAGCTCCAATTAAAAATCATATGCTGATTTTGTTTGCTTCTAATTTTGAAAGAAATGTTTTGGAAAAATGGGTTGATATTTTATTGGTTTCAGTAACCCAAGTTTTGTCAGGTTTCTCTTATGTCTGAATCCGTTAAATCAACTTCCACTCTATATAATTAGTTATTAGTAGAAAAAAATTATTTAAACTCTTAGAGTATAAGTTAGATGTCGATCACCAAACTCAACTCTAAAATATAATACAACTTATCGTAAAATGCTCTCATTAATTTGAATCAAATTACTTATTTGCTTGAACCAGTCAAAAACTTTTTTTTGTTACAAAGAAAGTTAATTCAAACAAATTAAAATAGGAATGCTCATAAATATGCTTATCCTGCATGATACAAATAATTCTAAATGACATTAATTTTGATCTTCACTATTTTGCTGACTTTTGATAATTTCAAATAAAATGTTGCTGTAGATTAAAAGTCTTGACATTTTAATATTTAGGACATGATATCTTGAATCAATTTTGATCCCTTCTCTCTATCATAATTCTAGATCTTCAGAGTGATTTTATGACAGAGTGAATTTCATGACTTTAGTTAATTTATTAACTCGAATTATTTATCATTATCTTATTTATCACCACTTCAGGTAAAATAATTTATCTTATTCATCATGACTTTGGTTAATCTAAATTATTAATCATTATAGGAATTTTCATAATCATTTACATTTGTTCCAATACGAAATCAATTCATTCAAAAATACTTGGGCGTTTGTTATCGTTTTAACAAATTAAAAATACTCTTCTCTTAAATAATAGCACAATAAGAATCTTCCTCTTAGCAGTAATGCGAATAAATACATTTTTCAAAAAAATTCTTTCAGCTATCTGAAAATTTCAGTCATTTTAGGCATCTACTGATTTCAAAACTGATATTGTTGCTGTGTATGGACCTTAGTTTTAAAAATAATTCAAATTTTTAACATTTGAAAGGCATCTGTGGCCGCAGATATAAGTGGTTGATTTTAAACTGTATACTTTTATTTTGGTATTTTATTCATTTTTATTTATATTTTAATAGGCATGTTTTAACATGATACATGGAAATGTTATACATATATATATATATATATATATATATATATATATAT
>JAPMOQ010024920.1:3039061-3052808 GCA_026543055.1 Argiope trifasciata | reverse complement strand
TCACTACTTTGCTGACTTTTGATAATTTCAAATAAAATGTTGCTGTAGATTAAAAGTCTTGACATTTTAATATTTAGGACATGATATCTTGAATCAATTTTGATCCCTTCTCTCTATCATAATTCTAGATCTTCAGAGTGACTTTATAACAGAGTGAATTTCATGACTTTAGTTAATTTATTAACTCGAATTATTTATCATTATCTTATTTATCACCACTTCAGGTAAAATAATTTATCTTATTCATCATGACTTTGGTTAATCTAAATTATTAATCATTATAGGAATTTTCATAATCATTTACATTTGTTCCAATACGAAATCAATTCATTCAAAAATACTTGGGCGTTTGTTATCGTTTTAACAAATTAAAAATACTCTTCTCTTAAATAATAGCACAATAAGAATCTTCCTCTTTGCAGTAATGCGAATAAATACATTTTTCAAAAAAATTCTTTCAGCTATCTGAAAATTTCAGTCATTTTAGGCATCTACTGATTTCAAAACTGATATTGTTGCTGTGTATGGATCTTAGTTTTAAAAATAATTCAAATTTTTAACATTTGAAAGGCATCTGTGGCCGCAGATATAAGTGGTTGATTTTAAACTGTATACTTTTATTTTGGTATTTTATTCATTTTTATTTATATTTTAATAGGCATGTTTTAACATGATACATGGAAATGTTATACATATATATATATATATATATATATATATATATATATATATATATATATATATATATATATATATACATAGATAGATAGATAGATAGATAGATAGATATGGTATTTTTGATAACAAAAGTATTTTATTTTTGAATAGAGAGGACACAAATTGATTTTTTCACAAAAGAGTTTGATTTGTCAAAAATTTTAACATTTTAAAATTAAATATATATATTATAAAATATATTTTTTGCATAACATATATAAACATATTTATTATATAGATTATAAAACACGTTTTGATAAAAAATTTTACATCTAGACAAAAGGGGAAAACTTGTAAATCCTTGCGTCCAGATAGCAGCTTTTAGAAGCAGGCAGCAAAAAAAATTTCCATACTTTAGTAAAGATCTGGAGTTTGCGTATTATATATAATATTCCAAAGCTTCTTTTTCACGTGGTAATAGAATATGAGCCATACTATGTATACAGCTCAACCAAGGGCCGCGGTAGACTGGTTGGTAAAAAGTCAGTCTCGTAACCGAAAGGTCGCGGGTTCTGTCCTCGCCCTGTCCAAAGACCACCGTGTTGGCTAATGGCAGTTGGGGGAGTTAAATAGGTCGTGGCTGCTAAGGCCTCCAAGCTCCCATAGCAAAACGGTACCTCTGGGGATATTGAATCAGGGATGAGTCGGTTCCTGATTTGGATCTAAATTCTGACTTGCAGATGGATGAATGAGTGTATGAATGAGTTTGACCACCCCCTAATAAGGGTTGTGTTGTGTGTGTTCGAGCAAAGTCCTATTTTCACCATAACGGTGTTAGTTAACAACGAAAGGTGTTCAAATCTGCCTTAATTCGAAAGAGCTCTGCTCATTCGGGCTTGGTATGACCAAGTGGCATTAGACAACAACAACAATACAGTTCGACCAGAAATTTAGAGTTTGTTATATCATGATGGTATTCTGCATTATTTGCTCTTTCTGTAAAAACTGAGGAAGAATAGCAAAAAAAAAATCCTATAGAAGTTTTGATGCCTAGCGCATTAGAGGTTTTTGTGCGTTGATCTAAACATTATCAACTTCTTACAAGGAAATTAAGCTGATAAGATTGGCGTCTTCTTTCATTTTCTTGCGATAAAGCTGGGCACATGGAGATCATCGGGTGAGAGGAAAATGCCCTTTAAAATATATACTGATTGTTGATATATTGAATTTTATCAGACAACTACTGGTGTACATAATTAAAATAATGTTTTAATGTTCCTGCTCATTAAAATGCTGATGTTCTTCTTATAAAAATTGACTTAATGAAATAATCAGTTCGGAAATTCAATAAAAATGATGATTGCGTCCATATATTTATAAGAAGTTTCCTAGACTGAGCAAGGAAAAATTATAAGGAGAGATTTTTTTGATGATCCTCAATTTCAGAAACTCATTGAAGACTTAAAATTATTAAACTGTCTCTGAAATACTTAATTTATTCATCTGATAATTCTTAATAACATATCACCTTAGTTATTACGAACTTTTCTTGTATGTGTTATCGAAAAGCAGAGCACTCAGTAGAACTGATACAAAGTATGCATAAATATTTTGAAATAGTGAGTTATTATGGTTGCAAAGAAGATAACTAATACAAAATATGCCTAAAAATTTTGAAGTAGTGTGTTATTATGATTGCAATGGTATATTTCATTTCTAGACATTGCGACAAATTTCCAAACAATTTGGATGATACAGAGGAATAAAAAGGGCCCTGGTGGTCTCGGCTTCGGAACTGGAGGGTTTCTGGTTCGAGACTCGGTGCCATTGAAGAACCATCAAGTAAGGGGGTCTCTTGCTCGCAGGTGTTTCTTTTGTTTTGTTTGCCAGTTTTATTAGAGAGTGAAAAACATCACGAAAAATAATTTGTAATTTATAAATCATAAAAGTATATAAAGAATTACAAAAAAGTAAAGGAACTATTAAAAATTTTTGAAATGTGATCTTAAAAATACATAATTGTACTGTCATTAAACCTGGAACGTTATTTTGTGATAAATTACCAGTTGTCGAAAAAGCTTTTTCTGCATCTACGCCAGTTGGTGGACTTTAACAGTGTGAGATATACTTCTTCCAAGTATTTACCTCTAAATCTATCATCTTCAAATAAATCGATTTCTCGTCGGATGGTTTTGGATATAGTTGATTTCTGTACTTTATTTTGATTTGTGGAATTTTTTATTTTTTATTTATCGCTAATTCTCATTTTTGTTCCAGAGATAATTCCTTCCAAGATTCTTAGATTATGATGACATCAGAGCCATCATAATCTTCAATAAAAGTACCAAATTCTTCTGAATGTGGATAGGTTTATGAGTAAAACATTTTAAGAAAATTTGCTATTAACTTGATCAGATTTGAATTGTTCAGTCCCTTTCCTTCTTTTTCATTTTAAAAACCCTTATAATTATGTAAATACCGTCATACATTTTCTATTTCGGTATGCCTTTCTTCTGTGCGATTATTCTATTCAATAGATAATTTTTTTTCATAGTAATGTTTTTCACACAGAAAATGATACAAGAAAGAAATATTTTATAGCCATTTTTTAAAAAAGGCAATAGAGTCATTTTTCCTGAAAAACATCAATTCTGAAAATAGAAAATTCTAAAAACCACCCCAATAAATAAAATTCATTATGCAATAGGAATTTGGTACTCTTTTTTTAAGGTATCCGACTATGTTCGAAGAAATATTTTTGGAAAATTGGATTTTTTAAAAACTATTTAAAGCTATGGTTTTTAGAAGTATTGTCAATTATAATTCAAAATTCTATAAATACAACAAAATTATTTGAGAATATAATATATTTTGAGAAAGAAGAACATTTGTAATAAATTTAACCAAAACGGTTAACATTCTACACAAAATAGTAATGCAACAATCCTATTTTTCTTTTTACACAAGTTAAAGCATATATTGATAAATGAAGTGAATCAAAATCTAAGAAAAATCTTGAGATGGAAAGAAGTTATGGTTGAAAATAAACGCATATATGTACTTTTTTTATTAATTTACAACATAATTTGTCTAAAAACACCTATAAATGAAAAAGTATTTTACCAACAATAAAAATTTTGACTCATTTCATTGCCCCTATTATATAAAACATACACTGAAATTTTTACGTAAATATCTCTATTAGTTTTTGAGATATCATGATAAGGATGGATAATTTTTATGAAAATTAGTTTTCAAAAAATTAGAGTTCAAAACAAATTTTAGTAAAAATTTAATTAATTAATTTTAGGAAAATTAATAGTAAATTTTAGTTAAATTTTATCAAAACAGTTAACTTTCGACATAAAATTGTATTGAAGAATTCCTATTTTTCTTTGTATACAAGTTATAAAATATAATGATGAATGAACCAAAATCTAAGAAACAATTTGAGATATAAAGAAATTATAGGTAAGAATATATGTATATGTGCATTTTTTCCATAAATTCACAACTTAATTTTTCTAAAAACACCTATAAATGAAAAAGCATTTCCCCAATTTTAAAAACTTTTGGTTCATTTCATTTCCCATATTATTTAAAATACACGTTGAAATTTTTACATAAATATTTCGATTAGTTTTTGATATATCATGTTGAAGGCTGAGAATTTTTATGAAAATTAAAGTTTCGAGATATGAAATTATGTGATCCCAGATGATAAGTCAGGTCTTCCTTTTCCTATGAAAGATAAGCTATTTTGGAACGAGGAAACTCTGAACTACAAAAAAATAACTATTAAAAATATAATTCTCCAATAATTCTCCAAAGTATAGCAACTCGAGTTTCCAATACAATATCTCTCCACCCAGAAAATAATGGAAATAAATCGCGCCTTCTCGCATCAGAGAGCAAGCATTTCCAGATGTCTCTACTGGTGAGCAAAATGCGAGTTTCTCCGAAAGAAGTGAAAAATCAGAAGTTTCTCTCCGAAACGGTTGAGTGAATATCAATTTCTGCGGTTACAGAAAGACATGCTCTGACCCAAGGAAAACATAAATCAAACCTAAAGAAACCACCCTTTCAAGTCCAACTCCTAAATGCCCTTTAATGCATAACTAACAATAGCACTATCGGTCACGGACATTCAAGACAAATTTTATCATACAAAAAGATATAACTCACAGCTAAGCATTTTCTAACTACCTCAACTAATAAGCTGAACATTTGATCTTTCAGTTTCAATTGCCCTCTGAGATCTATATAAAGCAGGGTTCAGTTCACAGAGGTATCATATATGCATACTGAGATCTTGCTGTGCTTGCTCTATCTGCTGTGATCATGTCTCTTATAGTTTACTCGCTGATTTCCTTTGCTGCAATTTTCTTTGTTATATCAACTGCTGGACCTGTAAGTAAGTATCATGACTGCTTTTGGTAAGCGATACATTTTGATTGATTTTTTTTGGCTATTATTTTTACTTTATCATTACTAGAATGATAAAATATGCAGAAAATTTGGTGAGTTTCTTTAGTTTTGTTTTTCACTCAATTTTAAAGGGAAGGAATTTTGCCCACATTTAATAAGTAAGTTCTTGGATTTGTTTTTATCAGTATTTTATTGCTCTTTTTAAAATATTTTGATATACATTTGATATTTGTTTTGGAAAAATTAATATTTTACCTTGCATTTTATGCTTACATGTATATTTTAAAATTTAATTAATCCGTTCTTCTAATATAACGTCTTTTCATTTTTTAATAATTTCTTTTTAAGACTGAAAAAAAAGAAAAGTTCTAAAAAAGTCGGAAATTCAGCTTTCTTAGTATACAGGAATCATTTCCGTGATCTCTTAATCAATATCATTGTCTCTATGTTTATCAACACGAACTATACAGTTCATGTTGATATATAACTGTATAAACTATAGAAATACTGTCTTTGTTTACTAGTATAAAATATATATTCAAATGTCAACGATATATAATTCAAATTTTAGATAACTATATATAGATCTATGAACTGTAGCTATTTTTACAGATATTGTCTATGTCTGCTAGTATAATATATATATTCAAATCTTATTATTGCAACAAAAAATTTTAAACCAAATAATTTAATTTTTTTTTCTTCTACATGAGTGGAATAATTTGGAGATTAAACTTTTTTTCTTTTATTTTAAAGATATTTCGTTCCATTTGCAAAAAAATATCAGATATTTTTATTTAAATCTTGCTCAGAACCATCTTTTTAAAAATTCTCCATTTTAAACAAATAATGGATGATATTCAATTTTATATTAAATAAAAAAAGCAGAATGTGTTATTCCAAATAAATTAACTGTTATATTTTCATATTTCTATAACTACTTTTTTTCTTCTCCTTTTAATTTTTTAGAAGATGAGATTGAAATCATGCTTTGTTAACATTTATTTTAACTTAATAGAAAAGTATTTAATTCTTAAAATGGCAGTAAAAAAATCTTTATATGATATTTTGTTGCAATTAGAGGCTAATTCCGGGAAAAAAATTCTCATTAAAAGGATCAAAATAAAATGAATGAAATAGTTTATGAAAAATTTTATGCTTTTTAATCTCTAGTGTATAAAGTAATTCCTTTAAATCATTTGAATTTACTAAATGAGTTAAATTATATATTAGAATATGTTTATGTGGTATTTCATTGCAACTAAAGGTTAATTTAGGGAAACAATTTTTCATTAAAATGATCAAAATAAAATGAATGAAATAGTTTATGAAAAATGTTATGCTTTTTACTCTCTAGTATATGAAGTAATTCCTTTAAATCATTTGAATTTACTGAATGAGTTAAACTATATATTAGAATATCTTTATATGGTATTTCATTGCAACTAAAGGTTAATTTAGGGAAAAAAAATTCTCATTAAAAGGATCAAAATAAAATGAATGAAATATTTTATGAAAAATTTTATACTTTTTACTCTCTAGCATATGAAGTAATTCCTTTAAATCATTTGAATTTACTGAATGATACAATTCATTTATTAGAAAGGAATCAGAATAATATTTCCTGTTAAAGGAATCATAGAAAATTTATTTCATTGAAAGAAATGATGCATATCCATTGAAATCAAGACTTTGCTTATATGAAAAAATTAAAAAAAAAAGATCATGCATAATGATTTAAAAATCTGAAATGATTAATTAGTTTATTATGGCAATTTTTTTAATATGAGCAGCGTCATGATGCTTGTGTTCTTAATAATTTAAACAATACAGCGTTAATACGTTACAGCTTCTGGGTATTAAATATCTGCTTCAAATATTATCCCAATTAAAAATAGCTGATTTTAGAAAGAATCATAGTTACATAAAAAATTCAATTTGGAATTATTTTGATAAAAATCCTGAAAATTTAGAATTCTTCTTTAGAGAAAAATATCTTAAAAATCTAAGATAATCAATTAGTGAAATCTGATTTTTTTTTTACAAATCAACAAAAAAGTGATGTTTGTGTTCTGTATCATTTAAACAATGGTTATATAACTATTTATAGGTAATATGTTTGGATTTGCAAATATTATCATAATTAGAAGTAGCCAATTATAGAAAGAATTATAGTTACATAAAAAATTAAGTTGGAATTATTGTGTTATGAAAATACAGGACATTTAGAATTCTTCTTTAGGGACAAATACTTCCAGTTATTTATAAATTAGCACTTAATTATTTATATTAATTTAAATAATCTATTTCTGGGTAATATGTTCGATTTGCAGATATTATCATAATTAAAAGTAGTCAAATAAAGAAAGAATTATAGTTACATAAAAAAATTAAGTTAGAATTCTTGCATTATAAAAATACAGGACATTTAGAATTATTCTTTTGGGACAAATACTTCCTGTTATTTATAAATTATCCCTTAATTATTTTTATTAAAAAATAAGTCTATTTCTGGGCATCACAACCGTAGTATTCACAGATTGATACGTTCAGCTTAATTGTATCAGAATAGATTCGCTGAATCAACTACTTTCTTACTATCGAGAATTTTACCACTTAGCGCACTAATTTTCAAGATCAGATTTCTAAGCTAACAAACAGGAAATTCGATTTCCAGTTTGATGAGAAGCAGACTAACGCCCCTGATTTTCCTTTATTCGAACAATTTGAAAACTAAATCTTTGAAACATCATCCGGAATTCATTTGGCACCCAATCGATCGAACAATCATTATAAATTCTAAATCTGATTGTCAACGTTTTGCATTGCAGCGAAAGTTAGCAAAAATCAAATAAAGAAAGTCATCACTATCCCTCATTATTTTAAAATCATCGGAAATCAGGCATCTGAATCAAATGTTAACGTTCTATTTTTCTGCTAATATCAAGAGTGTTATTCCGTTAAATATAAAGAGAGTTAGTAATTTTGGATGGTGAAAATTGTGAAACAGTATGTTCTTCAAATGATGGCAAATACAATCCATATACACTCATCATATCTCAAGGAGATATCAAAAAGATTATTATGATTTCAACTTTTTATCTCATTTTTTGAAGGAAATAAAAGTTTTTCATTCTAACTAATAACCCTCATTGAAATAATTTTTTTCTTAATTTTCTTAAATATACAGTCAGTTATTATGTAAAATTATGGCGTGAAAAATAGAAATCTAAAAAAGTATCAAAAAACTTTGATTCAGTTTAAGTTCGTCAAAAATCATATGTAGGCATCCTTTGACCCTTTATTTGCCAAATTATTTTTCCATCAATTTTTCAAATTTATTTCTAAATCATTAATCAAATTTTGGCACAAAATAAACCCAGGAAGAAAAAAAAAGAACTTTTTAAATTAATTAAAATCATTTGATTAATTAAATTATTTATAACAGATTTTAAATGTTATCTTTAACTGATATTTATTGCTTTGTATTGGAAATTCTTTCTTCGTCCTCTTTAAAATACTGTTAGAAAAAATAGTTATATTGTGAATATATCAGCCGGATTTAAACGGTACTTTAATGTACTGTCAGTAAATAAAGAGTTAAAATCAAACTAGGCATTTATACTAACTACTAATTGCTAACTTGTTTACAAATTAATAAATTAATACAGCTTTTATCTTTAAAACTTTTATGGCCAGCATCTATACATATATTTGAGTGGTGAGAAAGTACTGAAATATCCTTTCGAAAATCCCCAAAGAAACAAATTTTGCAATATTCGAAATCTCAGCTTTATCAGGAACACAAATTCAAAAGTTAGAGTGAGAATGAAATAAAAATGATTCTTTTATTTTTCCATCTAAAGTTTCCATGCCTCGATCACTGATTTCAGGTTTCACTTTCCTCAGAAACCGCTTTATGTTCTTTCACTCAATATTCTGTTGTTGGTTGTTTTAAATTTTTTTCTTTCCAGTAAAGATAAGAACACATCTGCCGGATCAGAAACAAGACAATTCTACAAATAGCAATGAAATGGATTCATCTTCCCAAATATTGCTCTTTCTCTCTTTCAATTTCAGATGTGATCCGTAAATTTACTTTATCGGTACATTTACATCAGCAATTCAAATTTGGAATTTTCTTTGTACATACAAAATATCTAGAATCTATTGAGTAAAATTGCAATGCCGTAAGAAAGAAAAAGACCTTGAAATCATCTAGAAACATTTTCTAACGAAAGAAAGGAAGAGCAAAAAGAAAAATATACATTGTACTGATGTATTTGATGCTCCAAATTGAATTTAGTTAGGGTGCTTTATTGAAGAAATTCAACTAATTAGTTTTGAAAATAACCAGCTGCCCACTGTTAGTATAATAGAATCCAGAATGAGTTTCGTCATTGGTCTCAGTCACCAATTTATCCTGATTTAATTGGTTCACTATAAAACACGTCAGTTAGATAAGTGAGCCTGATTTGCTAATCTTTGATTAAAATATTTTTGCTAGATTCGGCACAATTTCATTTAAAGTGAAAGAATGTGGTGATATGAAGCTCTTCTATTTTAGGATCTTAATTTAATCGGCAATTTTTATTATATTTATTAGATAAAGCTCCAGAATTTGAACTTTTATTTATTATTTTTAATTCAAAGTACTAATCTAAGACTTGTGCTATAAAATAACACTATTTTTCATGTTAAAATAAGCGAATCTTTCCCCATGTATTCTTAAAGAAACTTCGATAAAATCTTTTTCATTGTGAAAAAGAATAATTTTTTAAGATTCTTAAAATATATAATAATAATAATGAATAAATTAATTTTTCATTAAATATTAAGATTTTGAAATGAATGATTAATTAAATACCAAAAATGTAAGTATATCAAAGCGTATATAAAAACTAGCAAAACTTGATTAAATCTATGCACTATTTTAATAAATTTTAAAATAAGATTAATATTAAAATTGTAAGCAAATCGAACTTGAATTTGTAAAGTATAAAAAAAATTCAAGGATATCATCTAACATTTTACTACTTATAAATCCAACATAGACAATAAAAAAATTAGTCACAGCATATATTTCATATTTGATTTTTATCTAAACTATAGATTATACTTGAGGCACTGAAAAATTTATAACTTCAATTAGGATGGTTGACATTTTCTCATAAAACTTTTATTTCCATTCTAGAATGTCTAATAAAGCAGCATGTTGAAATATTATTTATTAAAAGAATCCAGAAAATGAAGATTATGTTGATACTTTCACCATACTTTCAACAATGAAAATAAATTAGATATTGCTCCTACACTTTAGAATTATTCAAAAAATAGCATTAAATCCTTTTAAAACCCTATCAAAAGCTTGAAATTAAAATTATAATTTCAAAATTTTGTATTTTTGTTAAGATTAGGACTTAATTTTACCTCATCCGATTTCTTCCCATATTTCTTGGAATGTAGTGAAATATATTGCAGATTCTTTTGGTTGGTTTGGTTTTTTGGCGCCAAGAGCCATGTTTGGCTATGCTGAGCCAATGCAGATTCTTTTGGATACCAACTCCCAGGCAATCCAAGGAACGCGAAGAAACATGATTTGGGTTAATTATTAAGCTACAAAAAATACAGAAGTTTTGCCTAAATTAAGCAGCTGATAAGTTGAAAATTAAAGGATGTCTTCAAAAATATTTTTTTTAGTTATTGATTTCATCAGTAATTTTAAATGGTAATGCAAGAACATAATATAAAAGAATTGGCAGAAGTATTTGATATTTAATTAAAAGTGCATATGGTTTGTGAGAATGTGTATATGCAATCCATATACATTTTTCATTAATACTGATATTATATTTTTATTAAAAAAAGGAACTAAATTCTACAGAAAAAGACAAAATATAAAGTGACTTTTTATGAAAATGAATTTTATTTTATTTCAGCCTCGTATTAGAACATTTCTATTTTTAAAAAGTAATAAATAATAAAGAATCGACATAAGGCAGATTATTTAATGGTTATAATTAAACAATGAATAATTAGTACAAAAAAATAAGAAATCTTATTTTCCATATCAAGTCGATGATTTTACTTAATTTAGCTGTGATATGAAATATTTCGAGGACAATTCGAAATGTTTTTAGACATGATAAATTGAATCAGAATAATTCTTTTGATACAGCTTTCTTTATTTCTAGTATCGAATCAATAATCACTCTATAGCTTTATGGTTTGATGCATAGAACTCTACTGCAAAGCTTTAAATCTCAGTAAACGTAATAGTCTCTGCATTTAAATTAAAGAAAGGCATATTATTAATTATTACTCAATAACTGAAAGTAAATAAATATTGTAAAATCAAATGTTTTGTTTGCCTTTTCTTTATTTCCATTTCGGATTTTCTTGGTACGAATGATGCATATAATAAGTAGGAAACATTATTTAAAAAAAGGGAAAAGGAAACCTCCTTTCTTTTGTGCTTTTGAGATAGCTTAAAAGATTTGTCAAGAAACTGGATATTTATTAATTTAAATATTAGAATTAAAATTAATTATAAATTTTAAAAATTTGTATAACATAACTGTGAAAGCATTCAAAAAACACGAGAACAATGAATGTAGCTATATTACTAATAGTAAAAAAAATTAACAGAAGGGTAAAGTTAAATAGTTAACATAAAACATAGCTCTAAGTGAAAGGCCTCAATATACTGGAGGATTTCCATGAATATTTCATTAACGTTTAGAGGTAATTGTAAAAAGAAAACATATCACAATATTCTTCCAAGATATTTGAATAAACTTATAAGTTTTAAGTTTTTTAGTTTCCCATTTCTTCAAAAAGAAGACATAATTAAAATAAATGAGAAAATGATAAGAATTATTCTTAATGTTCACAAATCATATTGTAGTTCCTTTAATAGTCAAACTAAGGCAACACATTCTGATGAAAAATCATGAAAATACCTAATTTTTTTTATTGTCTCTTTTGATAAAGCCGACTTTTCTAAATATGTCTATATAATACAGCTAAGAATAAATAAATAAACATTTTGTAGAAGTTTCAGGCTGTTCTATGAATTTCATATCAAGTTATTGCAATTTGAAATCTTTAAATTCGTTTTTCTCCCTGATGTAATTTTGTTTACGTGCTGTTCTTCGAAAGCCTAAGGCTTTTTTAAAAATTGATGTAGAGATGTGAAATTTTTTGTGAATGTTCCTAAATACAAGTTTTATAAAACTTACTATGGAATTTGTTCTAAGATGCATAGTTATTTTTTCTAAGTGTTCAATTTCAAAATATGTATTTTTTTATTCAGATTTTTTCTATGTTTAACAATGAAAATCTTTATAATTAAATAATTATTATCAGGAGGATAAATTCCATAGTAACTTTTATGCAATATATAACTAACTATTTGGAAAAAATTTGTGAAAAAATTTTAATATTTAAAAAGTTTTAGGGTTTTAAAAAAACTTCATTTCTTTTAAAAAAATTAAATTTTTCAAAAACTGTTGAAATAATTCCAATTTTTTGTGGGCAGTTATAGAATGCTATTTAAGATAAGATACACTTAAAATCTAATTTCAAATATTAAAATAAAAAAAAATTAGATGGTACCATGTCGCCTTAAATGGCAAAGCGCTACCTTCAAAACAAATTCCTCAATGAAAGAATTTATGACAACAAGATAATTCCGTCAATAGTGTATTTATAATTAAAATTGCTTTTTTGATTTCCTCAGTACCTGGACCAAATCAAATCCCATATGGTAGACCCGAAGAATTTGAATCTCCAAAACCTTACGAGTTTGCATATGCTATGGATGATGGAAACGGAACACTCCAACATCGTCAAGAAATAGCCAATGAGAATGGAGCTGTCAAAGGAAAGTATGGTTACACTGATCCAAACGGAAATTACAGAGAAGTGGAATACAATGCCGATGAAAACGGCTACCACGTAAAGATCCTGTCCAACGAACCTGGCATCACCAATCAAAACAGCGCAGATGTCGTTTATGTTGTGAAAGGCATTCCATCTGCTTAATGCACTTCATTATTTTTCAGCTGCCACTGCTGTCTAGATCCAAATAGAAATGTTTCTCGCCATTCATTTTTAGCAACTGATATAAAGACTGAAGACTAGAAATGGAGCTCGTTATTATCATAGAGTTCCATGGTTTTTATCCCTTGCTTTGTTGCCAAATTGTGTATTTGCTCAATAAATATCATTTTTTTTTAATGTTGCGATCTTTGTTTATTGTTCGTGAAAATCGTTTATCATATATTTGTTTCTATTTATATAGAATGTATAGAGAACATTTCTTTACATATATAGAAACTTTTTGATAAAGTTAGCGAAATTTTGTTGTTAAATATTTGTTATATTGAAGGATGAAGTTCTAAGTTATAACTATTTCAACTTCAAACAATTGGGAAATATTTCATATATAGGAAAGGTAGTTTCGGTTTAGCTGATTTTCAAAAAATAGTACAAATGCTTCTTGGGAAATTTTTGATCAAAAAAGAATTTGTAATGTACAACCCAAGTCGAATCCGGTTCTAGCTTTTGCTTTCTTACTGTTTTCCAAATATATATTTGTTCATGTAAATATCATCTACTAATTATCGTTATTTAAGCATGTTATCTATTACAACTAACT
>JAPMOQ010024920.1:2991372-3012196 GCA_026543055.1 Argiope trifasciata | reverse complement strand
GTAGTTTTTCCCACAAGGAATTCAAAATTCAAATGCTGTCAGAAAGATGGCGAAAAGTAATAGCTAGTGGTGGACAATACTTACAGTAACAAGTTTTGGAAAGATTTTTTTTTTTAAATAACGCATTAATTTTCACAAAATAATGACTAGAACGTATTCAGCATTCAAATATAATAATTTTATGCTCGTGTATCGAACTGTGAAAATGCAATTTCTGGTCTTTAGAAAAAAAATTAAAAAAAAAAAGAATTTTGGAAAAAAATAGTTTAGAATTAAAAAGAATTGGATCCGTTGGCAATATTTGAATATGTTATGTTACGGTCAATGTGAATAATTGATTATTATTAATACTAACCGAACAATATTAATAATGTCCACATAAACCAATTGAAGTGAATAATTTATCGCATTAACCGGTTATTTTTAATAAAAACGAATAAAGTTTGGTCAATGTCAGTTAAATCATTTTAATTGTAATCTATCATTAAATCCGTCAGTTTTTAAAAAATACTTCAAAATATCTTTTTTCCCCTTCAACAAATTGATATTAGGATAGTAAAATGACTTATCCCTCACTCCCCTTTAAAAAAAGAGATCAATTAATAATGAAAAAAGGAAAAAATATATATCACCGAAAAACTTCATTGCAAGTTTATACAATATATACAATAGCATATACAAAGAGGCACACCTATGTCCAAATCCTCTATAAACTGTTTAATCACATGACCAAGCCACATTGGGAATTATTAATAACTAGCCGCCTTTGGCAACCAGCTGTTTCGCCATGAGTAATGGGTTCTAAAATGTTCAATTAAATCACATATTCATTAGCTTTGAAGTAACTCCGGGCATTGATTGGCCTGAAATTAATATTTTCTTTAACATGTGGACTGAAAGTTCTAAAAAAACGCGTTTTCCTAATAATATTCTTTAATTTTGTTTTAATGATTGATTTAGAAGACTGATTGATGTAGAAACTTTTATTTAAAATATTAATAAAAATATTTTGTAAAATATGGCTTACAGAGCAAAGTATGAAGAAATCTAAAACTCATTTTTCATAAATGCATTGTTTGACTCAAACTACATAAAATGTAATTATTTACTTTATTTAGATCAAATTAATAGTATTATACAATATATATGCCTATTAATAATATTTTACAAATTGGCCATTGGAAAGGAATTTGAATGCATATCCTGTATAAATTCAATCCAGTATAAATAAAGATAATTTATTGAATTAATGATTTAAATATTGCAAACGATCATAGAATCCTTGAAATTCTTTAAAGAAAATATCACATTTTATATTTATTTTATTTTATCCAGTCACGTGCTAAAAGTTGCATTTCTTTAGATTTATTTTACGATGATAGGTTTTTTTTATTCGAACTTCCGGCAGTCTTTTATTTTATCTAGTCACGTGCTAAAAAAACATGGTTAAAATATTTCTTAAAAAATTCGTTAAAAATAGAAGCTTAAGTTATACATTAAAACACTGATTCCGTTAGAGAGCTAATTTTTTATCTTTAAATTGATAGAAAAATCCTGTTTGTGCAATAATATTTTCGGAAGTTATAGTGGAAAAACGTCGAAATTTCACTTAAATTTTAATTAATTCAAATTATAATTAAAAATTCAAAAAAAGGGCTCCAAGGTGCACATTCCCGACCTCCAAGGTATACATGTATCAAATTTGGTAGCTGTAGGTCCAACGGTCTGGCCTGTAGAGCGCCAACACACACACACACACACACACACACACACATTGAGCTGTATTATAAGTATTGATAACCGGTTAAAGGAAATAATTTGTGATATTTCTCACTTTAAACAAAAGCGTCTATTATTAATTATGACCATTTAGTATTAACAATTACCGATTATTCACATCGACATTATAATATGATTAACGATTTTTCACATCATTGTAATAAATACATTTGAAAATTCCAATTCTATCGTATTGTTTTGATGTCATTGGCTGGATATTTTACATACACAATTTAGTAAGCAATCCATGCAGCAAAAGAACATGGACTTCCTTTCTACTTGTATCGATTACACACCTGCTCTAGAAAACTTTCCTTTCCTCAATTTCCCTGAAAATGTGGAGCTACAGATCAAGCATCAAATTTTGCAGGCACTCTATTACAATTAAAAATTTGCATTGAGGATAAGTATAACTGATCAGCTTCTAGATGTCACTTTTTATGAAGGGTCATATCTATAAAAAACTTTGTTCGTTTTTGCTCAATTCTTGATTTACTTTCTATGGTGCTTTTCGTTTCTGCTCTATTTTTGATTTACCTTCTATGATGCTTTTCGTTTCTGCTCTATTCTTGATTTACCTTCTATGGCGCTTTACGTTTCTGCTCTATTTTTGATCTACCTTCTATGATGCTTTTCGTTTCTGCTATATTCTTGATTTACCTTCAATGGTGCTTTTTTTGTTATGTGTTTGTCATTCCAGATCTTCTTTGTATTTTCACCTTGTATTTATGTAATTTCATTGATTTTTAATTTTATATAATGGGATAGATATATAATTTTAGATATTGGTACATTATTTGATATTGCTGTACAGTATAAAATCATTTGGACATATTTTTTTTATGTTTATGTATGTTACTATTTTATGTACTTTTCACCTTAGTCTCTTGAACCAAGAGTTGGTTTGCTGACCATTTAATTTAAATATTTGATTTTAGTCAAATGAACTATAATGTATAACCTTTAGTTACCGTCCATATGTGGTGCTGGTATTGGCGGAATTGCTCCAATGTATAGATTGAATTCCGCCAAGGATCAAATCTGCGATGTTTGGGTTTTAATTCCAGTAATTGGTCCATTCGACAAAAGTGATCGTGAATATCTAGCGGCTGTTACTGGCTTATAAAGATATCACCACAGTACTCCCCTACCAGTGAGTCGGTGTAGACGAACGATTTTTTTATAGCTCCAAATGTTATGGCGAGCGAAGAGGATGTTTCGGTACCTCCAAGCAACCTTCTGACTCCAGATCAGAAGGTTGCTTCTTCTGATCACGTCTGGATCAAAAATGTGGCGATGGTATTGGCGGAACTGTACCAATGTGTCGGTTATATTTCGCCAAGAATCGAACAGGCGATGTTTGGGTTTGAAGTCAAAGAACTTATCCATTCGACAAAAGCGATCGCTAATATCTAGAGGCTGTTACTGGCTTAAGATATCACCACATATATTTTGGCAATAACTGTGAGCCTTTCAATAAATACAAAATGCGTCTCTACCCGGTGACCTTCAAGGTCTTATGTCCTCTCGGGTAGGTGTGGGGAAAGGAAGGAGGCCAGGAACAAGGTATGACAGATCCAAAAGACTCAACATTTAATAAAATACTTATTCATGTGCTATAGTCATTATAACTGTTTTCTAATGCTATACTATAAGTCACTGTTTGAATAAACTGTAACATAACATCAGGAAGGAATAAAACTAAGTATAAAGGATTTAGAAATAATTCTTTTGAGTATAAAGATAAATTTTCTAGGTCAGTTAGATTAAATAATAATTCTTCTTAGTTTAAAAATGAATTCATTTACTTATCTTTAGGTATGTAATTGAATTCTTAGAACTATGAAAATCTAAAATCCAAGAAATTAAAGAAAGAAAGTAAAAAGCCTAAAAAAGGGGGAGATGGCTAGATTATTCCTTGAGAATTTCCGACCTCTTAATATCTAGCAGTAACATTAAAATCTATATATGTTATAATTGTCTTCTTTATTAATTGTTACTATTTTTCATATACATTCAACAAAATTGAATCTTAGTGTTTTTCATATACATTCTACAGAACTGATTATTACTATTTTTCACATACATTCTACAGAGCTGAATATTACTATTTTTCATATACATTCTACAGAGCTGAATATTACTATTTTTCATATACATTCTACAGAGCTGAATATTACTATTTTTCATATACATTCTACAGAGCTGAATATTACAATTTTTCTTATACATTCTTCAGAGCTGAATATTACTATTTTTCATATACATTCTACAGAACTGAATATTACTATTTTTCATATACATTCTACAGAGTTGAATATTACTATTTTTCTTACACATTCTACAGAGCTGAATATTAATATTTTTCATATACATTCTACAGAACTAAATATTATCACATTTTAAGAAGAAACGTAGTGACTTTAAAGAATACTATAGATTTACTTCAGCAAATTTCACAGCAAATAACATTTATAAACTAATTAATGTACAGGTATGATATATTGCTTAATAACTGTTTATTCTTAAATGATTTGCTTACATAAACAGATTCATTTAATATATGCACAATTTCCTTCATATTATTTTAACAATTTTATTTCAGAAGCGAAGATTAAAAGTACAATTTACGAAAATGATATTAATAATTAAAAATTAAAGAGACTTTTGGTCAGAGCAGCGAAATAAAGTTTTAACAATGCGCTGTTTTGTTTAAAAGAACAACAGAATTGAAAAATGTTAATTAAAAATGAGATACATCGTTCATTTTTATTTTTATTTTTACTCTCAACTTTCATATTTCAAGCTGAAAGAGAAAACTATTTTCAATTAAAATGGCAAAGTACTGCTAATTACCAAAAAGAAAGCTAATTAATATCTATATAAGAAAGCGATCTCGAAAACAGAAGAAATTAATTCCATAGTAGCATTTACTCGGGTTCTTCAGCGCAACATCTGTACAGTGTTTATTTTCTCCTGTTGCGGCGCAATTAATTAGTTTCTTTCATTCCCTCTTATTTGATAATTTAAATTCCTTTTCCCAAAGTACTTTGCAACAAAAGAATCTTTAATCGAGTTTAGCTTTTTTTAGTTTGCATGAATAAAATACTTGAAATGTATGCAACTTTGGTTAATGAATTGGCCACGGGTTGCTCAATATACAGTAAAAGCTCTTTATTCGCGGTACATATGTTCCATAAATATGCCGCGAATACAGAAACCGTGAATACAGAATGGTAATTTATATGGGATTATAGGGGATACGTTCCTAGGTGACAAAATAAAATCAACTTAATTGAAGTTTTTGGACATTTTGATTCATTATATTAAGGCTTAGGCAATGGTTTGAAGAATTTTGTCATTTTCTCTTGATGGCAGTTCTTAAAAGCCCCTTCCATTCAGACTGATACGCAGCAGTTGCATTAGTAATTTGCCTCTTAAAAATAAGACTTCGTTCCATAGACGTATCAATGTTCATAAAGAAATCGCAAAGCTCATTTGCCATTTTAAACCTTCACTGAGATTTTTCAAATGAAATGTTACGTTTCCAATGCTTGTTGAAGCCTTTTCTTCAAAGGGCCGTGGATTTAACATTTCCTCCAAGTCGGTTTCAGTCAGAACTTCATCTTGCGATTCAAGCCATTCCTGAATGTCTCTTGATTCTATTTGTCCTATTTCATTCGCGATTTCAGCTATGTTTGCAGTTTGCATTTAACAACATACTTTAGGCAAAGTTGTAATAAGATCTATTTTACATTTACATCTTTTATTAGTCCATCTGACCACATTTACAAAGGATATTGGGTTGGATACCTATTGGATACCTTTTATTATTATGTATGTACTTATTCGATTCGCGGATAAAGAAATTTTTAGCCGCAAATACAGGAATTGGATCCCATTTTTTAAATCTGCGAATAGTGAAAACGCGAATGAGGGAAGCGCGAATAAGGAGCTTTACTGTACTAAACAGATATATTTTTGTCGTTTGAAATTCGAGAAGGAAATGCCATTTATTTGTTAAAATCTAGATCGCCGAAGACAGAAAAAAATTAGGAAATAAATTTATTTATTAAATTTTGGTTTTGAAAGAATTTTTTTTTCTCATCTTTATTTTAAGGTATCCGGCTAGGTTAAAAACACTGGTTATCGACCACATTGGCGAATTTCTTTTTATTGTAATTTCTTGTAGTTCAGACTTTCTTCTTACTATTTTCAGTGAACTTATGTTATAGAATATAATGAGGAATGAAATGAACCAAAACCTAAGGAAATGTTTGAGATGCAATGAAATTATGAGTAAAAATATACGTATATATATGACATTTTTTCCATAAGTTCACAACTTAATTTTTCTAAAAACACATTAATGTATGAAAAAGTTTTTCACCAACAGTAATACTTTTGATTCATTTTATTGCCCATATTATTTCAAACATACACTGAAATTTTTATGTAAATACTTCTATCAGTTTTCGAGACATCATGTTAACGGTAAAGAATTTTTATGAAAATTAAAATTTTGAGAAAACTGAAGACAAATTTTAGCTAAATAATGTTTTGTCTAAAATTGCCTTAGATGATAGTTCTGAACTTCCTTTTCCTAAAATAGCAAAACTCTTTTGGAAAGAGGAAAGTCTGAACTACAAGAAATAACAGTAAAAAAATGGCGATTGTGGTAGATAATCAGCGTTTTTAACATAGTCGGATACCTTAAAACGCATTGTTGCATTTCCTAAAGTAGTTCGTAACATATTAAGTGGAATGTTATGAACATGTTACAATTTTTTATGAATTTTGAACTCATATGAAAATAGATATGTTTCATTATTAAGGTATCAGATTACGTTAAAAACACTGTGTATCAACCACATTAGTGAACGTTTTTTTAATGTTATTTCTTGTTGATCAAACTTTCCTTTTTCAAAAACAGTTTGTCTTATCCCGGGTTTTGCTTTGTTTATCTATTATCCCGGGTAACATATTTTTTCAGCTAAAATTTGTCTTTGCTTTCAATTTTCTTAAAACTTTAATTTTCATAAAAATAATCCACCGTTAACATATCACAAAAACTAAAAGAGGTATTTTCATAAAAATTTCAGCGTGAGTTTTAAATAATATGGACAATGAAATGAACCAAAAGTTTTAGTGTTGGTGAAATATTTTTTCATTTATTGGTGCTTTTAGAAAAATTAACACCTAATCAAAGAAATTTATGAATAAGCATTTATCCTTAGGCCACTAAATATTAATTAATAAATGTGAATTATTTTTTTCATTTTAGTGTTAGTTAACTGATTGAACAGTAAGAAATGATGCAGTCCTTAGATTCATTTACTTATAACCAATAATTGATAATAAAATATTAAACTCTATTAAACATTTATGCCATCAGTATACCCTGCAATCGAATTTTATATCGTCTCAATGAAAAAGACATAATTTTTTTTTAAAAATAAAATTAATCAGAAATTAAAATTCGGTGGTCGTCAGGTTTTGCCAACTATAATATAATAATTGCCATAGATGCTCGTCTTTCAGGGAAAGTGGACATAAATAAATATAAATATATAGAACCCCTCAAAAAGTGAGCAATAATAATCGTCTATGGGAAGTTTTGTAATGATTTCAGAAACTAATTAGATATAGAGGCACTATGTCGACCGATGGTCAGGGTTTTAAGCGAAATGGGCGTCCCTTGTTTTTCAGTAGCGCCAACTAAGGCCAAGAGTACGACTTAGCTACTTCATGCTTCACATTCGCTTGCACAACCCCTTTTCACAGGGGTGTAGATTCACACTACTCACTCAATAAAGGCCTTATCACACTACGAAATATCGTCTACCCTTTCCTTCAGAAATTTTCCGTTTCTACCCTAAGAACCGGTCAAGCAAGTTTCATAATCGACAACTTTTTCTAACCAGCTAGAAAATGCTGTCGATAGTGGCGGAAATATTGCCCGCAAACGAAATTCAACCAATCATATAAAACTTTGAAGTGACGTCACTTTCGCTGTCGTTTATTGACGGCAAATGACGACGATATTTTGCCGTGTAATAAGACCTCAATAACAATGCCCGAACAGGTATTCGAACCCGGTAAGCCCAGATCACGGGGAAGACATGCTACCCCTTTGCCAGGATGCCGACGAACACATTTATTTATTTAATTATTGAATTTTTATACTTTTTTGTAGTTAAACATTTCCAGTTTTGCTCTCCTGTTAAAATTTTACTATGTTACAATTCCTTTTTCCCCCATTTGAGTGAGAAATTCATAAAAGCATCTCTAAATCCGTGTTTTCTATGCATTTATTTCGTGTTTCAATGAAATAAGTTCCTTTAGCGAATGAAAAACTCGTCAATAGAACGAGAATAGTCCGAAAAAATTAGTGATTGTTTTAATCTATTTTGCAGAAAATAAAGAAGTGAACTCTTCTAAACCAAACTCACGTTTTAAGATTCTAGCTTTTCATATGAAATATCATATGATTTGACACCACTGCATTTGAACAAGTACTTATCCAAAAATCGCGTTATTGTTTTTCCTTCAATATTTTTTAATCGATTCTTTATTTCTGTATATTTGAAAATTTAATTTATAATCATTTGCGAGGTTTATTGTTTGCTAAAATTAATTATATTTCCTGTATTTAAAGCATCTAATTTTAAGTAACTCACAATTCTCAAATTCGGTAAAATAAAATAGTTGGCTTGTATTCAAAGTAAATAGAATAGACAGTTAATAAAACATTCAAAATATAAACACTAATCAAATTTAAAAGGAAAGGAAAGATGCCAGAATCTTTGTTTTAATAAAAAAATTATTTTCAAGTTTTCTAAAATCAATTATATTTCATGTATGCAGAGAAGTTAATTTTAAATAACTCACAATTCACAACTTCGGTGAAACAAAATATTTGACTTGTATTCTAATTAAATAGAATAGACAGTTAATAAAGCATTCAAAATATAAACGGTAATCAAATTTAAAGGAAAGAAAAGATGCCCGAATTTTTTTTAATAAAAAAATAATTTTCAAGTTTTCTAAAATCAATTATATTTTATGATTGTAGAGCAGTTCATTTTAAATAACTCACAAACCACAACTTTCGTAAAACAAAATAGTCGACTATAGTTCTATGTAAATAGAATAAATAGCTAATAAAGCAATCAAAATATAAGAATTAATCAAATTTAAAGTTAAGCAAAGATGCCCGAATCTTTATTTCAATAAAAAAAATTATTTCCAAGAATTATTTTAAATTCAATTTCGCTTCCAACCTCATTTTCCGATGATTTTTGTAACTTTCGAATTTTTTTCATCAAGATGGAATTCGAGGTTTAAATGAGCTCCGAAGTGTAAGTGATTTCTCCGTCAGTTGAATAATCGTAGTTGCTACTGATTGTTGCAATGTCCTGATTAATGTGAATGTCAGATTCAACAAGGGGATGAAAATCGAAACTCCTGCTTTACAGACTGAGAATGAATTCAGGAATTAGGTGAAATGATCATCAATTTCACAGAGCAGATCATTTCCAACACTCTGTTCCTGAAATGTCTTTCAGGCTTCAAGGAAAATTTGAAATCTCCATAATTTTGTCTTCGGTTCTAAGATGAAGAAAATATAGAGAGAAATGAAATTTAAGGTATCCGACTACGTGCGTATATTTTGAAAAATTGGATATTTTAGAAATTATTTATGGGTTTTAGATGTCTTGTCAATAATAAACACTATAAATACAAAAACAATTATTTGAAAATATAATATATTTTGAAAACTGGGAAAATTTGTTGTACATTTTAATGAAATTTGACCAAAAGGGTTCACACACTACACAAAATTGTAATGCAGCAATCTTATTTTTCTTGCACACATGTTATAGAATACAATGATGAATGAAATGAATCAAAAGCTAAGAAACATTTTGAGATGCAAATAAATTATGTGTAAAGATATGCTCATATATGCATTTTTACCATAAATTTATAACTTAATTTTTCTAAAAATGCCTATAAATGAAAAAAGTATTTCATCAACCATAAAACTTTTGCCTCATTTCATCACACATATTATTTAAAACAAACGCTGAAATTATTTTCGTAAATATCTCCTTTACTTTTGGGGACATCATGTTAACGGTGGAGAATTTTTTATTAAATTAAAGTTTTTTGAACATTGAAGTTAACGATAAATTTTAGTTGAAAAATTTGTGACCTTGGATAATGAATAGGTCAAGCCGTCCTTTTCTCAGAAAAGATAAACTGTTTTCGGAAGATAAAAGTCTGAACTACAAGAAATAATAAGAATTTTTAAAAATTGCCAATGTGGTCTAAAACCAGTGTATTTAACGTAATCGGATACCTAAAGAGAATGGAGCCTTCATATACTTATAATAAAGCTCAATGTGTGTGTGCGTGTGTTGGCGCTCTACTAGTAAGACCGTTGGACCTACAGCTACCGAATTTGGTACATGTATACCTTGGAGGTGCACCTCGGAGCCTTTTTGTCAAATTTTTAATTAGAATTTAAATTAATTAAAATTTAAGCGAAATGTCGACGTTTTTCCGCTATAACTTCCGAAAATATTTTTGCACAAACATGATTTTTACATCAATTTAACGATTAAAAAAATTAGCTTTCTAATGATATCAGTGTTTTAATGTATGACTGAAGTTTCTTTTTTTAATGAATTTTTAAAGGGATATTTTAACTATGTTTTTTTAGCACGTGACTTGATAAAATAAAATAAAACAATGAAAGTTCAAATAAAAAAAAACAACTATCATCCCAAATCAAATCTAAAGAAATGCAACTTTTAGCACGTGACCGGATGAAATAAAAGAAATATAAAATGTGATATTTTCTAAAAAAATTAATGAAAAGCAAAGGTTTCTATGATTGTTTGCAATATCTAAATAATTAATTCTACAAATATCTTTTATTTACGGTAAACCGTATTTAATTTAGACAGGATGTGCATTGAAATCCCAACTTAATGGCATATTTCTATAATCGTTTGCAATATCTGTATCATTAATTCAATAATTTTTTTCCATTATAAAATGTGATAGTTTCTAAAAATATAAATGTAAAGCCAAGGTTTCTAAAATCGTTTGCAACATCTTAATCATTTTTTCAATAATTTTTTTCCCTTTTTCGCTTTCTTTAAAAAAACATATTTAATATTTTGGCAACAACACCGGAAAAAAAAACTTTTTAATATTTTGGAGGCATAACCGATAAATTATTAGAGCATTAAACTCAAAAGGTTTTTCTGAATAAAGTTACCGACTCTTTAACTACTTATAATTGAATCTTTTAACTTTAAATATTTCTTAATTTTTGGCTCATGAATATGTGATTTAATTGAAAATTTTAGAACGCATTACTCATGGCGAACCAGCTGGTCGCCAAAGGCGGCTAGTCTATATATAAATAAAAATGAATGATTCTCTGTGTGTTTGTAATACCCTCCTAAACCATTCATCCAATTGCTATGAAACTTGGTCAGCTTATTGCTTACACCTACGGGATGGTTATAGGTATAGTACAATTATCTAAAAAAATTAATCTCAACTGCATCTATTTACCAAGAGGTAACAATTTTATTACAGACTAGTCGCCTTTGGCGACTAGCTGGTTCGCCGTGAGTGATGCGTTCTAAAATTTTCAATTAAATCACATATTCATTAGCCTTGAAGTAATTCCGACCATTGATTGGCCTGAAATTAATATTTTCTTTAAGATGATGGACGGAAAGTTCTAAAAGAACACGTTTCCCTAATAATACTCTTTAATTTTATAAATCAGTCAGTTTTAACTATCGGTTATGCTTCCAAAATATTAAAAATGTTTTTTTTCGGTGATGTTGTCAAAATATTAAATATGTTTTTTTAAAGAAAGCGAAAAAGGAAAAAAAAATTGAATTAATGATACAGATATTGCAAACGATTATAGAAATAGGTCATTAAATCCGGATTTCAATGCATATCCTGTCTAAATTCAATCAGGTTTACCGTAAATAAAGAAGATTTGTTGAATTAATTATTTAGATATTGCAAACGATTATAGAAACCTTTGCTTTGCATTTATTTTTTTAGAAAATATCAATTTTATATTTCTTTTATTTTATCCAATCACGTGCTAAAAGTTGCATTTCTTTAGATTTATTTGCGATGATAGTTTTTTTAAACTTCCGCCATTGTTTCCTTTTATTTTATCTAGTCTAAAAAAACATGGTTAAAATATTTCTTTAAAAATTCGTTAAAAATAGAAGCTTAAGTTATACTTTAAAACACTGGCAGCATTAGAAAGCTAATTTTCTAATCTTTAAATTGATGTAAAAATCATGTTTGAGCGATAATATTTTCGGAAGTTATAACGGAAAAACGTCGAAGTTTCGCTTAAATTTTAATTAATTCAAATTCTAATTAAAAATTCGAAAAAAGGGCTCCGAAAAGAACCTTCTCAACCTCCAAGGTATACATGTACCAAATGTGGCAGCGCTAGGTCCAACGGTCAGTCCTGTAGAGCGCCAACACACACACTCACATACATTGAGCTTTATTATAAGTATAGATTATACTAGAAAGTTTTATGGAGGCTAACACTGGAGTTTCTAAATTTTAGTTTAATTTTAGCGTTTTTTGCAGTAACCACCGAAAATATTGTAGTAATAAATAATTTTGCGCTATTTTAATTTTCAAAAAATTATTTTTTCAACTATATTAACGATTTTATATTATAAATATATTTTCTATGTTTAATTAGTTTTAAAAGAAAATATTTTAATCACATTTTCTAAAATTAAATTTGAGGATTCTGAACGAATATTAAAACGTGTTACGAGTTACAATAAATAGTTTCTTTCATTACCATTCTAAAAGAACTCCAAGTTTTATAATTCTAAAAGAATACACAAATCTAATATACAAACATGAATATTTATTTGTTCGTATTTTATATATAGTCGTACCATTCATCCTATTTCGATAAAACAGTGTCAAATTATTGATTGATTGCACTTAATATTAATTTTTTCGGTGGCAGCAAAGCGCCGGGTACCAGCTAGTTGATTAATAAAGAAAGAAATTTGGTTAAATATATTTAATAAGAAAATTTTGTAGAAATGTTTCGAGAGAATTTTAGCTGTTTTTATTATTATCTACTTTATGCAAATGATTATCTACTTATGCAAACGAATTTAGATGATTTTTCAAAACAATATGGGGCCGCTGTGGCGTGGTGCTAAGGTCTCGGCTTCGGAATTGGAGGGCTTCAGGTTCGAGACTCGATTCCACTGAAGAACCGTCGTGTGAGGGGATCTCTTGCTCGTTAACTCTGCCAGGCCAATTGTCCTCCCGCTGGTGGGGAGAGGGGATGCCAGTTCAAGTGTCTTCCTCGTAATCTGATCATGGTTCAAAAGGACGAGGTCCATCCCCAAATAGCCCTCGTGTTGCTTTGAAACGGGACGTTAATATAACTAAACTAAACTCTGACCAATATGGATGAAACTAATAGAAAATTCATTAAAATTTTCACGATCTGAAAATTGATGAATGAAACAAGGTAAAATCTTCTAAAGAAGTAATTTAGTTTTGGTTCTAATATATTCTAATGTTAGAGTAATTTCTAAAACTTTCTGTTTGTTATTACGATTTTATTCCCAAAAATTTGGCATCTGAGTGGCAAATCAATAAACTAATACAATTTAAATACAATATGAAATTCCAGATTTTACTGAATTATTGATAAAGTGACTTTCTTTTTAAAGATATTAGTTAGAGTTTTGTTTTGCAGCTATTCTTTTTATGGATGAAAACTTTTTTAAAAAAGGAAGTATTACATAAAAGGAAGTATTTTTTACGCAATATTCCCTTTATAATTCAATATTTATTTTCTTGGATAAAAGTACTATAGTTAATAAAACTTTTTAATCTGATAAAAATTGTAAATGCCATTAGTCATAAAAGGATTTCAGTGGAGTTTCTCTTGTATTAGTAGAGAATTTTCTCTCTAAATTATTATAAAAATTTAGATATTACTAAATATTAAAAAAGACATTACTCTACGAATTTAAAAAGGGGATGTAAGAGAAAAAAGTCAATTCATAGCAAACTTAAAATATCAAAATGAAATTTTTCTGGATTGTTATAAACAGTGTTTTAATCCAAAACAAATAGTAGACATAGAATTACTTTATTTTTCTTATATCTTATTGAGTCTTTTAAATAATATTTAACGAAGTTTAAAAACGCCTTTTGAAATATACATTATTTCATTAATGCTGTTTCATTAATTTGTACACTTCTTTGAATTTCTTGCAGGTTTTGTATCGCCATTTTGCTTAGAGAAAAAAAATTCTAGAGTTTTTTGAAAATATTTGTATGTTATATTTGAAGAAATTTTCCATTCAGCAATAAAATTTAAATAGGTTCTCATTCTTATATAAATATTTAAATGTTTTTTCTTTCATTTTTGAGTGCCAAGAAATGAATATTTTGTTTATTTTTGTCATATTCTTTGGTCTTTAGAAAGATTTAATTTCTTATAATGTCATTTTTTATTTAATATGTGAATGAAAAGTCCTGTAGGATTTTAATTATTATATCAGATATATTAAAGAATCCTAATGTCTGTGCTAAAATGATTTTGAAATCAGCTATACTACTGAACATGTTTGTTTATGCACCATTTTTATGTTAAAATTTAATTGCAATTCCTCAAAATGGATCGTGCAATAAGTGGAGTTAAATGTCAGATGACAGGTATAATCAATAAATTTATCCAGACAAATATCCATATCAAATTATACAAAAAGGAATTGAATGAAATTAGTTAACCTTATTGAATGAAACAATTGAATGAACCTGTTAAACCTTATTTAATCTGTGAAAGAAAAGTCTTGTAGGGCTTAAATTATTATATCAGATATACTGAAGATTCTTAATTTCTGTTCCTTAATGATTTTGAAATCAGCTACTTTCTACTGAACTTGTTCGTTTATGCACCACTTTTATGTTGGAATTTGATTGCAATTGCTGAAAACGCCTCGTGTGACAGTCGAGTTAAATATTAAGGGGATTTCGATGTCAAGTGACAAGTATAATCAATAAATTTATCCAGACAGATATCCATATCAAATTATACAAAAAGGAATTGAATTAAATTAAATAGTATTTTTATCGAATCAATTGTAAAAGGAGGCTAGTATCATCATAGCATGACACCAATAAACATATTTTGTAAAATATGATCATAAAAGAAATATGATTATTAATTTTAATACTTTTTTATTAAAAACGTCAATTATATTAATTACTTTATGTAATGTTTGTTTGAATATAGAATTTTACTTCAGTTGCAAGTTTTATTTGTAGTTTTAAGCTGCACATTTTTCTCCTCTGATAATTTTATTTGGGAATTGAATGAAATTAAACACAGCTAGTATTCTTATCGAATCCATTGTCAAAGGCGGCTAGTATCATCATAGCATGACACCATTAATCATATCTTGTAAAATATGATCTTAAAAGAATTATGATTATTAATTTTAATCCTGTTTGGTTAGGAACGTCAATTATATTAATTACTTTCTGTAATTTTTGTCTGAATATAGAATTTTACTTAAGTTGGAAGTTTTAAGTTTTTAAAATTGAAAAAGATTAATTATAGTTTTAAGCTGCACCATTTTTATGTTGGAATTTAATTGCAATTAATGAAAACGTCTCGTGTGACAAGTGGAGTTGAATGTCAAATGACAAGTATAGTCAATAAATTTATAAAGACAAATATCCATATTAAATTATACAAAAAGGAATTGAATGAAACTAAACAAAGTTAGTATTCTAATCGAATCAAAGGCGGCTAATATCATCATAGCATGACACCATTAAGATTATTTTTTTAAATATGATCATAAAAGAAACATTATAAATTTTAATACTGTTTGATTAGGAACGTCAATTATATTAATTACTTTCTGTAATGTTTGTTTGAATATAGGATTTTACTGAAGTTGAAAGTTTTAACTTCTTAAATTTGCAAAGAGTTAGTTGTAGTTTTAAGCAGCACATTTATCCCTTCTGATAATTTTATTTGGGAATTTTTGGGAATTGAATGAAATCATACATAGCTAGTTTTCTTATAGAATCAACTGTCAAAGGTGGCTAGAATCATCATAACATTCGGTCAATACTGCTACATTCAGTGGTGGTGGGGTGGTCAGCTGTATGCAAGAAGAAGAAGTATCATCATAGCATGATACCATTAAGCATATTTTGTGAAACATGACCATAAAAGAAATATGATTATTAATTTTAATACTGTTTGATTAAGAACGTCAATTATTAATTATTTTCCATAATGTTTGTTTGAATATAGAATTTTACTAAAGTTGGAAGTTTTAACGTTGTCAATATTGCAAAGCGTTAATTGTAGTTTTAAGCTGCACATTTATCTCCTCAGATGATTTTATTTGAGATTTATCGATTTTATCAATAAAAGAGCATTAACAATTTTTCATGTATTATGTAATCAAGCCAGCAATGATAAAAAGCGTCGTCCTTCCTTCTAGTGGAATAATTCAAAAAAGGAGCATTCAATTATTTTTTCATTGGCAAGCTGGAGTTGCATTCTCCCCCCCCCCCATAAAAAAAGAAGTACATCTTAGAAAAGAGAGAAATGTCGATATGTTCGAAGATTCGTATCCCATTGATTGTCCACGAGTACAAATCTACCCATTTTCTTGGAGATAAGGCGCCCAGAAAAGAAACGCTCTCCTCAAAGTAGGAGGGAAACTTTTTTTTAATGTTTTTTAGAGTTAGACAGCGTGGAAATAAAGAAAGGATGATGTATGACAGTTGTGTGAAAGTTTTCTCTCTTGTATTATTCAGTACCTGCAGCCCGGGGAAATCTACGCCCCTTGTGAAATTTCCACTGCAGTGTGGAAGCTCTAATGAAAAAAAAAGGAAGTAAAAGTTATCCTGAATAAGTGGTAATGTTGCTCAAAGGCTTACATGATACCTTTTCCTGCAGCAAATTCGGTGAGATAATGAATCAGAGCATAGGAAGAAACTTATTTCAGGCTAATTTCCCTAGTGAAAATAATAAAGGTAAACGATGCAAAATACTTCGAATGTGGTATGGCTCAACAGTTAAATGATAAATTGATATCTGAAAATTAATTATAGCAATAGTAAAGCGAACGAGTTTTTAATAATTTTTTGAAGATAGGTTTAGGAATATTCACTTTTTTTTTACTTCCAGATATACAAAACATATTAAGGGAAAGAATTGCAACCATTTCCGACCTTGAAATTTTAATTATCTCAATGATTTAATTTGATTCTCCAGACTGATTATTTCTCAGTCTGACATATTTTTGGAATTATTTCTGAATATCTATGACCATGATAACTCAAAACTTGTTGAGCTAAATAGAGAAAATTTGACATGCGGCTAACATCAAATTTGCATATTTCTATCAAAATGTAAAAAAGTCCACCAACGGGTAGAAATCTCTATTTCAGTGCCTGTAAATACAATAAATAAAATCTTAAAAAACTGATAGTTTGTAAAACTGGTAACCTGTAATGTGTTTTAGAGTTAGACAGCGTGAAAATAAAGAAAGGATGATGTATGACAGTTGTGTGAAAGTTTTCTCTCTTGTATTATTCAGTACCTGCAGCCCGGGAAAATCTACGCCCCTTGTGAAATTTCCACTGCAGCGTGGAAGCTCTAATGAAAAAAAAGGAAGTAAAAATTATCCTGAATAAGTGGTAATGTTGCTTAAAGGCTTACATGATACCTTTTCTTGCAGCAAATTCGGTGAGATAATGAATCAGGGCATAGGAAAAAACTTATTTCAGGCAAATTTCCCTAGTGAAAATAATAACGGTAAACGCTGCAAATTATTCCGAATGGGGAATGGCTCAAAAATATCAAAGGATAAATTGATATCTTAAAATTAATTATAGCAACAGTAAAGCGGACGATTTTTTGAAGATTTGTTTAGGAATATTCACAAATAGGTGTTTTTTTTCACTTTTTGATATACAAAACATATCAAGAGGGAAAATTGAAATTTTTCGACCTTGAAATTTAAATTATCTCCATGATTTAAAAATTTCTAAGTCTGAAAAAACATTTTTGGAATTATTTCATGAGTATCATTAAACACTATAGAAATTCCGAACAACTGTAGAATAAATATTAGTATACTAATATACTAACTATACTAATATTTATTCTAAAGTTGTTCAGTTTATTTGCGTTTTAGTAGTAGCAGCATTAGCTCTCACTAAATACAATGTATATTTATTCTAAATGTTCACCAAATTGCCGTAGATCAAATTCTTACATTTCTTTGTTTCTGTATAGAAATTCCGACCTATCTTTTCCAGTTTGAAAATTTTAGCAAAAAAAAAAAAAAATGAACATGCAGGATGTGTCCTATTTTAAAAAGTTTCTAACTAACCTACAATAAAAAGACATAGTTTACAAAAACAGGGGAAATCTTATTTGAAAAAACTATTTTTTACTTGAACTTAAAGTTGAGTACAAGCACTGGAATCTTAGGGAAATGAAAATTCCAACTGTCAGGAAAAATTTTTAATTTTGAATATCACAAATAACCCTTCTAACTACAATGTGAAATTCACGAAAAACTTTTCCCTTCCATAAGGTTTCAAATCTGTCTCAAATAAACTATATCAGTGTTCTGGTTTAAGAGAAATATAATCTTTCGTTTGCTGTACTTCACTGAAAGCGCAGTTCTTCGCAATAAACCTTCGTCGAAAAGTCGGCAAAAGGAAGGATGACAGATAAATGTATATAAATTCACCAATATGAATTCTTTCAGAATAAAGATGCCTGTCGGTTTGTTTTCATTGTGTTTAGAACTTAATAAAAATGCTATTTTTCTTATTTGGCTTTAGAATTTTATTTCTTGGCCAAACTAAAACAAAACTCAAAGTAGACAGGAAATTGAAATCAGAATCGAAGATATTCCCTAGAGAGTTTTATTTTTGCCGATGTATGTAGGTTTCAGATGTTTGTAGTTCGGTCAGAAATGTTTTAAAATAGGATTATTTCTGTGTTGGTAGCATATTTTTTGTATGCAATAGTTTTCAAATATACAAAAATAGGACAGGGTACCCATAGTGTCTTATGATCCACATGGGGTGTATTATCACCCACTATAGCTTTAGCTTTGGTTTAATTATATTAATGTCCCGTTCTAAAGCAACACTAGGGCTATTTTGGGACGGACCTCGTTATTTTGTAATCATGGTCAGATGACGGGGACGAAATCTGAGCTTGCACACCCCTCTCCAAGCCACACCACACCTGCGGGAGGACATTTGATCTGCCAGATTTAACGTGCAAGAGATCTCCTTACGCGACAGTTATTCGGTGGAATCGAGTCCGGAATCTAAACCCTCCGGTTCCAAAGCCGAGACCTTACCATTAGGCCACCGGGGTCCCTATCCACTATGGCAGATAAGGCCAAACTGGTCCTATATTATAAAACATGCATGAATGGGTTTTTTTATTTGTACTCTATGAAATAAACAGTAATCCTTAAAATTGCTCCTTAAAATTTATAAATTTTGGAGCTTTTTGGACATAAATACTTAAGTAAGAGAGCAGAGAATCTGACCAACCCCTAAGGAGGCTGAAATACACTCTACATCAATGGAATTGTGGTGGTAAATTCATAAGCCACTTGACAACTTCCAGATCGAAATGTACACTTTTGTCAAGGGGTTATGTCACGCGGCTACGGACCCAATGATCCCGAGATCAAACCTCACGAATGCACATTGATGACCCTGGATCTGAACTAACAAACGGAACCTTTCTTGGCGCCCTCTACCGGTAGCAAAAGCCGCCATAACAAACGTTCCTCTCCTGCAATAACGCTTGGAGCGATGGAAAAGTTAGTCTCCCGCTATAATGCTTGGCGTAATTAAAACGTTTAAAAAATATTCTTTCTATCATTCCTAATTAAAAAAGACAGTAATTTTAAATTTCAAACAATATTTCCAAAATTATTTCTTTCGCGTCAATAACGCGCTGGATACCAGCTAGTAAATAAATAAAGTAACAAAAATTGGTAAACTTTTTTCTCGTTCTTTCCCTTCTTTGCATGCCAAAAGCACTTGGTGAGATAATGTCTCACATACAGCTCAATGTAGGGGGAGTAATGCGGTGACAAGTTCATAAGCCACATAACAACTTCCAGACCGGAGTGTACACTTTTAGGAATTATGTCACGCGGCTCCTGACCCAAAGGTCCCGAGGTCGAACATCCCGAATGCACAGAAGTATACAAAAATTTTTATCAAATTCGTCAAAAGAATCTCAGTCTATTCATTTATATGCCAGCGTCTATAAAATACTGTAACTCAAAACAGCACCAATAAATAAATAAAATTTCGTAAAGGATCGTCTTGTTAAAATTGCATTTTGCTTCTAATTCTAATTCCAGTCGGTCAGAAAAAAAGTGTCATAAATGCGTATTTGGTCTTCTTTATTCTTTTTCCAGACACAAAATTTTTCATGGATTCTCACAATAAATGGAATTTGGAGGAGGGTGTGCTTCGCCTGTTCTGTTACATTTCCAATCCCGTCGTGGCCTCTAATTTCGAGAGTAATAAAAATCAGAGTATTCGTGACCTTCATGGTCTGGCTCAAGTTTTGCAATTTTGATGCCAGAGGATGATAACTTCACTAGGGAATAAGTGGGAAAGTCTAGGGGGAGATCACTTCTCTTGATTTTCTTTTGTAAAAGTTCGTACTAGATGGTATCAGGCGCGTTGCTGCCTCAGAAGAAATACTTTTGGAAATATCGCTTGAAATTTAAAATAACTGTCTTGTTTAATTAGGAATGATAGAAAGAATACTTTTTTGTAAAAGTTTTATAGAAGAGCATAAAAACAATTCAACAGACCTCTAACTTTTTAAATAAAAATGGGTAGAAGAGAAAGTATAAGAAAAAGTTTACTAATTTTTGTTACTTTATTTATTTACTAGCTG
>JAPMOQ010024920.1:2959828-2976670 GCA_026543055.1 Argiope trifasciata | reverse complement strand
GAGGTCAGAGTAGGGGTGTTTTATTTCTGGCCACCTTGTACATACCTCATACATACATATACATTTCTTATGACTGTCAATGGCATTCATTAGAGATTCGTTTCATTGGAGATTCTTTTCATTAGAGATTCTTTTCATTAGAGATTCTTTTCATTAGAGATTCATTTTTAGACCAATGTCGATGGCATTCATTATTAATACAAGACAACGAATAATAAACTTGTTGGCATTGTCAATATAGTTTACTGGAATAACTTACAAAACTGTCATGATTTGCATTATTCTATTTTAAAAGCAACCCATTTTTTTTCTAGACATTATATAATAATCTTATAGAATATGCAGTTCATAAAGAAATTTTCCATTCATTCTTTTTATTTCATTCATTTGCAATAAATACACGGTACAAATCAACCTTGATGAGCAGCAGAAATATCATACAATTTCAGATTCAGAATTTGTTTACATCATTATATTATTCACAACTGCACCATATGTCATTCTTAATTATCAGCTTTTATTTATATGTTAGAATAGCATCCCGTTTCGAAACTATCGGAAAAGTAATTGGGAACAGACTTTTAATTATGTGCAGAAGTGCTGAGATGGCAGCTTTTATATGAACTAGGCTCACATACTCAACCTAATGCAGATGAAATCAAATGAAAAAACATTCTTGAGATTCCTACTTTTTTGACTCTACATGTGAAAGAGCTCGCAATAATGTAAAAGCAACGGAAATTAATCATCAATATAAATCAAACGGTCCAATTTAGCTTCGAATTTTATACTATATTTGATAGTTTAAATATATGTACAAATTCGGTACATGAACTATCAAAACATCATAGATCTGAATAAAATTTTGAACAAAGTCAATTAATGAGAAAGCTCTCGATATATTTGTCCATGCATTTTTAAAAATGTTAACGCAGAAACGTTGCATCGTAAATAAATTTGAAATGTTTATTTCTTCTAATATTTTATGCCGTATTAAAATCCAAATTTTTTTTCTTACCCGAAATTACCAAAAGAAAAATTTTTTAACTGTTTGTTTTTAAAACAAGGAAACTTTAAAATGCCCGTAACTAAAGCTCGTGAGGTCATCATGCTAAAATTTATAAAATTGTATTAAATTTTGAATAATAGTTATCTACTGAAATATTTTTATATTCTACCTATATACTACGGAATAAAAATATTCTCCATATTTTAGCTTGTTAAAAGGAAAAGGCTGTAGGATTAAACAAATATTTAGAAATTCTATTAATTTTTTTATTAATATGCTTTCAACAAATATCACAACATAGATTCTGGGCTTACATATCGAAAGTATGCCCAGAATCTATATACGTCGGACAGCATACATACGTCTGATAACATACCTTCGAGATCTTTATGAAAGGCTGTCATACAAAAGTATTATTTTTAAATTAATCGCCTTAATTTCGATGAAGCAGCGAACTTAAAATTCTTAATGGAGTACATTTTTACTACTCTGCTTTCGAAAATTAGTACACTTAGTATCAAGTTTAATAACACTAAACAATATGTTTCATTTAAAATTTATTGGAATCTAGATTTTCAGTATAAAAAGAATTTAAATTTCCTCTTAATGCCCTTTTTACTAGAATTATTGTTTTTAATTATTCAAAATTATTGGAAAGTGAAAAGTTTTCGGGGAAAAAACCCAAAAACAATTTAAAAACACATTATGCAATTAAAGCGTATTCAAAACAGATTCCGATATTTCATAGTCTTACGTGATTGTACTCAAGCAGTTATGTATGAAAGATACTACTTCACTGTTAGGACGAAAGCACCAGCTCCTAGTTTAATTATCAAAATCTCGAATGATTCCTGATAGCTTTTCTTCTGAAATACTCGTGAAGAATTGATTTCTCGTCTATCGATGGCCGGTAAGCACTAGTGCGCTTTAAAGAGTTAAGCAACGGTCTGTTGCGTTCAACTTCATTCTTGTCAAAATATAAAGCTTCTAGCTTGATAAACAATGAAGACTCCCAATTCCAGAGAGCTGAGAGTTTAATTGAAGGCAAAGACAGACGGAATGGAAGATAAGTCGAGTTTGTTTCTCTTCGAAATACATACCCAGCTTTTCTTCCATTCAATTCGCTTTCTTAACTAAGTTGGATGCGACATTTAGCTGGAGCTTTTATTGGTTTTATTCGAAAGCTTAAGGGAATTGTTGAAAGAAATAACTTTGTGTCAGGGTACTGAGGAAGACATTTGATAAAGTCGGCTTTTATAATAAATTTTTCAATCCAAGGGCATCATTTGTCCTGCTTTCTTAACAAGAGGGGACACATTAAGATTAATCGCATTGTTTGCAACCATATATGAATTTGTCATTCATAAAGAATACATATTCGTTATGATGACTCGATTGGGTGAACTTTTATTGGTTTTATTCGAAAGCTTAAAGGAATCGTTGAAAGAAATAACTTTATGTGTCAGGTTACTGGTGAAGACATTTGATAAAGTCAGCTTTTATAATAAATTGTTCAATCCAAGGACATCCTTTGTCCTGCTGTCTTAACAAGAGAGTGCACATTAAAATTAATCGCATTGTTTGCAACCATATATGAATTTGTCATTCACAAATAATACATTTTCGTTATGATAGATCGATAGTGTAACTTTAAAATACATGTATGGGAGGATTTCAACTTGGAAATAATTTAATAATATATATGAAATATTTGAGTAATAATTTGAAATAAAGAATTCATGTGAATAATTTGGAATGATGTGAATAATTTGGAATAAAGAATTAATGTGAATAATTTGGAATAATGTGAATAATTTGGCATAAAGAATTAATGTGAATAATTTGGAATAAAGAATAAATCTAAAATATTACTGTTTTCAAAAATAATTGCTTTTAGCCAACTTTTTTTATTGACTAGAAAAAAGTAATGCATTATTACAGATAATTTGTTAAATTTTTGATAGCTGAATTACAGAATTTTAATCAGCAAAAAATGTTTTAATTAAACGAAAGCATGTTAAGATTTTAGAATGATGAGCAGGAATTCTTTTCGGATGGTAAAATTCAAGTGTAAATGGAAGTATTTTTTCGAATAATAAAAATGAAATTAGGAATAATGAAATAGTATAAATATTACAGGAAATACATATAAAAGGAATTCTTTTCGGAAATGCTTTATTTCATTCTGAAAAGAAATTCTGATTTTTTTTATGGTATTCAGAACTATAAAGAATTTAAAATAACTGTATGAAACATATCTATAATGCTCAGTTATTGATAGGAAAAAGGTTTTGATTCTTCAAAAATTATTTATGTACATATATAATTTCATAAATATTCTTGATATTTTAAAATTCTCTTTGTCTTCATAAGTAAATGCATCACTCTATTTCAATGCAAAACTTTCCATTCGATATGGTTGTTCCAAGAATTTTTTCTTTCTTTTTTTATTTCACAGTTGGCCCTGGATGATATTTTGTCCCATGTTTATGTTTAACGTTGCTTATAAATATATAACCTAGTTTTATTTGAGAACATATTAAATTAAAATGTCTTATGCTTCAAATATTCCTCTAATTTAATAATTGAAGCATTTTCATGTTTTTATTTTCTAAAAAAATTAAACGAAAACATTCTATTGAAAAACGCATAAATCAAAATAGCATTATTTTGTGGAAAGTAAATATCCCTGAAAAAAATCAAAGTATAAAAAGTTTTAAATAGAGAGCAAAATTTCATATGATTAAAGAATGAGATAAGCCTGAAAAAATATCAAAAAAGCTAATATATGAAGAATAAACTGCGACAGAAAATTCAAATAGGTCGGCGAAAATATCTCCAAAAAAATTGGTCCGTTTTCGTGTACGTATTAAGAGTAAGTTAGAGTTAAGTTAGGGTAAGTTAGAGTAAGTTGGAGTTAAGTTAGGGTAAGTTAGAGTTAAGTTAGAGTAAGTTAGAGTTAAGTTAGGGTAAGTTAGAGTTAAGTTAGAGTAAGTTAGAGTTAAGTTAGGGTAAGTTAGAGTTAGGGTAGTTAAGTAAATGTTATTTCGTTATGAGTAAGAATTTCAAAAATTCTAATTCCTGCTCATAAACTAATTTTCATTTTCAACTATTAAATAATTTAGAGTTTAATGCAAATAATGTTTCGCACATACCATTCTGTTATACCTACCTGTTACCACTCTCTTATTCATCGATATTCTAAAACGTACAGTAAAAGCTCCTTATTCGCGCTTCCTTCATTCGCGTTTTCACTATTCGCGGATTAAAAAAATGTGACCCAATTCCTATATTGGCGGCTAAAAATTTCTTTATTCGTGGATCTAATAAGTACATACATCATAATAAAAGGATTCCAATAGGTATTCAACCCAATATCCTTTGTAAATGCCGTCAAATGGACTAATAAAAATAAGTAAAATAGATCTTATTATAACTTTGCTTAAAGTATGTTGTTAAATGCAAACATAGCCGAAATCGTGAATGGTATAGGACGAGATGGGTTCGAACAGATAGAATCAAGTGACATTCAGGAATTGCTTGAATCGCAAGATGAAGATCTGACTGAAAAAGAATTGGAGGAAATGTTCAATTCACAGCTCATTGAAGAAGAGGCTTCAACAAGCACTGAAAACGCGACATTTCATTTGAAAAATCTTAGTGAAAGTTTAAGAATGGCAAATGAGCTTTGAGGTTTTTTTATGAGCATTGATCCGTCTATGGAAAGAAGTCTTATTTTTAAGAGGCAATTTGCTCATGCGACTGCTGCGTATCCACCTGAATGGAAGGAACGTTTAAAAACTGCCAAGCAAGAAAAAATTACAAAATTCTTCAAACCATTGCTCAAGCCTTAAGATTATTAATCAAAATGTTCAAAAACTTCAATTTAATTGATATTTTATATATTTGATTCTTTTATTTTGTCACCTAGGAACGTATCCCCTATAATCCCCTATAAATTACCATTCCGTATTCACGGTTTCTGTATTTGCTTTATATTTATGGAACATACACCCCGCGATTAAAGAGCTTTTACTGTATATACTCATTTCAAACGTAAACCTATACTCACCTTGAATAATTGTTACATAAATAATTAATAAGATGGATAAAAGTTCATGACTTAGATTAAAGGATATACAGGAAAGAGGAACTGTTGATCATTGGATGGAATCTCAAACGACACTAAACATCTCAAAGGTCATTTGAATGTCAATAGAACTAGTAATGAATTAAATACATCTTTAAACACTCCAGTGGGAGAGTTCTATACTATTTCTTCGTCTTTTCAACACCATTCAGGCTAGTGTAATTATAGTGATGTTGATATTCTCTATCCCTAGATGGAAGAACTAGTTCCCATTGGGAAATATATAGCTTAATGCTAATGATGTATCTAATCAGGCACTTTAAATAGAAAGGCTCAATTAATTCACAATCTGACTAATTTTATCCTTTAAGTTCACATGGCGTTTCACTGCCAAATGAGGATCATCAATTGCCAAGTAGCTATTAGTATAATGATCGGCTGAGAAAGAATTACTAAAAAAGCATAATTTTAATATCAAAATCCTAATTTTAAATGATGGAAATTTTTTAAAATCACGAAATAATCGATTAAGGATAATTTGAATGATTATTTATTAATTTGAGTCATGCTATTTTGTCGCATGTTGATATTCTCTATCCCTAGATGGAAGAACTAGTTCCCATTGGGAAATATATAGTTTAATGCTAATGTTGTATCTAATCAGACCTGTATTTTAAACAAAAAGGCACAATGAATTCACAATTTGACAAACCCTATCCGTTTAGTTCGTATGGCCTTTCACTTCGAAATGAGAATCATCAATTGCCAAGTAGCTATTAATATGATGATCGGCTGAGAAAGAATTACTGAGAAACTATTATTTTACTATCAAAATTATAATTGCAAATGATGGAAAAAATTTTAAAATCACGAAATTATCGATTAGTGATAATTTTTATTATTATTTATTAATTTCAGTCATGTTATTTTCACGCTGGTTATCAATTGTTTATGTAATGTAATAATGTAAAAAATAATAAAATGTAATAATGTAATAAATAATAAAACAATGTAATAATATAATAAATAATAAAATAATGTAAATTTGTAATAATCATACATAATACGCACATATTTTTCGGATACTCTGTGTTTATTCTCTCTTTAATGTTATTTAATGTTATTCTCTGTTATTTCTCAGAATCTCACTTTCTTTTGATATTTTGGTAAAGATTAAATAAAACTAATTATGTTGATGAAATGATCGGTTTCTATAGCATATAAATTTATACCAGCAAATTCTAAATTCTATACTTATTAAAATTGGTAATAATTTAAATCAAATTTTATTTTTAGATAAAGTTTACTTTTTTCTATATAGGCGTTTTTCTTGGAAAAAAAACCCACGATTTTAACTGCACACACACACACACAAAATGGCAGACTGAGCGAAACTTGGTCTCACAGGTATTTTATGTTAATGTGTCCCCTTTCACTCTTACATTGTTTATTGTATCACCTATAAACTATGTTTTCATCTAGCAAAATGATATCGTTATTAAAGTTCGTAATTAAATTATTTTTAGTAATTAGCTCGTAATTATAGAACATGTTCTTTCTCTGCTTCTTAAATAGGAATTAACTTCACAGAAGCCTTGAGTCTTTTTTCAACTTATTTTACTATCAACGTTTTACAAGAAGATATACAATCTGCAATGATATTAAGTAAAATATCGCTGTATACAAGAAATCATGTTTGAAGTATTTATTCGCCGAGTTCGTGTCGAATGAGCACGCATTAGAGCCATGTGTGAATAAAACACAGTGTTCGTTGATAAGAGATCCCGACATGCGGTCCATGTGTCTCTGAAAAAACTGTTCTGCCGCAGTGCCACAGTCACGCAGAAGATGATCGTGCTGGCACTGGACGAATTGGGTGAATACACTGAAAAAAAAGGAATAAGTAAATAATTAGGAATTTTAAAAGCCACATACTGATGATAAACAATAAACAATAATTTAAATTTTTAATTTATTAAAACTTTATCGAAGATTCTCATTAAGGTATCCGACTACGTTAAAAACGCTGGTTATTGACCACATTGATGAAATTTTTTACACTAAGTAAAATATTGCTGTATACAAGTTAAGTAAAGTATTGCTGTATACAAGAAATCATGTTTGAAGTACAGTAAAAGCTCCTTATTCGCGCTTCCTTCATTCGCGTTTTCACTATTTGCGGATAAAAAAAATGTGACCCAATTCCTATATTCGAGGCTCAAAATTTCTTTATTCGGGGATCTAATAAGTACATACATAATAATAAAAGGATTCTAATAGGTATCCAACCCAATATCCTTTGTAAATGCCTTCAAAAGGACTAATAAAAAAGCAAAATAGATCTTATTACAAATTTGCCTAAAGTATGTTGTTAAATGATATTGTCGAGGACTTTGACATAAGCCGACTTCTCCGCAATCGTTGTTTTTGAGAATATAAACAAAAAACAGAATAAGAGCAACCTTATTAATCAATAGAATAAAGTATATTTGTAGAATTAATGGCTAAGAAATGAGGTAGAACTAACGATTAAGAAATGAAAATTTTCTCTCCTCATTCCGAAGTTTCATTTAAATCTAACGCAAAGAAGGTAGATCTCAAAGACAATTTTATCCGTTTTAATGTAACGATTAAAGACTGAAACAACTCAATTGAATGCAATAATTCACCGGAAACATGAATAAGAAAAAGAATAGACAGGAAATAATAACTTATTATATATTTGTGTTTTTTTATTTTCTCACCTAGGAACGTATCCCCTATAATCCCATATTAATGACCATTCCGTATTCACGGTTTCTGCATTCGCGGAATATTTATGGAACATATACCCCTCTAATAAAGAGCTTTTTCTGTATTTATCCGCCTAGTTCGTGTCGAATAAACATGCATTAGAGCCGTGTGTGAAAAAAAAAGTGTTCGTTGATAAGAGATCCTGACATGCGGTGCATGTGTTTGAAAAAACTGTTCTGCCGCAGTGCCACAGTCACGTAGAAGATTATTGTTCTGGCACTGGACAAATTGAATAAATACACTGAAAAAAACTAATAAGCGAATTATTTGGAATTTTAAAAGCCAAATACAGTTGATAAACAATAAAAATAGTTTAAACTTTTGATTTATTAAAACGTTATCGAATATTTCACATTAAGGTATCCGACTACGTTAAAAAAACTGGTTATCGTCCACATTGTAAGGTATCCGACTACGTTAAAAACCCTGGTTATCGACCACATTGTCGAAAAAATTTTGCAATGATATTAAGTAAAATATTTCTGTATACAAAAAATCATGTTTGAAGTATTTATCCGCCGAGTTCGTGTTGAATGAACAAGATTAGATAAAAAAAAGTGTTTCTTGATAAGAGATCCTGACATGCGGTCCATGTGTTTGAAAAAACTCTTCTGCCTCAGTGCCACAGTCATGCAGAAGATTAATGTTCTGGCACTGGACAAATTGGATGAATACACTGAAAGAAACTAATAAGCAAATTATTTGGATTTTTAAAAGCCACATACTGATGATAAACAATAAAAAAATTAAATTCTTAATTTATTAAAACTCTATAGAATATTTCTCATTAAGGTATCAGTTTACTTTAAAAGAACTGGTTATCGAACACATTGTAAGGTATCAGCCTACGTTGAAAACACTGGTTATCGGCCACATTGGTGATATTTTTTTTCTCCTGTTATTCCTTTTAGTTCAGACTTTCTTCTTTCCAAAACAGTTTATCTTTTCTAGGAAAAAAAAAGTCTGATCTATCATTTCCATTATATTTTTTCAGCTAAAATTTGTCTTTAACTTCAGTTTTCTCAAAACATTGATCTTCATAAAAATTCTCCACCGTTAACATGATTCTCAAAAACTAATAGAGATATTTACTTAAAACTTTCAGCGTATGTTTTAAATAATATGGACAATGAAATAAACCAAAAGTTTTATTGCTGGTGAAACATTTTTTCATTTATTGATGTTTTTAGAAAAATTAAGTTGCAAATTTAAGGAAAAAAATGCATATATATGTATATTTTTACCCATATTTTCCTTGCATCTGAATATTTTTCTTAGAGTTTGGTTCATTTCATTCATCATCATATTCTATAACTTGTGTATAAGGAAAACAAGATTAATGGATTGCAATTTTTTGTAAAGTTTTAACCGTTTTGGTTAAATTTCATTAAAATTTGCTACAAATTTTCCTACTTCTCAAAATATATTGTATTTCCAAATAATTATGTTGTATTTATGGTATTTTGTTTTATAATTGACAATAGATCTAAATCCATAGTTTTAAATAGTTTTAGAAATATCCATTTTTTTCAAAATGTTTTCCTTCGAATGTAGTCGGTTACCTTAATTATTTATCCTCTAGATTTTCTAATAGTTTAAATAATTTTCGGTTATTTTATGTTGGGGATATTTTATATTATTATATTTTACAAGACACTAAAAATTTGAGCTCAAATTCTTCTGACAGACAATTAAATAACTTAGTACATCACATTATTTCAAACAAAAAGCGAAATTAAATAATTTAATTTTCAAAATAATTATTTTAATATAAAAAATATTTAAAATACAATAATTTTTTGTTGATTGCTTTACATTTTATATAGAATTCCCGAAAAAAAATTTAAAAAACAATTTTTGCTGAATTATTATGATATTTAAGAACATGATATGTAGAAATAGTTTTGATATTGTTAAAAGACTTTAAACATTAAAAATTGAAGACTTTTTACTGCTATACATATAGTTAAAAAATCCTTCTAGCTCTTTCTACTTCTTACTGATTATTTGAGGTAGAAATTATACCTGAATGAAATGCATTTAAAATAATTTAAGTTCGCTACTTTAAATTCGTTATTTATTTATTTTTGAAATTTGACAGCAGCAGAAGAGTTATTTCAGTGTTGCTTTTTTATTCAGTTTTGCCGCGATTATCTACAAAAAGCAAAGCCAAGGAATACTAGAAAGTTATTATTTTTCAAAGCGCAATTTAAAGAATTGATATCATTTATCACTTGGAGGATTTCAAACTATACAAATGCAGAAATAGGCATTTCAAAATCTAACAATTTCTTATTTCTTCTTTTATCTCTGTTAGATATTAAGAAATCAATAAATTGATTTACAAAATTGAATGTAGCACACAAAAAATCAGTAAACGTAACTGTCATTCTACTATTATAAACTGTAAAAAATCAATGAAGAGTTTTCGCCAATCTGGATTAAAAGAAAAAGCGAAGAAACGCGAAATACAAATGTCAAATAGTTTGCAAAATAAATTCAGAGAAATCGTTTTCGGTATAAAATACATATTTAGATTCTTTTTATCTATTCACTTGGAGAAGATTTTCAACAGGAGTCTGATCCTTCAAAACAGAATAAATTATGTCTCTTGAGCAGCAATCAATCATTCTCCGAAAGCAATGCCTTTTTTTCTACATTTTTAAAAATTCTACAAAGAAGATTTTTGTAGTAGGAGTTATCGTATTAACTACATATTGAAAATAATGAAAGTAGGTCACCTTTTTTCTATTCTTGATGGCTAGAATAATTTATTTTGTGTAAAAAGAAATAAAAAATGGATGGTTGGTTTACTGTTTTTCTATTATCTAAGAAAGACGTGTAATGTCAAATTTCAGAATATGAGATTTCAAACATATATCTAAACAATTCTCAGGCATTGAAAATTTCATTTAATTAATTTAACGGTTTACTGTTTTTTCTATTATCTGAGAAAGACGTATAATGTCAAATTTCAGAATATGAGATTTCAAACATTTATCTAAACAAATCTCAGGCATTGAAAATTTCGTTTAATTCATTTAACGGTTTACTGCTTATTCTATTGTCCGAGAAAGGCGTGTAATGTCAATTTTCAGAATATGAGATTTCAAACATTTATTTAAACATTTCTCAGGCTTTGAAAATTTCGTTTAACTGATTTAAATTGAAAAAAAAATATTAATAATATAGCTGATGTCAATAAGTTTAGATAAGAATATAGATCAACAATTAATGATCAAAATTTCAATAGTATTCTAACAACAAAATTATTTTCATTATTAAAGGAATTTTAACGAGTAAAGTACAATTTCAAGAAAATTAATTGGAGTAACTTTTCTTCTGGAGATAGTGACTACATTACTTTAACATCTGTTTTATATTCTCTGTATAATCAGACGAAAATTTTACACATCTATGATGTTCTTCAGAAAATGACTTCATTTTCTCGTATAAGAATCATACAAATGTAGATGTATCGTAACAATAAATCTACTTTGAGTTTTAAATGAATATCCATGTTCTAAATACATCTCATGCGGAAAAATTCTTTAGAATTCGCTTTGTCTGTTGAGGAATATGTTGGCGCAAAAAATCAAAACAGATGAAGTTTCGAATATGATATGAAGCAATTGAATAATATGATGTCTTTTCTGTTTGCTTCCGAAAATCAAACGAGTGGTAAAATGTTTTTTTTTCTTTGCCACTTTTTTACTGCAAAAATTGTATAAAGAATCTTTGTTCCCATATTTACCTAAACATGACATGTAGTATTTTCCTCATACATTTTCAGATTTTTTGTGTTCCTTTAATATAAATTTTAAATAAGCAAAGTCCGTGTTTGCATATGCTTAACTAAAAACAACAAGCCAAAGAACAAAGTGATAAAAGATACAAATAGCATTTTGGAAATAAACTGTATGATGATCTTCAGAAAAGGACTTTGTTTTATTGTCTAAGAATCATGCAAATATCAATATATCGTAACAATAAATCTACTTTGAGTTTTTAATGAATATTCTTGTTCTAAATACATCTCATGCAGAAAAATTCTTTAGAATTATCTTTGTCTGTTTAGGAATATGTTGACGCAAAATAAATCCAAATAGATGAAGTTTGGAATATGATTTTATTTTCAAAACCCTAAATCTGTATTAATTTTGTTCCAAATCTGTCAAAGAATGACGGTATGACGATCTGTGTGCCTTTGAGTGCATGTGAGAATTTTAACTTTAAAACACAACAAATGATGTGACAGGATTTTCATATGCATTCTTTAAAACCAAAATAATGTGTTGAATTATTAAAATTATCTTATATTTCATAATTAATTCACGAACTATTTTTCAAGACTTATGATTTTTATCATGAATGATGATGAATAAAACCAGATATAAAATTATTTAAAATAATGCTTGTAAAAAATTATTTAGATAGAAGTTAACTCTATGATTTTTTATAAAGCAATTGAATATTATGATGCATTTTTCTGTTTGCTTTCGAAGATCGAGTGGGTGGTAAAAAGGATTATTCTTTGTTACTTTTTTACAGCAAAATTGTATAAAGAGTCTTTGTTCCCACATTTACCTGAACATGACTTGTAGTATTTTCATCATACATTTTTAGAATTTTTTGGGTTGCTTTAGTATAGATTTTAAATAAACAAAGTTCATGTTTATATTGGCAAAATTAAAAAAAGACATACCAAAGAACCAAGTAATAAAAGCTACAAATAACATCCGGGAAAGATACTTGAAACAAAAAAGTGTAACAGTGATGGAAATAATAAAAAAAATTTAAATTCTTAGAATAGTTCTTAAATGTTAGTAAAAAAATGAATAGAAAAAATATGGAAATCAAGAAAAAAAATTTCAAAAAAAAAATGTTGAAAATTCCAGAAAATTTCTCAATTTTTCTTGTGTACAATCTGTGATACACAATGGTGTATCAGATATCATAAAAGCTATTTGCAGATAGATATTTTAATTAATTAATGTATCATTCTTAACTTTAATAGCAACAAGATTTTATGTAACACCCATGAGTTAAATATATTTTAACCCCTTCCATCTCGCTCCCGTAAAAATGACGAGTTGAAATTTCTAACTCTATTTCTCGCGCCCGTGATATTTCCGGGCTGGCCTATTCAAAAGGAAGGCGCCAAAAATATTAAAACAATCTATTTCTTATACCCAGAATCATGTTTATTTCTCAGTATATACGCCAGATGGCTGTCCTATACTATTTGTTACGTTTTTAAAGATAGTTCATTTATTTTAAACTAGATGTCAGCAGAAAGGAAACTCGGTACTATTGTCTTGATTGTGATGTTGGCCTACGCATCTCATGCTTTAAAATTTATCACACAAGAAAAATGGCTAGTATTTATTTACATTATGTGTAAATGCAATATAATTATGTTTGAATGCTTAAAACACATATTTTTTATTTTCTCTCTTTGTTGGAAATCTAACATTCAGTTCTAATAACCTTGAATGCTGGATTTTCCGATTTTTTTTTTTAATTTCAAGCTAAAAATGAACTAAAAAAATAAAACTGAATGCAAATATTGTACATACACTCAGTTTTGTATAATTTTCTTGAATAAAAAAATAGGCACTTTTATGACCATTTTCTTCAAAAGTATGCGACCGTTAAGGGGTTAATATTTTTTCTTGAAAGCACCATAATAAAAAAAATTCGGGGAATCAAAATGAACGAAAAAACGGAAGCATTATTAAGGAATAAATAATAAATGTAAGGGTAAAAAAACAAGTGGAGTTAGAGAGTAGATTAAGTAAAATAATTCATCTGTATACTTCCAATGAAACATGTCTGAAGATGAGGATAACTGAATCTTTAAAAACATAATAAACATATTTTCCTAGGAGCCTTTAATACAATTTTCCAATTTCTTGCAACTTTTGTCTTGAGGAACTGAAAACAAACTTCTATTTCAAGTAATTTCAAAAAGAGTAAAGATTTGTAAAAGTACCTGATATTGCATTAAGATTACATATTTTATATCATCAATAATGCTATATCAGGGCCTGGCCTGGTTGGTAGAGCATCAGTCTCGTAACCGAAAGGTAACGAGTTCTGTCCTCGTCTCAGCCATATACCGCCGTGTTGGCTAATGGCAATTGGGACACGTTAAATACGTCGTGACTGCAAAGTCCTCCAAGTTCCCATAACAAATTATACCTCTAGGGATACTGAATCAGGGATGAGTTGGTCTCTGATTTGGATCTAAATTCTGACTTGCGGATGGAGGAATAAGTGTATGAATGAGTTTGACCCCTCCCCCCCAAAAAGGGTTGTTTGTGTATGTTCCAGCACCCTAATGGTGCTCGTTAACAACGAAAGGCGTACACCTCTACCTTAATTCGAAAGAGCTCCGCTCATTCGGGCTTGGTATGACCAAGTGGCTTTAGACCCACCACCAGCATGATATTTCAATGAAAATTGATTATGTTCACGATTGATTATACAATGAAAATTGATTATGTTCATCAAAAGATTTAACTGATTATGTAAGTATTAAAAAGATTTGGATTTGAATTTCTGGCGCAAGATTCTGATATAGAATATGCTTCGCCGAAATAGTATAAAATTTCTCCATTAAGATAAAATTAGTTTTGCATTGTAAAGACTGTAACTGGTTGTGTTCAAACTAGTTAAAAAGGGATGAAAGTTATTAAAACCAGACTAAACTTCATGTAAAATTCCCACATCTTTAATATATAAGAAAATGTTTGGATGATGCGTCTCACCCAATAAAAATTGTTGAATTTAAAATGGTTACATCGAAGGTCAATAAAGCTGGTGCATTCTATTAAAATGTGACGGACAGTTAAAATAACTCCACAATCATCACACATTGGGGTAGGCTCGGAAAAAAGTAAAAATCTATGTGTCAGGCGAGTGTGACCAATACGTAGTCGGGATAAAATGACATCATAGCGTCTAGTTAGTTTTGAAGACCAGTTGGCCAATTGTGGCTTAATAAAATGGAGATTAAGTATTAAAAAGAAACTTACAAAACATAAAAAGAAATTTTCTTACCAGCAATGTATTTTTAGTTTATCATTCACATCATCTCCCGTATCTTCGTAGCTACTGGCTAGCCTTTTATACTGGAGAGCACATTTACGGTCATCTGTAGATACATTTTTTAAGCATGGGGCATATCGGAGATAATCTGAAAGGAGATAATTATTTATTATTATATACTTACAAATTTCAATGCAGGATGTCAGTAAATTATATGCAATTTCAAATTATTCTTTTAATATCAGTATATGTGCTATAAATGAATTTAAGGTAACCGACTACATTCGAAGGGAAGATTTTGAAAAATTCGATTTTTTAAAAACTATTTTTGGTTTTTAGATGCATTATTAATTATAAACACCATAAATACAAAAAATGTAATATATTTTGAGAAATTGGAAAATGTGTAGTAAATTTTAATGAAATGTAACCAAATCGGTTAACATTCTACACAAAATTGTAATGCAACAATTCTATTTTTCTTTGTGCACAAGTTATAGAATATAATGATGAATGAAATGAACCAAAATCGAAGAAAAAATTTGTGATGCAAAGAAGTTATGGGTAAAAATATACGTATATATGCAGTTTTTTCATAAATTCACAATTTATTTTTCGGAAAACACCTATAAATGAAAAAGTATTAAACCAACAATAAAACTTTTGGTTCATTTTATTGCCCATATTATTTAAAACACACGCTGAAGTTTTTATGTAAACACTTCTATTAGTTTTTGGGATATTATGTTAATGGTGGATAATTTTTATGAAAATTAAAATGGAAGTTATAGACAAATTTCAGCTGAAAAATATAATTTGATTAAATTTCCTCTGTATAATAGGTTAGAACTTACTTTTCTAAGAAAAAACAAACTGTTTTTGAAAAAGAAAAGTCGGAATTACAAGAAAAGAAACTTTTTCAAAAAAATCGTCAATATAGTCGAATACCAGATTAACGTAGTCGGATACCATAGAAGCTTGATTTAACTAAACTTTTTTTCTGTCTTCCACAATTTAACTGAAAAATTATTCATTCTTCAAGGTCATTCAACAGCACTGCTGCACAAAATGTAAATTCACATCTTTCCAAAATATTCATTTCCTTTCTGAGAATATTTAGAATTTAGATAAAAGAATTCCATAGAAGTTCTATAACCAGGAGGATGAAAAATTTTTTAAAATAATCAAACAATAAAAGTTACTCTCTCTTTGGTTGGAACTATGGGTAAGCATTGATTTCGTTGAAAGCTTCCTTATTTGAATCTCAAAAACATCTTTTTTTCATGGAGAAGCAATTTTTATTTTAAAAAGCCATATATTTTTATTTACTCATATTCAAAATAATGTTATCGACTATTTTAGGAATATGCCAGCAGCAAAATAGCTGCCTTATTTGAATCTCAAAAGTATCTTTTTCTATGAAGAAGCAATTTTTATTTTAAAAAGTCATATATTTTTATTTATTTATATTCCAAATAATGTTATCGAATGTTTTAAGGAATATAACAGCAGCAAAAACGCAAGCATACTACACTCCTTCAAAAAAGTAGCAAAACATCGTTCTTTATTCTGAAATTAATTACTAAGCGATGAAGCTGGAAATGCCTATCACTATAGAAAAAATGTTCTTTGTGAATGAGTGAAAAAATTCCTCATGTAAGGATTCATCCCCATAGATTTACTGATATTTAATTTTTTTTTTCTAATTACAATACTAAATCTCGAAAACGGGATTTAATTCTCTTGATTAAAATAGCTGAAATGTAACATTTTGACATTTAACGATGCATATGATGTTTTGTAACTATAAATAAATGATTTATGAGTATAAGCAATTGAAAATTTGAATTTCTAAATTTAAATATAATTTCCCTTTTTTCAATATAACATTTTGACA
>JAPMOQ010024920.1:2926866-2946056 GCA_026543055.1 Argiope trifasciata | reverse complement strand
ATATATATATATATATAGGCTTCAAATAGTGACCCTTGTTTAGAAAGTCGTTGGTGCTCATTAAAACTGGGCCTCCTTACAATTCCAACAGCAAAAGCATCATAAAATAATTTTCGACGTGATTATCAGTAATTGAAGCAGAATTTCAATGCATTGACATGATTGGATCTGCATATGAATCATTAGGATTTGGTCCTTAACTAGTCTTGTCAACGAACACGATTCCGATCTATTAATGCAGGGATCGAATTAATTATGCACCGCACTGGATATAACAATGTTCCCTAAAATAAAGCCATCAAATTCTCCGAACCTACACATTTTACTAAATGAAGGCTTCATTGCTTCAAATGATATGCAAGTTTCCTTCCAAATGACATCGAAAATTATCCAGCAATTAGAAGTCAGTAATTACTGCAATGATTCACACTGGGTACATAATTTTAGTAATATCAGAAAGATGTTACTAAATTATTAAAAAAAAGAAGTATTATTTGAGGCTGATGTATAGAAGTTATTTTTCAAGTTATATTACTAAATTATTAAAAAAGAATTATTATTTGAGGCTTATGTATAGAAATTATTTTTCAAGAAGAATAATTTTCATTAGAAGTCAGTAGTTACTTCCTTAAAAGTCAGTAATACATCATTTTAGTAATATCTGAGAGATATTATTAAATTATTAAAAAAGAATTATTATTTGAGGCTGATATATAGAAGTTATTTTTCAAGAAGAATAATTTTCATTAGAAGTCAGTAATCACTGCAATGATTCACACTAGGTTCATCATTTTAGTTATAATCTGAATAAAGAATTATTATTTGAGGTTGATGTATAGAAGTTATTTTTCAAATTTTATTATATCTTATTTTTTAATAAATTCAAAATACTTGCTATATAAGAAAACCTTTGGTGTAGAAATTTTTACAAATGTGTAGAATTCATTGTTCTAACTATTAATGGCAGAAGTTTTAAACAGCCCCAAAAAACTACAAAAATAATATTCTTACAAAATAATACTACCATTAAAATGTATAAAATTTATTTTAAGTCTTTTTTTTTCTTAAGTTTTTTTTATTTTTTTATTTTTTTTATTTTAAAGATCCAATTTATCAGATAAAGTTACCTAAATTTCTGATCTTAAAAATAACTATTCATAATTTGTCTTCCTGCATGGAACAAAAGTTGAAAACGTTGGTGGAATTTTAAATTAAGAACAAGAATTGCTGCTGAGCTTTATCTATTTTTTCATTTGGAGACTAAGGAATTCGATTCTTATTTTTCTCGTATTTCTTATTTTTATTACTCTTTTATTTTCTCTTATATTTGTACTTAATTCTTATTTTTATTTCCTTCATTTGCCTCCTGTGATTTAAGATCATAAGTGCATTTGATGATTCCTTAAAAAATTTGGCTAGAGAAGTGGAAGAATAAACAAAATTTTTATCCAAGCATTTCGTGTCTAAAGAACGTGTTGGAATCTTGATTTGTGTTTGAAAAAATAATGCATTGCTCAGGAGAAAAGGGTTGCATTGTAATACTAGGAACTGAATAATGATATAAGTTTTCTGGGAGGTCATTTTCGTGTTTTCAAAGAGACATACGAGAAATAAAAATTGTCCAAGTAAACTAATGCATAAAGTTTCACTGTTAAAGCAGGTATGAATTTTCTTCTCTAATTATACCTTGAGATAATAATATACATCAGTCTTATCATTAAATCCCATCTTTGCATTAATTACACAGGCCTGCCTGGGTCATGTTTTTTAACTTTTGATTATTGATTCCTATGTATTTTTTTACGCTCAATCTAAACAATTTCACATTAGTTTTTTTTTCCATCACGTCAGGAGTTTTTGCAGAACACAAATTTCGAAATTTGTATTATGTTGCAAATCATCGAAAATATGAAACATATTGACAGATTTAAAACTGTTTTTTTTATTATAAAATGTATTTAACTTATGGCTTATACTTTACAGTATCATAGCCAAGCACATCAAGAGTCCGTTGGGGAGAGGGCAAAAATTTAATGACAACTACCACAAAATTAGCCTAAATGTAACAAATTAATTGGGGTACACGAAATTTTATCTTATACTATAATACGAGGAATGGTTGCCAAGTCGAAAATCGCCCCAGAATTAATAAACTCCGGTAAACTTGGGGGTCTGGGGTTTTTGGCCACGAGAAATCGATTGGCGCCGGTTTTGAAGCTCTACGGTCAAGCAGTTCGGAGTTACAGATAGGATATTTTCAAACTTTATTAGTTCGCCATTTTGGCTAATAGGTTTCAAGCGGTAACGTCCTGCCATCTATAGCCAATATGGCGAACTAATAAAGTTTCCAGAAGATGATCCGGAACTCAAGGAACTGATCTCGAAATGGATGATCCATAACCCGTGAGGTGATATGAACCCAAGCGCTCCGTGCATGGTCAGCAAACATGGAAGAGACCAGTGCAGATGGGGATTTTCAATGGAACATCAAGACATGACATCGCTGGTGGACGATGAAAAGCCGAGGTTTAACCGGTTATCTTTTCACCAATGGTTTCACAAATTTTCTTATGGCATGTATTTTTTTGATAAATCACAATTGAAAACGGTCACCCTCTGGTATTGATAAACTTAATTTTAGGTACTTAACTTTAAAATGAATTAAATTTAATTTTAACTAGTCCTAATGATGATGTATGTAAAAAAAGTCCCCTTTCATTTGTGCCGTTGTCTCTTTTGACCAGTCATGCTGTGTTGGAGCTTTTCCGTCCATATGCCCTTGTTGGTTCGTCGCGGTGCAGCATCCAGCAATAGTCTGCCATCATTGAAGTATTCCATCTTCCATTTTTTGGATATCCTGATGGAATCTCTCATCCATCTCTTCTCCAACAGCACCCAAATTCTCAGGAAAGTAATCCAAATGTGAATTTAGAAAATGAACCTTCAAACTCATGGAACAGCCTAAATTTTGATACTTCAGGAAAATGGAAAATCGTTATCAAGGAAGGTGGAATACTTCAATGACGGTAGACTATTGCTGGAAGCTGCACAGCGATGAACCAACAAGGGCACATGGACGGAAAAGCCGCCAACACAGCATGACTGGTCAATAGAGACAACGACACAAATGAAAGGGGACTTTTTTTACATACATCATCATTAAGACAGGTTAAAATTAAATTAAATTAAAAGCTAAGTACCTAAAAGTAAGTGTATCAATATAAAATTTAGTGCACCCAAATTAATTTGTTACATTTAGGCTAATTTTGTGGTAGTTTTCATTAAATTTTTTCCCTCCCTTCTCCCCAACGGAATCTTGATGTGCTTGGCTATGATACTGTAAAGTATAAGTCATAATTTAAATACAATTTTTAATTAAAAAAACCGTTTTAAATCTGTCAATATGTTTTCCGTTTTAAATCTGTCAATAATAAATTTGGGTTTTGCAAAAATTCCTGACTTGATGGAAAAAACCAAATGTCATATTCAGATTGAGTGTGACAAAATACATAGGAATCAATAGTCAAAAGTTAAAAAACATGACATAACCCTAAAAATGCAGGTATGTGTTATTCTCTCATCTTTATACGAATTTGAGTATAGACATCTCTTTAAGTAAATATCAAAATGATAATGTTAATCAATAAAAAAATACTTTCTCTTATTACACAGAATTAAATGGGGTTCATTGTTAGCTTCATTGGCAACTTCGGAACTTATGGGTAAAAATAGTTTGATTCTATTACTGATCCTTTACAATGAAAATCGACTCAGGTACAGATCACTTTTATTTCATTGTGAAGATATTTATATTTAAAAAGTATAAATGGATAATTTGTTATAAAATACAGTGAAAGCTCCTTATTCGCGCTTCCTTCATTCGCGTTTTCACTATTCGCGGATTTAAAAAATGTGACCCAATTCCTATATTCGCGGCTAGAAATTTCTTTATTCGTGGATCTAATAAGTGCATACATAATAATAAAAGGATTCCAACCCAATATCCTTTGTAAATGCCATCAAATGGACTAATAAAAAAAGTAAAATAGATCTTATTACAATATTGTCTAAAGTATGTTGTTAAATGTAAACTGCAAACATAGCCGAAATCGTGAATGGAATAGGACGAGATGGGTTCAAACAGATAGAATCAAGTGACATTCAGGAATTGCTTGAATCACAAAATGGAGATCTGGCTGAAACCGATTTGGAGGAAATGTTCCATTCACAGCCCATTGAAGAAGAGGCTTTAACAAGCACTGGAAATGTGACATTTAATTTGAAAAATCTTAGTGAAGGTTTAAGAGTGGCAAATGAGCTTTGCGATTTCTTTATGAGCATTGATCCGTCTATGGAACGAAGGCTTATTTTTAAGACACAAATTGCTTATGTGACTGCTGCGTATCTGCCTGAATTGAAGAAGCTTTTAAAAACTGCCAAGCAAGAGAAAATGACAAAATTCTTAAAACCATTGCCTAAGCCTTAACATAATTAATCAAAATGTTCAAAAACTTCAATTAAATTGGTTTATATATATATATATATATATATATATATATAATCTTGTCACCTAGGAACGTACCCGCTATAATCCCATATAAATTACCATTCCGTATTCACAGTTTCTGTATTCGCGGCATATTTATGGAACATATACCCCGCGAATAAAGAGCTTTTACTGTAAATACTAAATAAATGGAAAAAATCAAAACATAAATGAAATATTTTACCATCGAAAAAAGAATAGGAAAAATCTGCCAAAATCATTTGTAGGATTATTCGAAATTCAGCACAATTAGTGGCGGATAAGAAAGTATAAGCGAAAATGCCATCCAATTCGCTAGAAAACTTTGATCACCTGATTGATTCTAGATTGGTTATTTTAAGTGCAGAAGGAGATCATGCAACTATTAATGATGCTAAGATAGCAGGCATGTACATCGGGTTAGAAAAATTTGATGAAGGGGCCACGGTAGAGCATCAGTCTCGTAACAGAAAGGTAGCGAGTTCAGTCTTCGTCTCGGCCAAAAACCGCCGTGATGGCTAATGGCAGTTGGGGCACGTTAAATAAGTCGTGACAGCAAAATCCTCCAAGTTTCCTTTAAGAATTATACCTCTGGGATTACTAGATCAGGGAAGAGTCGATCTCTGATTTGGATCTAAATTCTGACTTGCGGATGGATGAATGAGTTCGACCACCCCCTAAAAAGGGTTTTGTCATGTATGTTTGAGCAAAAGTAGTACTTTCACCTTAACGGTGCTCGTTAACAGCGAAATGCGCATACTTTGCCTTAATTCGAAAGAGCTACATCTCATTCGGCTTGGTATGACCAAGTGGCATTAGACCGACCCGATCTGAGAATTTGATGGACTCTTCAGTACTGTCACAAAATCGTGAATATTTTCGTGACGGTATGTAGATATGTATTCGATGTGAAACGTGAGCACTTATGCGAGAGCAATGATTTGATTGTGGCCTTAATAAAAATTTTCGGTGACAGGACACTACCTCCTCAGAAAAGCTTTCACCTGGGCCAATGCGTGAACATGGGATGGTAGCATCGTTTGTAAACTGTAATTTAGAGATAACTTGCAACAATGGCTAAATGGCAGCAACCGAAAAACATTTTATTAATAACCGCGATCTATATCTGGATACGTCTGATGAAATGGAAATGTGGGTCATTGAAATACAAGCAGAAGCGTGATTTGCCTGGCTGGCCACATTATACATCGGAAATCAATCATTCACAGACCGTTATCTTTTTTTCTTTAGTCCACATGGCTTTTTCAGGGAATTAGAGAAGAGAATATTGTGATCAGGGAATAATTCCATGTGGTACAACTTCCGGTACAGAGTGAACTCGGAAATAGACGGATCGGGTCATTAACAGGCATTAACTGTGATATTAGATGGCTTTTACATTGAAAGAAATTAACTGTATGTATATGTTTCCATTGATGACTATTCCTGGAGGAAAAAATTACTTCTTGTTTATCATTTGATCCTCGATAAATCTCTGTTCTGTAAAAATTTATAGTATTAACCTTCCAGCGGGCGCTGCCGTCATACCAAAATGAAAGTCCGTGCGTATTTCCCACATACGCTTTAGTAAATTATAAATTTTCAAAAGTGTAACTATTCAAATTATATTGTAAAAAGCTTATAATTAATAACTGAAATCACTTTAAACATTTTTTACTTAAAAAGAAGCAGAAACAATATAAACATAGATTGCAATAACAATATAAAATGACCACAGATTAAATGAATTTATTTAAAAATAATACAAATGATTTTCTCGATATTTTGACAGAACAATTTGCATATAAAATATGGAAGTACAAAAATACAGTATTTATGTATAAAAAGGAAAAAGTAACTGAAAGTTAGATATGAAAAGGAAGAAAATAGTTTCATTGTTATTTCATTTGCTGTGTTGCAATTTAAGTAAATGTGTTTAGTGTCCTCCAAACATATAAATATCTGTCAAATCTCACAAATGAACCTCGTGATTCTAGTCCGCTTTTCTTTTTATCAAGGATTTTTCCCTGATGTCGCATCTTCCACTTCTTCAATACCTAGTTCGGCTTTTCTCTTTAGCACCTTTCATTTTAATTCACTTTTTAGAGATCTGAAGGCTTTTTTTCAACATTTTCCGTCGTAAGTGCATTTTCCAGCTGTCTAAAGTCTAAAACAAAACGGATTTATTCGTAAAATCATACAAAATCAGATGTGACAAAAACTTACATGAACAGTCACGCATATCTCTAAAATACAAATATCTGATCGGCAGAGACCTATTAACGCAACAAACTTGCGACGACTACTGCAAGTAGGTCAAAGGGAGGGTGACAAATAGCCAAAGACAGGCGTTCCCAATGCCACCAGATCTGAAGGTATAAAACGAAATTCATCTCTAGAGTATCTCTCACATACGCCCGCCCGCTGGAAGGTTAAAATTCATGCTATCATCACTAAGAAATATCTGTATAATTGTAGTCGTGTCCTCAGCCAAACACGGTACATTATTGCATCCTTTTGTAAGTCAGTGATAGTTGATATATCGTTTATTTTCTAATTTCAAATTTTTCTCATTTGTCCCAAAATTTCGCAATATTTTTGAGATTCTTTAACAACTTGACTTGCATGTGTGATATATGTCTCAACAAATAATATATATAAAAAAATTAATTCAATTCCTACTTTTTTTCTTATATTATTTATGATCGGGTGTAGAGTCAGTAGTCTCAGAGTTTGGCAACCATTTGGCGATCTGGCGATGGATTTGGCGAATTTGGAGACCAAACAGAAATAACTGGAAAATTTATTTAATTAACTAATATTTGAAAAAACCGTATTAACATCAAATGTCATCCATTACAAGTTTTAAAAAATGTATTTAAACTTGAGTGGATTAATAAAAAAAATTCTTAACGATCGACGCTTACTATAAATGTTATGCGCGTCAAATGTTGATACCGCTTTATTTTGTCAGGGTTGATTATTAGATTTACATTTACTTATAAAACAATCGTCTATAAAATATTGTTTAGTTTTTATAAAATCCATGAGTCCAAATTCTTGATAAATTTCAGTTGTCTACATTTCCTGACGTTTCGATTCTGCTTTAGTTAAGATTTCCGATGATATTAATTGAATGTGAAGTTTTCTTTAATAAATGAAAATAATATTTCTGAAACTAAATAATTTGAAAACGTAGCCATTTAAAGCAATTTTCTTCATAGGCTTAGAATGCATTCAAAATAAATAAAAAGTTATCAGAAAAGATACTTCATGTAATAAATAGCAACATTTAAGAGTTGAATTTCTTCTATGTATAGCATTTTTAGTGATTTATTTTAAAAAATGGTTGCTTATCATATCCAAAATATGAAGAGTTTCATTTTGAATTATTGCAATTTAGGGTCTTTTAGAAGATGAGTTTCTTTATAAATTGCCCCATGAACAGCTATATTCCTTGCTATATATCAGATATTACAGGAGAAATGCAGATGATATTTCTCTGATTTTAGAAATGAATACAATCTTGATTTTATTATATTTTTATGATGCTATTTTTCAGATGCCTCTTCTATTCAAAAACAACTTTCTTTTCCTGTAATATTTTCTCTTCATCGGAATTCATCTAAAAAATAAGTTGTTATTCAATATAAATGTAACAGATTTTCCAGGCTCTTTTTTTTTTTCCTGAAAAGAAAGTTTCTTTTAGCCCGAGAAATACTATTTCCTTTTATCTGGTAAAGAAGAATTCTTCCGTCTTAGTTGAAGTGCTTTTTCGGATGGAAAGTGAAACTCGGCAAATTCACATTTGAATAACAAAGCTTCCAGTTCTTCTAAGATGCTTGGAATTCTCATAAGGGAGCTCAAATTAGATTCGAAAGCAAAAGAATCCACATAGTTAGCACTGTGGAGATTGAATACACTCTCTGAACAATAGAAGGAAACAAATTCAGGCCTTCGACTTAAAATGAAATCACTAGTGTTTGAACATCGGATTTCGTCTAAAAATGTTTTTTAGTGCTCGATATTGGATGAAAATTTCATCGATATTTCGAGCTTACATTTCAAATAAAATAGTGGAATATAAAAATTAATATTCATTTTTTTATAATAGAAATACTAAAAATATTTTTTTGAATAAATGATAAGAAAGGAGAAAAAACAACCCAAAAATATTTCAAAATAAGAGTTCTCCATGGAACAGAAACAAAAAATAGTATTAGTTTTTAAGAATTATGTACCAAGTTCTAGAGTTTTCATTGTGATTCATCACTAAATGTGTTTTTGTTCTTAATGAAATTTTAGTTTATTTCTCGCAATTAAAAGAATGCTTGAAAGATATACTGTTTTGTATCATGGATTTAATTTTAAAATATTTTTTGCAATTATTTTTTAACTATTGCTTTTTTATGGTCATCCAAAAGTAAATTTCTAATTTTCTCTCCGTCCTTAAACATGTAGCATGCTGTTCAATTAAATTTTACAAAATATGCCAAATTTGGCTTGTGATCGTATCCTACAAATTTTTAATGAGGAGCAAATAATAATAATTTTCCATTGTCAATACATAGATTTATTATTATTACCTGATTTTTGCAGGAGTTTTAATAAAAATTCTAGAATTGCCTTCAATGAAGAATTGTTTACGTGTTTTCATTTTGCTTTTCAATGCATATATTTAAAGTAAGTTAATCATTTGCTGTATTTTGGAAATATGGGGCAAAATTGCAATACGAAATTCAGCCTGTTAGAAAAGATTAGAAAAGACTCTTTTAGGCGATTTAGCAGCAAAGAGCGCTTTAGCAAAACCTACCGCTTTAAAATATTGAAATCCCCATATGAAGATTCTGTAAATTTTAAGAACTGGTATCTATTAAAAGGCATTCTTTTCAAATAAATCATAATAAACTCTTATACTTTCATAAAAATTTTGCTGATTTGTCCTTTCAATGTTCTGGTTTCCATTATAACTAAAACAGTCTATTTCTCTTTTAAATATTATAAAAACAACAAGATTTAAAATTCTACAAATCTTAAAAATAAGTCAATTTTTAACAATGCAGCAAATTTTCGTAAATGATAAATTATGTCATAAAACTTGTTCTTTACTTTCGTAAACGCTGAAATGGCAAGTTTCTATTTTCAATTAGTTAAAAAACTTTCTGGTTAGCATTTCTAGTTGTATGGCCCATTTTCATTTCCACAGGATACTAAACCCCTTTTTCAATGCATGTTCAAGTTTTCGATTTTTTTTCAAGGATCAAATGTTTTTCTTTAAATTTAAATACTGCTCAATTTTTGCAGTAAAAACATTCTTGATCTGAGTTTAAAGAGAAGTCAATTTTTAACAATGCAGCAAATTTTCGCAGAAGATAAATTCAGTCATAAAACTAATTCTTTGTTTTCAGAAAAGCTGAAACAATTTCTATGTGCAATTAGTTAAAAAAAAACTTTCTGATTTCTATTTTTGTGGCCCATTTTCCTTTCCACAGGATACTAACACACTTTTTTTTCAATGCATATTCAAGTTTTCAATTTTTTTTTCAAAGATAAAAAGGTTTTTTTTAAAAAAAAATGAGATACTTCTCAATTTTCACAGGAAAAGCATTCATGATTTGAGTTTATCAGATAAGATTAAATTGTAAACTTTTGACAGCAATAATATGAGCATATCATTAACCCCTTCCATCTCGCTCCCGTGAAAATGACGGGGTGAAATTTCTACCTCTATTTCTCGCGGCCATGATATTTCCGGGCTAGCCTATTCAAAAGGAAGGCTCCAAAATTATTAAAACAATCTATTTCTTATTCCCAGAATCATGTTTATTACTGAATATACACACCAGATGGTTGCCCTAGACTATTTGTTATGTTTTTAGAGATAGTTCATTTATTTTAAACTAGATGTCAACAGAAAGGAAACTCGGTACTATTGTCCTGATTGTGATGTTGGCCTATGCATCTCATGCTTTAAAATTTATCGCACAAGAAAAAATGACTAGTATTTATTTACATTATGTGTAAATGCAATAAAATTATGTTTGAATGCTTAAAACACATATTTTTTTTTTATTTTCTTTCTTTGTTGGAAAGCTAATATTCAGTCCTAATAACCCTGAATGCTGGATTTTCCGATTTTTTTTAAATTTCAAACTAAAAATGAACTAAAAAATTAAAACTGAATGCAAATATTGTACATACACTCAGTTTTGTATAATTTTCTTGAATAAAAAAAATAGGCACTTTTATGACCATTTTCTTCAAACTGATGCGACCGTTAAGGGGTTAATGAAATCAGTGCAGATTAAAATCAATCGAAGTCCTTGCCTACAAAATATATCATGCGAAGTTTTGCAATGTGTCCTATAAAAGCTGCCTTTGAAAAGCGCCCATTTTTGAAGTCATTTTAAGTAAAAAGCCATTGATTGAATCTAATAACATCGTATCACGTGGATTATATCCATTGACTAAGCGCGAGTTAATTCAAGCCATTTGATGCCCCCGCTTTGAAATAGTTTAATGCTAAAAAGTTATCGAAATTTGTTCTTCAGCCAAACCATTATCTGATATTTCTAACCCTGTTACAAATAAAATGGATTGCCGATTTATTGATTACCATTAAACAATCTATTCTCTGTGTTATGCACTGCCGAATATTACCAGGAAATAAACTTTTCACAATAATTGAAGCATGAATTAGAGTAGGGAGTAAAAAAAGAGAATTTGAAACTACTGTATCTTCCAAATGAGTGCTTTAAATATTTGGGTTATCAAGCTTTTATCAATGAATAAACGTAGCGAACAATAAATTTGATGATTTCTTTAAACTTCTGAGAGTTATTACTAATTACAGACAAATATTTCAGTTAACAGATAGGTTTTCCAATTTTAACGATTAGTAAAGTTATAGAAAGTAAATTAAAAAGGAATCGTTAAGTATGTGTAGGTGCCACTAATGAACAAGCATATTGATTAATTAATATGTGCTATTAAAAAAAGAAACCAAATGTTAATCAAGCATTAATTTTTCATGAAAGTTTTCGATTCCTTACATCTTTTTTTGTTAGAAGCTGTTTCATTTTAAGTAAACAAATTCTTGCAGTCTAGATTGCACCGAAACAATAAAAGTTAAATATTATATTTTAAGTAATTATTGTCGTGCATTTAAGAGGCTTATATTTTGAACGTAGGTAATCCCAAGAATCTTTGAAATGAGAAAACTGCGTTACTAGATACAGCATATGATTAAATATATATTTCAATTATTTATTTGTACTATTAGAAAAATAATTCATAAAGCCAAACTGTCATGACTGTAGCTAAATAAGATCTGAAGAAGCATTAGCGAAATTTCTTTGTTTAAATTTCATTTTATAAGTTTTGTTAACTTTTATTTTATAAATTTTTTAAACTTTTTTTAATGTTTTGTTAACTTTTATTTTATATGTTCTGCTAAGCTCTTATATACTTACTTCGGTGTCAAATATTTGTTGGAGGAAATGAAAAAAGTCTTTGACATAAAATATATTAACATGAAAATGTTTGAGAAAAATTTTATTAATTTCTATCCTTTGGATTTAAAAAAGGGGTGAATAAAGAATATTTTATTTCAATATATAAATAAATGCACCAAAAATTTGAATTATTAAAAATAGCAATGCAAAACTATTCGCATATTTTATTGAATATTTTAAGATAAAATTATATGATCACTTAAAATTTCAGATTTTAGCATTAATGACTCCCTTTATAACTTGCATTCTATTATTCATAAATATTTTTTTTATTATTTTGTTTTATGCAATCTTAATTTCAAAATATTTAAGAGAATAAGTGGATAGAATATGTAACAAAACTTGATTTTTCAACTGGAATATTTTTTTGGCAGTTTTGTAACAGTTTTTATTCACTTTTTCATTCCTTTTTCGGCAAGCATTCAAACGAGTCCTTATTACCTTTTTTTTATTTCAATATCATTCATTTGTACTCGGTAAATGATATGCGGTTTGAGCTGAAGGAGAAAAAGACAAAGAACATGTGCTCCTTCAAAATCAAAAAATCAATCTGAATTTCGAGTATAATATGTATCATTTACAAGAATTCTGACAGTGAGAAATAGTGTTACATTCCTCTTCAACAAAAAATAAGACTAAAGGAATCCAGCTTCCTGCCGAATTCGTATAATACAATAGTGATATGAAGGCATTAATTTGAATAGAAAAATACCTTAGGTCGAATTCCTTTTTTAAGTCTTCTTTCTATATGTTCAGTGCCTGACGCATTTTGTATTTTATTTCTTTCTACGAAGTCATTTTCTTTAAAATGTTTAAAATGTTACTTTCACATTACGACAGAATAAAAATTTCTATTCTGTGATATTTCTGACAAGTAGAATCAAATATCCAGCATTTTGGTTTGAAAAAGAAGCTTTAATCTAAATGAATTAATCCAGGTTTAAATTAAAAACAAATTTAAGCTGTTTCATTCATTAAATAAACATTTTTAGTTCAAAACATAGAGTATTTAATTGTTAGGCACAAAGAAAGAAATGAGAAATCCATCAAGAATTTGTAAATAAAATGTACTCTCTTCAATGTATGAACTTTTCAACTAATGCCAATTCATTCCTTTTTTCTTCAACATATTTTATAGGTATCTCATTTTAATATTGTATCTTTATATTATTTTTATTATTTATGACATATAAAAATATTCTTCTTGTATTACAGCTCATTCTTCTTGTATTCTCCTTCTTCGAAAGACTTTCTTCTTGGATTACAGCTCAATAAATTTTTACTGCATATAGAACAATAGCTGATGCTTAATGATAAAAATTAGGATTATTATGGAGTTATTAATGATTACTATGGAGTCTTAGTAGCTTATTATTTTACTTGTATCACTAAAATCATCCTACTGTTATTTGATTGGATTGCAGTCTTTCTACAATAAATTGTTACTGCATATAGAATAATAGCTGTTGCTTAATGAACAATATATGAACCTTAGTAACTAATAGCTTTATAGGTACATCATCTTATTATTGTATCTTTATATAATTTTTATCATTTATGACATACAAAAATATTCTTCTTGGATTACAGCTCATTCTTCTTTTATTCTCCTTCTTGGAAAGACTTTCTTCTTGAATTACATCTCAATAAATTTTTACTGCATATAGAACAATAGCTGTTGCTAAATGACTAATCTATGAGCTTAGTAACTAATAATTATTCTTGCTTCACTAAAATTATCCTATTGTTATTTACTATGGATTGCATTCTTTCTACATTAAATTTTATTGCTTATGCAATGCCAAACTATTCTATGTTCTTTAACAAATTCTTTTGTAAGGAAATCTATTTCATAACTATACCTATGTTATTCCCTCGAAATAAAGATTTCTAGTGGCTTCTTCTTTTAAGTTTATTTACTATATTTTAGATTCTATCTTCCTGTCTGTCATATAAAACGCAACGAAATGACTTTCAACCTTAAAGGAATAAAATCACCATGAAACAAATTCTTTTGAGATAAAATTTGATGAAGCAAAGTAAATAGAAATGGAATCGGTTTTTTAAGAACGCCCATCGCACAATATGCAAGTCAATGCAGACATACTTAGATTTGAAAATCGATTTTATACAATCACATTGTAAACCACGTTTTGGATAATAGTGTAAGAATAGTCTTGAAGGTAAAGTAGAGAAAGTTTTCACAGAGTTTTCCCTTACTATTAAGGAATGGTCTGCTTACTCTATAAAGCCATTGGTCCTACCAATTTTAATAATTATTTTGTTAACGATACATAAATATTGAAAAATTTTGTGCATCATTTTGTTATGAAAATTTTTATGTATGTAAAACTTTAAAAATTTTCTTAACCCTACCAATTATAAGCAACGCAAATCCGATTGTTTATGGTTAAAGCATGAATTTATGAGAAAATCTCAAATAATAAATCGTGTTAATGATTAAAATATTATTATGTCGGCAGAATTATTAATTGATTTTCATTGAATATTTTTTGAGATAAGTACTACGAATAAGAACGAAATACTGTCTTATTTGAAAAAATTGTATTTGTGAAATGTTCCCGTAACAATTTTCTCAATCTAAAAGCTTACCGTAATATAATTTCCCCGTCACTTACCCCGTTATACTTTTGGTTTAGTTTAGTTATGTTAACATCTCGTTGTAAAGCAACACTAGGGCTATTTTGGGACAGACCTCGTCATTTTGAACCACGGTCAGATGACGAGGAACACACCTTAGCTGTCTCCCCCTCTCCACGCCACACCACACCAGCGGGAGAATATTTGGCCTGACAGATTTAACATGCAGCAGACCCCCCTAAACGACGGTTCTTCGGTGGAATCGAGTCTCGAACCTCAAACCGTCCAGTTCCGTAGCCGAGACCACACCACCAGGCCACCGCGGCCCCACTATACTTTCCGCTCATCGAAAAATGAAGAAGAAATACAACGTTGCATTTTCTTAAATAACAGGTTAATTTTTGTTTAATCCCCTTTAATGATAATTTTATTTTTTACAGTATATCTTAATGATAAAATAATACACATTTTCCTAACTGAAGGTCTGTCTAAAATGTATGGATATTTGTTAGTTTTTTCTTCCTCTCAAAACAAAATTTGGAAATTAAATAAAAACTTGTTGCCCCAAAATATTTTCAAAATTATTTATAGATAAACCCAACTATGGTCATTCTCTTACAAAGACTACATTTCTTTTGCACACAAAAATTTTAGTTTCCATTTGTTATTGTTCTTTATAAGTAAAGAACTTGACTAGATGTAATAATAACGAAAACAGCATCCTTCCTCCTGTCTCTGTAATGAGTTTCTCAGTTTCAAGCAATAAAACCTCATTAATCGAAAACAATCATCATGATATTCATCAAATTATCTCAAAGGAGTTTTTAGAAATAAAGCACATTACTTCTTTCCATATTAGCATGTTTTATTTATAGCATGTGTTAGTAAATTATTTAATGTGCATAGAAGTGGAATTGATAAAAATAACTTCCTTTTATATTTTTTTAGTTACTATGTTATATTTTTTAGTCTTTAATGGGTAACAAAATAGTAACGAGAGTAGCATTGAAGCATAGTAACAAAAATAGCATAATGGGTAACGAAATAGTAACAATAGTAGCATAGTAACATAGTAACGAAAATAGCATCCTTCCTCCTCTGTCTGTAATGAGTTTCTCAATTTCAACCAATAAAACCTCATGAGTCAAAAAAAATCAGCATGATATTCATCAAATAGTCTCAAAAGAGTTTCTAGAAATAAAACACATTTCTTCTCTCCTTGTTAACATGCTTTATTTATCGCGTGTGTTAGGGAATTATTTAATGTTCATAGAAGTGGAATTAATAAAAATAACTTCCATTTATATTTTTTTAGTTACTATATTATATTTTTGTAGTCTTAAAATGTTTTTTTTTCTATTAAGGAAAAAAATGAATAATTTTTTCAAAATAATCAAGAATGATCGCAAAATAATTCATTTGTATTAAATGTCATGATATACGTAAATTTTTATTCATTTGTGAAAAATAAAAATAGATTTCAAAATGAAACTTCAGCGAAATGAGAATGCGCTTATTTATTCTAAGACATTTTTTAATGTACGTATGTTTAAAAATCATGGAAGATAATACATTTATAAATTTTATAGAATGCAGAAAAGTTTATTAGAATAAATAAATTGTTGGTATCATGGACAAAAATAAAGTAAATTGTAGAACGGTTTTTTGCATTTGTTATAAACTGTAAATAATGATTATTTAATTTCTAGACCATGCTACCAAGTTTGTAAAACAAGGATTTTAAATATACAAATGCATATATTTAAAAGTTATAATGCATCTGACAGTTTCAGAGATGTTGAACTTCAAAATATCGAAAAAAAATTTTGTTTTTCTTGGCTTTAATACCAGCCAGTTTTATTTTTTGCCGTTTAAATTGTCACATTTATGATTTTTATCAATTTTCTCCGCATTAAATCGATTAAAATACCCAAGAAATATTGATTAGAAAAAAATTATATTCTAATAATATTTGTACCAAAATTATTTGACTATCTCATTTTGGAAACTTATACTATACCAGTTATGGAATTTAATAGATTCAAATTCTACTTATTATTCATCGTCATTTTTTAAATATCTCAATTGTGAAATCATTTATAATTGTGCTGCCAATGTTTTAGATTGTTGGTCAACTTTGTTTAGTTAATGATAGTGAAATTTCTCAAATGTAGCTAGAAAATTTACATTTAATCTACAAAAGTAACACAAAAAGGATTTTTTATTTCCTTTCTTTTCTATGGCAGAATTTTTTTAAACTCAATATAAATGTATTTTAACCACACAAACAAATCTGTATAAAATAAAATGGGATTTGCATCAATTCCTTCAAATTCTTCAATTTCTACAAATAATCAGAATTTTATGAGTTAAATAATTCAACATAAATTAATTAGAATACAAGGGTATTTATAATTTTGCTGTGCAATCTTTATGTTAATTTAAAATTCCATGAGCACTTGCTTAAAGATGTAACCCAGTATTTAGTATTTATCCCCAAAAGTTATTATCAGTCTTAAACGAATTTTAATAACTTTACTAGAGCTATAAATTGGAATGTTAATAATATTTTTGCACTTGCTATTCAATGAAGAATTTCTACTGTTTTGCAACTGATTTAGAAATCTATTATGTATGAATATTTAGAAATATAGATTTTAAATATGATTATTTATAAAGCAATAATTAATTGATTATTTTATTTATCGGTTAAGATATCTTGATGTTATATAATGTAAAAGGTATTATCTTATATATATTTCCAAAATGGTGCTAGGGATTGAATAAAGGATTTCATTTCCCTAATTTTTTAAATAATTAATAGGTTTTTACAAAAAGGTATCTTCGGTAGGAACATTTTCTAAATAATTTAATAAAATTAGAGATTCGTGCTTTAGATAAACATATATTGATTTTTAATATATTGTTTATATATTTGCATTTGCACTTATATATTTATGAACATAATATGTAATATAATATATAATAAATTTATCTTTTAACTTATGAAATTATTTGATAAACAATATTTCAATACATATTTTTCTTATTATACTAGAAATATTCTCCACACACACATCATATATATATATATATATATATATATATATATATATATATATAAAATATTATTATTAAGTTTTATTAAAGATCTTTTGACAATTAAACCAAAATGATTTCATAAAAGTTAAACAAAAAAAGTGTGTAAACCATATTAAACCTCAGATGCATGTTTAGATATTCTTAATTTGATGTTCTATGAATCACTAATGTATTTTGTCAATATTATTTTTGACTGTTTTATAAGGAATATTCATAAATAAATTTTTAAAAATTAAGCAAACAAAAGTAATAATAGTTTCAGTTATTATTTGTATACTTATTAACTTATACAACTCAATAACATTCACCAAAAAATACTTTTTTGTAACGACTGTATATCTGTTCTATAATTTATTCGAAAATCAGTTATAATTTCATTGATTGAATATGAATAGTTTTTAAGATTTAAGCAAAGAAGCATAAAAGTTTCATTATATCTTTGAAGATTGTTTTTCTTCGTTGAACAACACATAAATATAAATGTATAAACACAATGCATAAAAAGAAGAAAAAAAAAGGACTGGGATTAGATATGGTCCAAAATTCCACCCAGTTCTTTCTTCAGAAATGGAAATTCCTTCTTGAATTGCATTCTTTTTACCCAAGGCTAAAATGGGAACTTTTTTTTTTATTCTCTTTTGATGCACGGATTTTTATTTCACACCGAGTGTGCACATTCCAGCGAATTGAATTAAATCTTACTCACGCTTTTCACTGAAAGAACGAGCAGTATGTGTATTCCCCCTACTAAAAATTCGAAGCTATAAGTTAGATTTGTTTCGCTACTTTCTCATTGTTCCTTTGGTTGGAAGATGAGAAACTAACTCTTTCTCAAAAAGAATCGCCAAATTCAGACGTAGTGATACCAAAACTCATAAATCACAACTCGAAAAATGAGATTCTGATCACTCAAGCGGAAATGATCACCAAATGTAACAAATTGACAGGAGATGGCTAAGCTGTAAATCCCTCTCTTTTACGAAGGGAAGAAACGTCAAAGGAAATGCAGTTTTCTGTAGTCGTTGTTGCTCAGCTCGAATCGATTAACAAAGTATTCGGGATTCCGTGGATTCAATATCCTCGAATGGAATATTGAGGTAATGATGCTGAGTCTGAAATGGAGCCGAGATTTTGATTTTGAATTTTTGTTTGTTTTTGAAGTTGAATGCGAACAACAAAGAAGAATTTCTCTGTAAATTGTTTATCTACAAAAAAGAAGAATTTCTCTGTAAATTGTTTATCTGCAACAAAGAAGAATTTCTCTGTAAATTGTTTATCTACAAAAAAGAATTTCTCTGTAAATTGTTTATCTGCAACAAAGAAGAATTTCTCTGTAAATTGTTTATCTACAACAAAGAGCAATTTCTCTTTAAATTGTTTATCTACAACAAAGAAGAATTTCTCTGTAAATTGTTTATCTACAACAAAGAGCAATTTCTCTTTAAATT
>JAPMOQ010024920.1:2882273-2926856 GCA_026543055.1 Argiope trifasciata | reverse complement strand
CTCTGTAAATTGTTTATCTACAACAAAGAGCAATTTCTCTTTAAATTTTTTATCTACAACAAAGAAGAATTTCTCTATAAATTGTTTATCTGCAACAAAGAAGAATTTCTCTGTAAATTGTTTATCTACAACAAAAAAAAGGTTCTCGAAACTGTTATAAAATTTTTAAAAAACATCGGTACTTTAAATGGTTGAAGCTGAACTTATGCAAATATATTTTTCACGTATTGTTTTTTTCTTATGTTTTTGAGATCTTTACCACAGATCCTAGATTGTTTTAGATATGTTTATGAAATATGAATAAAAACTTTTTGTAAACTAAGTAAACTCTCAACAGTTTTGGGACTCTAATCATATGTTACGCAAATGCTCACAACGATGAAAATGTAAATTGATGCGCATAAATGTCACAAATAAAAACTACGAAAACACATTATTCTTCTTTTTTAACATGTAGAGTGTTAATTAATGCCTGTATAGACTGGTTTTCATGCAGCACACACTGTTTTCTTTAACACTTCATGGAAACTTGACAGTTCAGGTGCCATTTTCATTATCTGACAGCGTTTCAAAATTACGAGGTCCGTTTAAAGCTGAGCTTCTCCAAATAAATTTTTCACGTATTTTTTAAAAATATTTTTACGAGCTTTCCCACATATCCTAGAGTGTTTTACATATGTTTATGAGTCATGAATAAAAACTTTTTGTATACTAAGTAAACTCTCAACAGTTTTGGGTCTCTAATCATATGTTACGCAAATGCACACAACGATGAAAATGTAAATTGATGCGCATAAATGTCACAAATGAAAACTACGAAAACACATTCTTTTTCTTCTTTAACCTATAGAGTGTTAATCAATGCCTGTATAGACTGGTTTTCATGCAGCATACACACTGTTTTCTTTAACACTTCGTGGAAGCTTGACAGTTCCGATGCCGTTTTCGTCATCTGACAGGCGTTTCAAAATTACGAGGTCGGTTTAAAGCTAAACTTCTGCAAATAAATTTTTCACTTTTTTATGTTTTTGTGAGTTTTCGCACAGATCCTAGATTGTTTTACATATGTTTTTGAAATATGAATAAAAAACTTTTTGTAAACTAAGCAAACTCTCAACAGTTGATTGTAATTATTTGGGACTTAAATCATTTGTTACGCAAACATACACAAAGATGAAAATGTAAATTGATGCTCACAAATGTTACAAATGAAAATCACGAAAACAAAAAAAAAATTTCAGCTTCCTTCTGTGATTCTTCATCCTTCTTAGAAATCGAGAAAGGGTCATGATGGCCTCGTGTTAAAGTCTCGGCTTCTGAAATGGAGGGTTTTAAATTCGATACTGGATTCCACCGTCGTGAAAAAATGTTTTGTGCACGTTAAATCCGTCTGGGCCAAATGCCATCCTGCTGGCATAGTGTGGAAGGTTGGAATTCAGATGCCGTTTTCGTCATCTGAAAGGCGTTTCAAAATTACGAGGTCCGTTTAAAGATGAACTTTCGCAAATAAATTTTTCACGTATTTTTTTATGTTTTTGAGAGCTTTCCCACAGATCCTAGATTGTTTTACATATGTTTATGAAATATGAATAAAAAAACGTGTTGTAAACTAAGCAAACTCTCAACAGTTGATTGTAATTATTTGGAACTTTAATCATCTGTTACGCAAATGCACTCAAAGATGAAAATGTAAATTGATGCTCACAAATGTTACAAATGAAAACCACGAAAACACACTCTTCTTTTTTAAATCATAGAGAGTTAACTAACGCCTGTATTGACTTTTTTCATGCAACACACACACTGTTTTCTTTAACACTTCGATAAAAAAAAATTTCAGTTTCCTTCTGTTTTTTTTTTTTTTTCATCTTTCTTTGAAATTAAGAAAGAACCCTGGTGGCCTGATGATAAGGCCTCGGCTTCGGAAATGGTGGGTTTAGATTCGATACTGGATTCCAGCGTCGTGTAAAAGTGTTTTGTGCACTTTAAATCCTTTTGGGCCAAATGCCATCCTGCTGGCATAGTATGAAGCTTGGTGTTCAGGTGCCATTTTCGACATCTGACAGCGTTTCAAAATTATGAGGTCCTTCCCAAATAGCACTAGCATTTCTTTAAAAAAACGGGACTTTAATATAACTAAACTAGAGTATCTGTTCTCATTGGAATTTAGAAATGTTGTTCAAAAAAGTGCATTCTTTAGCATAAAAAATTATGCAACGTTTGATTTTATTTTTAATAAATATGTGCTCGAATTTTTTATATATCTTTTGTGACAATACTGTAAATAAAAGGACATGGGAAACTCTATCTGAACATTTTCACTCGAAGGTCTTGAAAATATAATTCGAGAAAACTCGAAATATGAAGTTCTGACTTTAGAAATGTTTGTTCACTAAATAGCTGAAAGGCTGTGTATATAGTGTCACAAAAAGTCGTACATACATTCGCATCTGATGACAAGCATACTTTTCTTTTCATTGATATTTCTATCTACAGTAAAAGCTCTATATTCGTGAGATATATGTTCCATAAATATGCCACGAACATAGAAACCGTGAATACGAAATGGTCATTTATACGGGATTATAGAAGATACGTTCCTAGGAGACAAAATAAAAAAAACAAATATATAATAAATTATTATTTAATGTCTATTCATGTTTCCGGTGGATTATTGTAATAAATTGAATCGTCCATTCTGTATTCGTATAATTTTCTCCAATTTTTAATCGTTAAATTAAAATGTATAAAATAGTCTTTGAATCTGCCTTCTTTGCGTCAGATTCAAATGAATCTTTGGAATGAGGTGATTCAATTTTCATTTCTTAATCGTCAGTTCTACCTTATTTCTTAGTCGTTAATTCTACAAACATACTTTATTCATTGAGTATTAAGGTTGCTTTCATTCTGTTTTTTTACATTCTCAAAAACACAGATCTCGGCTAAGGCGGCTTATGTCAAAGTCCTCGGCGATATCATTGAACAGCATACTTTAGGCAAAGTTGCAATAAGAACTATTTTGCTTTTTTTATTAATCCATTTGATGGCATTTGCAAAGGATATTAGGTTGGAATCTTTTAATTATGATGTATGTACTTATTAGATCCGCGAATAAAGAAATTTTTAGCCACGAATATAGGTATTGGGTAGCAATTTTTAAATCCGCGAATAAGGAGCTTTTACTGTATTTCACTTCAGTTTAATACATATCTGTCTTGTTGAAAAATAGTTTTGACATCTTCAATTGTGAATTTAAAAAAAAAATTTCTTGCAGTTTGGGGTTTATTTGATCGTTAGAAAGATATTTCAAACATATTAATATGTTCAAACATAAACTTATTTTTCAATGATAAAAATGCAATTTCATAATCAATTATCATCATAAAAATTTAAAATATTATATAAAAATGTAATAAAAAATATTTTTTATTCAATAATCATCTTTTATACTGATTATGGCTGCTACAGGAAGTAATAATATAATTTTATTAGAAAAAAAATTTCACTTATATTATTTTCGAAATATGACGATGTTGTGCAATTATTTCTAGAGGAGTTTTTCTAAAATGGCCTTTAGTAAATGGTAAAATTATTATAAAAATAATCCCTTTGAGAACTTCAAAGGTTCTAACCATTTTTTTAAATCAACTCATGATATTAAACTATAAAAAACTCTGAAAATCACTTAATCTTTGAACAATTATAAAATAAGAAAAAAATATAAGTTATTAAAAACTCGCTTTTGTTGTTGTTTTAAAAATAAGAAAACAGCTTTCTTTACAAATTTGCCAGGAATAATAGAGCTCATAGAATTATTATGAACATTAAGGAACTCTAATTAATAGTTATGTTATGACTAACTTTTCTTTTTGCTTAGAATTTTTTGGCATGCATTGTAGCTTAATCTCTCTATGGCATTATTTTAGCATCTCATTCTTTTAAGATTTTACTTCTTTGTTATTTTTTAACTATGCTATTAAAAGTATGTTAGAAGCTTTATTTTAATTCTTTCCTGTTTTTTTATGTTTTATAAATTTTATTAATTTATTGCATTCAGTCTTGTAAAATTTTAATCTTTTTACTCGAATATACAACCAGATGGCGACAACAGTTTAGAATAAAATTTTAATAAAATCAATAGTTTAACTGATAGTTATGTTTTAAAAATATCAAAATAATGTTTTGCCAATGGGATCACCAGATGTATGTATTTTCTAGTCCTAGTTCTCCAGAAAGAGATTTATAAATGTTTCAATTAAAAAAAATTAAAAGCAGTTTCAACCAAAAAGGAATAAAAAAGTTTGTTCTAAAAAAATACAAAACTTGATAAATATTCAAGAAATCGGTCTGTCATTATATTTCACGTAAGGTTTACAAGTAATTCAGTTTCTTCTCTACGTGTATTGGTTTTGTTGTCGTTCTATATTTATAAAAGTTTCAATTAAAAAATTAAAAGCACCTTCAACCAAAAAGGAATAAACAAGTTTATTCTAAAAAAATACAAAACTTGATAAATATTCAAGAAATCGGTCTGTCATTATATTTCACGTAAGGTTTACAAGTAATTCAGTTTCTTCTCTGCGTGTATTATTTTTGTTGTCGTTCTATATTTATAAAAGTTTCAGTTAAAAAAATTAAAAGCACTTTCAACCAAAAAGGAATAAATAAATTTGTTCTAAAAAATACAAAACTTGATAAATATTCAAGAAATCGGTCTGTCGTAATATAGCACGTAAGATTTACAAGTAATTTAGTTTCTTCACTGCGTGTATTAGTTTTGTTGTTCTTTTAACAAATTGTAGTATTGCTCAAATATACTTTCAAAATTATTGCTGTGTAACTTGAGGAGAATATAACATTTAAGATTCGTTCAGTGTGAATCTTCTTTCGTTTAATTTAAATTCCTTATAAGAAAGCAAAATAAACAAAATATTAAACAACAAATAAGTTAACAATAATTAAATAATTTACTAAAAAAAATAGTTTAAACAAAATAATTTTTTTTTCAAAAGAAATAATTGAAAAAATTCGAAATTCTAGGTCTATTGAGGTTAGGAATAATTATCATCATATTATTAATCTTCTTCATATGTTTAAATATTTCAATTTTGTAAGTGATTAAATGCTAGCACTGAACAAATGAAATTATTATATAAATTGTTTACAAATTTTTTGGTTTTATGCATATTTCTCAATAAATCTTCTTTCAAGTTAGAAAGAGACTTCTCGTTGATCATACGGTTTTATTAAATTGAAAAAATTGAAATTTAAATAATGAAGTAAATTTAATCATCATTCATAAATAGATAAAAAAAAAAATTGTCTCAATCGATCGGAGATTCGCATGTGCACTTCACTTTTAAAAAATCACTTAATAGTAAAAGTCAATCATATACCTTAAGCTTTATATTTTGAAAGAATTGCCTATATTATCTGTAAAGCGTATACAAACTACACTCGAATGAATTCAAATGTTTTATAGATTCAAAAGAAAATGGTAGATTGCAAGAGAGTTTTTTGAGGACAATTCTAGACGTACCAAAATATACCACACAACTACAAGATAGCCACCTCCCCGATCGGTTAAAAGCTTATGTGATTATCTAAATGATCAGCCAAAACGATAATTAATCGATAATAATTTCGATTATTGTAATGGCTGTAACAATCAATAATCAAGCACTCTAGCGAAGGCGAAAATCCCCTATCAAGGCTCAATTCAGATGACCATTCTTTATTTAAGAGGTAGAACCTTTTATCATAATGAAATAACTCTATCCCACACCATTTTTGTCCCACCAAGTATGGCCGCGGTAGTTTCGGCTTCGGAACCAGGGGGTTTCAGGTTCGAGACTCGATTCGACCGAAGAACCGTCGTGTGAGGGGATCTCTTGCACGTTAAATCTGTCAGGCCAAACGTCCTCCCCCTGGTGTGGTATGGAAAGGGGAGTACCAGCTCAGTTGTCTTCCTCGTCATCTGAACGTGGTTCTAAATGACGAGGTCCTTCCCAAAACAGCCCTAGTGTTGCTTTACAACGGGACATTAATATAACTAAACTAAACTAAAATTAAACCCATCAAGGAAGTGAGAACTTGTACGGCTATCTCAACTTATCTGATCCTATATATCTGATGTGACTCAGGTGGGATATACAGAATTCAAGCAATAAAGTAAAATTTAAATGCATATTATTCAATGAAAAAATTGAATAATGAATAAATAAGGCAAAGAAATCCCGTTGAACAATAGAATCCCATTGATGTTTTTTCAAGATTTGCTTTCTTTCTTTTTTTTTTTTTTCTAAATTATTTCTGATGAAATCAACTACAATATCTGTTTCAGATAAATGAAGAATTATTTGAAGGCTTCTTGAATAATCTTATAATTTAAATTTTATTTCATGAAAAAAAATCCTTATGATTCCATTCATTATCGAATATAACACAAAAGAGTATTTCGTAACTTCTCTTTGTCCTTTCAGTCGCCATTTTTTGTTGATAAATGAAAGACATCCTTTTTGTCCTTCTAAAAGTAAAATTTTAAAGGAGGAGCGAGAACATACTCTCCAAATAAATAAGCAAATGGAAATTTTTGAAAAAAATATCATTTGAACCAATCTTGATTAGGAAAAAAAGAAAGAAATCAAAGATATGTGATGGTGTTCAAACTTAAAAGTTTTCATCATTACCGGCGGGAATCCTCTGATCCAACTAGAAATAAAATGTAAGTGGTTTTCGCTGTTGTTTCAATAGCTTTGACGAAAATAAAACTAAGAACGATTTCGTTTGCTTTCAATCTAATTGATTATTTATTTCCCATCAAACTTCTCAAACAGATAAAGAACATTAGAGTAAAAGTTCAAAGGAATATTCGCAAACTCGATATTAATTAACTCATTAAATTTTGAAGTTCTTAATATCTTACAAAAACGCAGGCATTTATCGCTGGACCCTCATACACATTTTCTATAGAAAATAAATGATTAAATGCACATAAATGTTTATTCCCTTTAATAAAACATATTGAATGAAATCCTCTTAGAGAACAGTTACGTAAATGTACTTAATATGTAAAGTCATTAAGTATTTCAGATTTCAAAAACGTTGAGCTGTGCGTTTCATTTCCTAAAAAATCCCACAAGATCTTCGTTTCTCTCTTGTTCCTATTTATATGTTCCTCTTTGATAAAACGGAATGTGGAAATCCGGAGCATTTACTTTACAAAATTGGTAATCATCCTTTTTTCAATTTATAAATAAAAAAAAACTGAAAGATGTGAAATGCCTTTTAATTAATTACGAATATTTAATTCTGCAATGCACACGCAATATTAAATCTTGTACTTTTTATAATCCTTGAAACTATACTCATTTAATTTTCAAAATTAACTATTTATGAATAAAGTACACAAGCTGTTCATTAAAATCTTTAAGATGAAAATTTGCTTCAATGTAAAAATGCTTTAAATAAACTAAAGAATTAGGCACTCCATTCTATGAAATAATAAACATGATTTTGACAAAATAAAGAATTCGAAATTATTATATATTCTCTAGGTGAATTAATCATATTAAGTAAAATATCTGAGGCACTCTAACATCATAAGCAAAAAATGTTCCACACTTTTGTGATCAAAATTAATCAAGTTATGAAGAAATGGATATCATCATTTTTAGATCCATCAAAGACTACCTCAAGAAATCTTTATGAACTGATCTTCTTACAGACGGCTATTGAAATTATCTAAAATTATCTTAAATATAGCTTTTAAAAGCTTCTTAAATCAGTCGGTTTTAGTACATTACTACAGAAGCTATTTATTGTTTAAAATGTTTATTGTTTAGAGTGTCAAGAATACAAATCAAGCATGAATAGTATGACCTAGAGACAGTGTAAGAATTTATATACAGTATTTCTTTTTTCTAAAGTATATATATATATATATATATATATATATATATATATATATATATATATATATAGATAGATAGATAGATAGATAGATAGATAGATAGATAGATAGATAGATAGATAGATAGATATAGATATAGATACACTGATGCAAAAAAAATCCCAACACCAACAACACCAAGAAAAAAAAATTGTACAGTAATGGAATTTTAGGAATACATTTGTCTAGGTAACTTATTTAATTGATTAAAGTTTCAAGATCACAGGTAGAGCCATTGGCGAGAAGAGCCATTTCAAATGTGAAATGTTGGTACATTAGTAACCGGTGTAACCGCCAGAATTTTGAATGCAAGCATGTAAACGTGCATACATTGTGTCGTACAGGTGTCGGATATCAATTTGTGGGATGGAGCTCCATACCTGTTGCACGGGCAGTCAATGCAGGGACGGTTAATGCTGGTTGTGAATGACGCTGGAGTTGTCGTCCAATGATGACCCATACGTGCTCGATTGGAGAAAGACTGGTGATCAAACAGGCCAAGGCAACATGTCGACACACTGTAGAGCATGTTGGGTTACAACAGCGGTATGAGGGCGAGCGTTATCCTGTTGGAAAACACCCCCCTGAATGCTGCTCATGAATGGGAGCACAACAGGTTGTATCACTAGACTGACGTACAAATTTGCAGCCAGGGTGCGTGGGATAACCACGAGAGTGCTCCTGCTGTCATACGAAATTGCTCCCCAAACCATAACTCCAGGAGTAGGCCCTGTGTGTCTAGGCCGCAGACAGGTCACAAGCAGGCGTTCACCTTTCCTCCTTCTAACCAACAAACGGCTATCATTGCGACCAAGGCAGAACCGGCTTTTATCAGAAAACACAACAGATCTCCACTCCGTCCTCCAATGAGCTCTAGCTTGACACCACTCACGTCGCAAACGACAGTGGTTTGGAGTCAGTGGAATGCACTGTACAGGGCGTCTGGCTTGGAGCTGTCCTTGGAGTAACCGATTTGTAACAGTTCTTTGTGTCACTGTGGTGCCAACTGCAGCTCGAATTTCAGCTGCAGACGCAATACGATTAGCCACAGCCATACGCCGAATACGATGGTCTTCCCTCTCAGTAGTACCACGTGGCCGCCCGGAACCTGGTCTTCTTGAGGCAGTACCTTTCCTTGACCACTGCTGCCAATACTCATGCACAGTGGATACATTCCTGCCAAGTCTTTCAGCAATATCGCGGAAAGAAAACCCACCTTCTCGTAGCCCTACAACACGACCTCGTTCAAACTCAGTGAGCTGTTGATAATGGCTTCTTCGTCTTCTCAGAGGCATCCGTGACTAACATTAACCCACTACGTCAAATCTCAACTGTAAATAGCGATCACGAACCTTACAGCGCTTATTTAAAGCAAACCTCATTTGCATGTTCATAGTGTAGCTACTAGCACCACACTTACGCGCGTAGCTTGAAATTTGAATCGACGTCATCTTTCAGATGTATAAACACGCCTACCAAATTTTGTTTATCTAGCACAGCTCTTTACTAGGGTTGAGATTTTTTTCCATCAGTGTATAGTATATATATATATATATATATATATATATAGCCTGTTTAATCCCAAATAATTTTTAGTTTCTTTTCCGTAATTAGTTTCGTTTACTTAATTATTTTAATTTAGATTTGTTTCATAAATAGGTTTTATTTCATTTAGCTTTTATTTTTGTTTATTTTTCGTAGTTTAATTAAGAATTAAATTTTAATTTCGATTCCGACATAATTAGTTTCGGTTTAAATTTTGTTGACTCAGGAAATGGATTTTAATTGTTTTAATGCCTTTATGGTTATATATGCCTATGTTCATACCTATATTTATTGTATACTACATATACTTGTATATCTATTTTTATTGGAAAAGAATTAGAGAGAAAACCTTATCGTTTCAAGATCAAATAAACAAGTAACTCCTTCGTCTTTACATAAAATTTAAATATCAGACAGATAATTATGCCATTTGATTATATGTAGAAACTCTAAATCTGAAAAAAAAAAATGCTTATACTGCAGTCACAAATCCTTAAAAACAAAAGTTACACAATGCAATAAAATAATAAATTTGATAACACATGCATTTGTTAAAAAAACATTTAGGATAAACACAGCCTAATGAGACTTCAACTCATCTCATTTAAGTATGAAGACTACTCTCTGACATTTGCTGCAAATATTCGTAACAAGGGAATATTATTAAATTGGATTCACAGTCATAATGTTCAACAATAAAGATTCAAAAAAAATACTTCCATATAAAATTGAAATTTCTTTCTTTCACTCAGTTGTCATCTGAATTCTTCAGTAATAATGACATCAACTTTTTTTAAAAAAAAGCTCATTCTTTTTTCTTGAGCTACATCGTGGCAGGAGTTATTAAAAAGATATATCATTATTTTTAACGTCATAGAATCATATTTAAAAATTTATGAAAAAATATTACTGTTAAAATTTGTTAACAATTTGTCAGATCAAATTCTCATGGAAGGTCATTTCTTTTTTACTTGTTACACTGATTTTACATGTTTAACATCACTAAAAGAAGTATTTAGTTCTATGAATTCTTAAAAGAAAATTTTCAATGTAAAATACAATGCTCTATCAGATAGTATTGGTTAAAAAAAATTCACTAACGTTGCTTTTAAGGTAACCAACTACGTTCGAAGGAAAATTTTTGAAAAATTTGATTTTTTGAAAACTATTTTTGGTTTTTAGATGTATTATCAATTATAAACACTATAAATACAAAAACATTATTTGAGAATGTAATATATTTTGAGAAATAGGAAAATCTGTAGTAAATTTTAGTGAAATTTAACCAAAATGGTTAACATTCTAGAAAAAACTGTAATGCAACAATCCTATTTTTCTTTGTACACAAGTTATAGAATATAATGATGAATGAAATGAACCAAAATCTAAGAAACATTTTGAGATGGAAAGAAGTTGCGGGTAAAAATATACGCATAAATGTATTTTTTCCCATAAATTCGCAACTTATTTTTTCTAAAAACACCTATTTCAGAAAAAGTATTTCATCAACACTAAAACTTTTTGTTCACTTCATTGCCTATATTATTTAAAACACACGCTGAAAATTTTCTGTAAATACCTCTATTAGTTTTAGGGATATCATGTTAATGGTGGAGAATTTTTATGAAAATTAAATTTGAAGACAAATTTTAGCTGAAAAATAAATTTTGCTTAAAATTTCTCTGGATAATAGGTTAAACCTTCTTTTTCCAATAAAAAACAAACTGTTATGGAAAGAGAAAAGTCTGAATTACAAGAAATAACACTTTAAAAAAAATCGTCAATGTGGTCGAATACTAGTGTTTTCAACATATTCGGATACCTTAAACATTTTGATAATTAAGGATAACTGCTGTTTTAACTTTAACTGACTCATAATAACTTGTTTTAGCCAATAATTATTTAAATCAAAATTCTCCTTTCTTCAAAGAAAATATTTATATCTAGAATTTCTGAGAATTTATTAACAGAATTGAGCATCAATTAATCAAGCAGTTTTACTATTCGTTTAAAAATTTTATTCAAATTGAAAATACAATCGAACTTCATATTTCGGAAATAAAAATTCTAATGAATTCAGAAATTACTGACAGAACTGAGCATCGATTGATCAAGCAGTTTTACTATTCGTATAAAAATTTTGTTCAAATTGAAAATACCATCGAACTGGCATATTGCGAACTTACATTGAACTTGCATAAAAAATTCTATTCTAAATATTTTTATCACTTTCATACTAAAATAAATCTTTCATGGTTAATTTCTTAGGCCTAAAAAAGTAAAATTATTTAACCATCAACGACATTTATTCCAAAAATAGATAAAAGCTGATATATATATATATATATATATATATATACGTTTATATTCATGAAAGAAAAATGATGTTTTTTAAACGAACAAAATCCCCCTGAAAATTATTTCCCGAAACCTTTAGAAATTAATGGCTACTTTTATTCAAAAAGGTTTTTAAAAAAATCAGAAGTTTCAGGATTAAATGGTGAACTATATCGGCTAATCTGAAATTCTTCCATTACTTGTTTTCTAATCAGTATTTTTTAAATTAATTTATCTCAGTTGATCTCATCGTATTTGGGTACTTATTGATTAAAACGGTTTTCGATGCGTTTTAATATGTTCTGCAATTAGTTATTGTTGATTCTAATCCCTTTTTAAATTTATTGGTGAAACATCACTATCTGGCACGAATCCAAAATTGATTTACAAGACAAAACGTGGCCAATTTCTGGAGACAATACTCAAGAGTATGTCAAAAGTTGGCGCATCGTATCTTCTGAAGGCCTTATCACACAACGAAATATCGTAGGCACTTTCCGTCAGTAACGACAACGAAAGTGACGTCATTTCAAAGTTTCACATGATTGGTTAAACTTCGTTTGCAGACAATATTTCCGTCACTATCGTTGGCATTTTCAAACTGATTAGAAAAAGTTGTCAATTATGAAAAACTTGCTTGACGGTTCTAAGGGTAGAAATAGAAAATAGCTGACGGAAATTGCGGACGATATTTTGCCGTGTGATAAGGCCTTTAAGGACCAGTCAAGCAAGTCTTTCATAATCGACAACTTTTCTAATCGGCAAGAAAATGCCGACAATAGTGATGAAAATATTGTACGCAAGCGAAATTCAACCACTCATGTGAAACTTTGAAGTTGCGTCACAATGACGCCATTTTCTGCTGACGTAAAGTGCCGACGATATTTCGCCGTGTGATAAGGCCTTAAGGGAAGAAACGGAATTCTGCTGACGATATTTCGCCGTTTGATAAGGTCTTTAGTCAACAATTTTCCGTTTCTACCCTCAAGAACCGATCAAGCAAGGTTTTCGTCATCGTGAACTTTTCTTTAAAATTACTTGAAAATACCAACGATAATGAAGGAAATATTTCCTGCAAATGAAATTCAACCAATCATGTGAAATATAGATAATGACGTCTCTTTCGTTGTCGTTTGCTGACGAAAAGTGTGGACGATATTTTGCCGTGTGCCTTAAGATCGCAACAGCTTCAACGCCCGAAAACAAACCCAGATCATCCAATTTATCCTTCTTTTATGCACCATTACAATACACTTTTTATTCCTAAAGTCGAAAACATCACAGGAAACCTTATAGAAGGCTCAACATACTTTATGCATCTTTCATTCACATATTTAACAATATTAATATTATTGGAGGCAATTGTGAGTGTCTTGCTGAAACGCGGTCTCCTCCAGAGTTCCAAAATCGGCTCGGATACCACAAAAAACGGGCTTGTAAACACGTAAAAAAAGGGCGGGGAAAGGCTGCTCCAAAGAAGCGAGAAAGCTTTCAGTTCAATCATTTCGATTCCATTTACTTGCCCTATAAAAAAGATCTGTTCTCATGATTATAACAGTTTTTCGACTTGTTTTAATATGTTCTGCAATCTTACAGTTGGTTCTAATGCATTTTTTAATTTATTGGTGAAACATCACTATCTGGCAGGATATTCAAAATTGCTTTACAAGACAAAACGTGGCCACCGTGGAAGGTGAAATTGGCTCAGAATAGAACTCAGAACCTTTGGGTTAGAAAGCCAGTAACATACCACTGGACAAAAACATGCTCATGTCCCGTAGATGTTATCTATCTTATTAAGATATCATCACACCACCTTCTGGAGACAAGACTCAAGAGTACTGCCAAAAGTATTGTAACAGTGTGTCAAAAGTTGGCGTATCTTATCTCCTAGAATCGCAACAGCTCCAACATCAGAAAAAACCCCAGATATTCCAATTTAACCTTCTTTAATACATCATCATAAATTACTTTTTATTCCTAAAGCCGAAAAATTGTTTCATGTTTTCGACAGTTGTTTGATCTTCCTCTACAGTTTTGTGTCAATCATTTACCGAAATTATTTTTACAAAATCTACCTTAGCTAAACAGATTTTTATTGCAGCTGTAATCATAAATGATACTGATATCCTGTTGTAACCGTTCAATAATACTGATATCCTGTATACTGATATCCTGTTCAATTAAGTGATTGAATTGCTTTGTTAATAACAAAAGTCTTGTGGTTAGCTCTAAAATGGACATCATCGGGGCATGAGCCAACCCATCTCGTAAAAGGAACATAGATCGTACAATGTATGGCTAATGCACATACATTTAATTATTGTACCTTCAGGAGAAGCAAAAACCTTCTTACTTATAAATAAATTCTCATCCAAGTACTTGGGCTGCAAATCAGGAGAATTAGTTTAGCTGGTAAGTCATATCATTGACATCCCACCCGCCACTAAGGCACACGGATAAACCATGCAAGACTGAATGACCGGACCACCGCTACAGCAACACTGGTGGGAACTATGGTTGAGCCTTAAGGGTCATCACCGGCCACGTTACAACTCTTCCAGCTTGAAGTACGTCCCATCATCAATGGGAGGAACAGAACCCTCACCTTTTATTGTGCCCACCAGGTTGGCGAGATCCAACCACCATACCGGAAGAATCTCATCCTCATTTCAAGGTGCCCCACTAGGGGTCTAGTTTAGCTGGCAAAGCACCATTCTTCATACTTTAGCTAATACGTTTGCTTATAAACAAAATCTTATTAATTTCACTGTAAATTCATCAAATTCAAATGCAAAGGTTAAGCACTTGAGAATTTACAACTGTAGCTATGTAAACGTGTCAACGAGTAAAAGGTTTCTTTACACTTCTATTTTTTAAAAATTTCAGATATACTTATTTTAAAATTTATCGGTAAGTGTTGCAAGTTGAGATATAAACTTTCATTGCACGAAGTTTTTGTTTTGTTTTTCTGAAATTTAGAGTCTCTTAGAAATATGACTTAACCGAAAAAAATGTACGTCAAATTTGGATTTATTATTGTATTGTACCTCGGAACGGGCACCTCGATATGAGGAGGAAATGCTTTCGATATGGTGGCTGGATCTCGCCAACCTGGTGGGTACAATAATAGATGGGGGCTCTTACCCTCCTATCGATGACGGAACGTACTCCCTTCTGGGAAGGCTGTACCGTGGCCGGTGATGGCCCTTAGGACTCAACCATAGTTCCCGCCAGTGTTTCTGTAGCAGCAGTCCGGTCATTCAGTCTTGAGAGGTTAATCCGTATGCCTTAGTGACGGTGGTCAGTGATATGACTTATCTTATTATTGTACAAAAATATTCTGGATGATGTCTGATATATTCAGTTAGCTTTGAATTGTATGATATCTGAACTCTTTAGCCTTAGACAATACTTTTACAGAAGAAGTCCCAATTAGATTGTACCCTGTATTACCACATACCAGCTGTAAGACTATGATTGGTTTCTGAATTTCTTATCAATACAATGGCTTTTAAGGATTTATTGAATTTCCTCTAATATTACCCTCAAGCCTGTGAGTTTCCATTTATGGTAGTTTTCTAGGACATGTTTCCGATAGAACTAACATATCTTTCCCGAGGTATTCAAAAAGTTTATAGTCATGTCTCTATAAATGAAAAGATTAACTCAGTGTTTCTCAACCTTTTAATATTCATGGCCCAATTTTCAATCATAATTTTCATCGCGCCCCCCCCTCTTCACCGCATACAATAAAATGTGTACAATAATAGTGTATTTTTGCGCTGAACCTACACTACAACCTTAATTTTAAACTTTATAAATCCCCAAGAATACGGAAATTTATTGACATTTTGCAACAATGATCCTCAGCATTGAAAAAACAAGAATTCTATGCATTTTTATTGCTCTTGCTTCTCACCATGTCGGGAATTCTCACGTTTTCTCGAGAAGTTTCGATTTGTCTGATCAGCTTAAGTTAAATTAGGAGAGTGCGCAGATGTGAACAAATGTGTTCTCATAGAGAGAAGGAGAAAATTCTATGACACCAATATCAATTCCAGATAATCTCATTCGAGTCGATCCTTCTATTGCTATTGAATCTATTCTGAATGTGTATGTTATATATATTTTCGTGTAATTGCAATTCACCACATTAAATATTCACGGCAGCAGACTTATGCAAAATCATGGATAAATTTTTAAGCGGGCGTAAGCCAGCATTAGACGATAGACAAGCATCAACAAGTACATAGACGAAAGTGGTCCCGAAAATAAAATCAAGAAATTATTTTCCAGAATACTTAAATTTTGGGTTCGCTAGTACTGAAGTAAATGAAGAAGAAAGGCCCCTGTGTATCATTTGCTCAAAAATGTTGGCGGCAGACAGCATGAAACCTAATAAACTTAAACGACATTTGGAAACGCTTCATAGTGAGTGCGTAAACAAACCCAGAGAATTCTTCGAATTAAAATTAAAATCATATGAAAAGCAAAAATCATTGTTTAAAAAAACTTTGTGAATGAAAAAGCTTGAATTGCCTCTTACAAAGTTTCATGTAAAATAGCCCGATGTAAAAAGTCTCACACCATTGGTGTAGAGCTTATTTTGCCAGCCGCAATTAAGATTGTAGAAATTATGTTCGGAGATAATTTTGCAAAACAATTGCAGTCTATACATCTTTCAAATGATACTGTTGCTCGTCGAGTTGCTGATATAGCTGAAGATGTAGAGTGTCAGCTTTTGTCGAAGTTACGTGACAAATTGTCTTCAATACAACTCGAGGACGCAACAGAAAGTAATAAAAATGCTCATTTCATTGCCTATGTTAGATTTTGCGATGATTTGTCAGTAGTAGAAGAATTACTTTTCTGCAAACCAATAGAGCTCAAAGCAACAGCACTCGCATTATTTGCTATCTTAAATGATTTTATGAACGAGGCAAACATAGAATGGAAAAATTGAGTCGGAATATGCACCGATGGTGCTCGTTCTATGTCCGTAAGATTCCAAAGTATTCAAACATTTGTGAAACAAAAATCGCCACAGTGCGTCTGGGCACATTGCATGATCCACAGAGAAGCTTTGGCTTCCAAAGAAATGAGTCCTGGTTTAAATATTGTGTTAACTACGGTTGTAACCCTAGTAAATTATATAAAAATGAGACCCCTGAAATCAAGAATCTTTTCCGCACTTTGTTAAGACATGGGTGTAGTACATTCAGCGTTACTATTTTATTGCGAGGCAAGACGGTTATGACGAGGAAAATTTTCGCAACGTATTTACGAATTAAGAGAAGAAATCTCCGTTTTCCTAGAAGAGGAAAACATACCGGAAGCTGAGAATTTTCGCGATAGTTTATTTGTGATGAAATTGAGCTACATCAGTGGTGGGGAAACTTTTTTTAAGACGGGCCATTTGTAATAACTAGACGATCGTAGCGGGCCAAAGAATAATGCTTAATCGTTAAAAAATTTATGTGTTCTATAAACATATATACATATATTATTACATACACTTATTATTTTAATAGTAAAAAAGCAAAAGGTAAGAAATTATAAGCACAGAATATAAAATGAATTTAGTGTAGTTCTTGATGTGAAGTATTATCACTTTATTTTCTGGTGTCATTACTGGTTGATGGTGCATGAGAAAAATGAAATTGTTTTATCAAACTTTCATCATAGTCCGGTTTTATTTGCGAAGCAGAAACTCTTAAAACTGATGAAAGGTGCTCATCTGTAATTCTGTTTCTTAAAGAAGTTTTCCTAAGCTTCATTGTTGAAAAGATTTGTTCGCATATATAAGATGAGCCGAACATTGTCATTATCTTCATTGCATGAGTAATTAGATTTGGGAAATTATCTAGACTTAAATTTTTATAAAATTCTAGTAATGGTACTGTGTGAAAAGTCTGTTTCAGGAGAGTATTACGGTTCAGTTCTATCAACTCAAGTTGAAATTTCGCATCAACTTCTTCGTAATTAACATTGAATGGGGTCGCAAAAATACTAAACTCTGGTTCCATCTTTCTAAAGTCCTGAAATCTCCTTTCAAATTCTGAAGATAGTTTTCTCGAATTAATTTCGTATTTTTAATCTTAATGTTTCATATAGTGAATTTTAAAGATTGCATTCTTGGAAAATGAGAAAAATCAGATTTAGAGATCTGATTAGAAAATAATAATATCGGCCTCGCTTGTATTTATACCTAAATTCAAGGATTGTTAGGGAATTGGAGTTTTGAAGTTCTTTCGGAAAGACAGAACAATGAATAGAAAATGCTAGAGTGTCTGGAAGTTTCGAGCGAAGAGGAGTCAGTTGTTTGGGTCGGATGGATTTGTCCAGAATACTATTGTGTTTTGAATATCGCCGCAGGTAGTTTTTATGCGGGTCGTCACATTACGAAGTTAGAATGCGTTCAAACATTCTCACGACGGCACTCTTAAACGGGCCGGATTAAACCTTTCCGCGGGCCAGACTTGGCCCGCGGGCCGTAGTTTCCCCATCACTGAGCTACATGGTCGACATATTCGAGAAGTTAAATAACTTGAATCTTCAACTGCAAGGAGCAAATACACATATATTGGATACGAGTGATAAAGTTAATACTTTTTGTAGGAAATTGGAACTGTGGAGCAGGTTTTTAAAGCAAGAAAATTTAACAATGTTTGCAAATTTGAATGATAGTATTAAAACCTACAAGGCTGAAGAACAACATGTAAAAGTTGTTTTTTGTAACCATTGAAAATCATTTAGCAATGCTAGCAAAGAATTTTAAAAAGTAATTTCTTGCTGACGACAAACTGATATCAAGTTACAAGTGTGTGATGGATCCATTTCAAAATACTCCCGAAGGACTCTCAATTGAAGAGGAAGAAACCTTTATAAACTTCACGGCGAAACCAAAAGACAATTTAGTAATAAATCGCTCTTTGAATTTTGGGCAAGAGTGGATGATGAGTTTTCTGCACTAAAAACGAGGGAATTTCCCATTCTACTGCCATTTTCAACATCTTACCTTTGTGAAACTGGATTTTCTGCGGTGGCTTCTTTGAAGACAAAATATGGGAAAAGAACTGAGGGTGTCTATTTCTAATATTAAACCCTCCTTCGAAAAACTTTTTTCTGCAAGATAGGCCCAAGGAAGTCACTAATAATTATTAAATTTGTTTTTAATTTAGTAAGTTGTTTTAATTTAATAAGTTAATTGTTAAATATGTCGAAATGTATTGTGTTTTGTATGTGTGTGTGTGTTTTCTTTTCAGTCTCTTAATCAATTTTTTCAATAACATTTTCTCTAGGATATGCTTGCGCCCCCCCTTTAGTGTGCTCGCGCCCCCCTAGGGGGGCGCGCCCCACAGGTTGAGAATCACTGGATTAACTTCTATGCAAGTATTGTCTGAAGAGTGCATCTTTGCGTTGACGTTGAAACTATTTATTTTGAACAAGTTTTTAAAGCATTTTAATTAATGCGATATTTGACCATTTTTCGAAATGTAAAGAAACATCAATGTGTAAATCCTTTATGATTCCGCCCTTTTGATAAGCTTTTATAATATGTTTATCATCCCTGAGGCAGCCTGCGAAAGACTCCCCTAAACTTCATCCTGAGGTAGGGAGAAATGTTTCAGTTAATACATTTGAACATAAGGTCATGTAAAAATTAAAATTTTGTAAATTTTTATTATCAGCCTCGACGGAAACTTTAGTTTCTTCATATATCTGTATACCTTATATGATGAAAATTTGCAATTATTGCTATGATTATGGAAATTTAATATAATCAAGGTTGGTTCGATTTTTGAGGGATACTCTATATCTGGAACATTTTGTGTCAAAATAAAATGCAAGTAGAGAATGCTTCACTGATCAAATTGAAAAAGTTGTACAAAGAGCCCCGAAAATTGCAAAAGTTGATGATGGCAAAATCTAGGCATTTTTTTAAGTGAGTGGCATCTGACCAAGAAATAATTTTACTAGATTATCCATTTTGTAAAATGAATTAATCACATCAATCGGAATGAGATTTTGACCTTAAACCTTGACTCTGAGACTAGGTCATTCTATGCCAATACTGATTTTACCAGGTAATCTCAAAACCCTGAAGGATATGATGTTAAAGATTGACAATTTCAATCCAACTGTTTGAGAGAGTGCAGATGGGGAGGAAGACAGTCATTTACTACCCCGAAAAGAATGCTAGTTTGACTGATTGGTCAATATAAGGCAGGGCAATACTTATTCAGCAGTTGACCACAACAAATCCTGTCGATACTGCTACGTTCAGTGGTGGCGGGGTGGTCGGCTGTATTCAAGAAGAAGAAGAAGGTCATTCTATGTAAGAAGATTATGGAACATATTCAATATTTGAATTTTAGAATTTGGTGTTTTCGAATATTTTTCTATTTTTATACTTTGATTACCATGACTTGATGTTTTACTAATGCAAATTTCGTTCACTGCTTCTAATAAAAACTCTGGATATAAAAAACAGGAAATTATTTTCAAAATTTACCTCGAAAAAGGGATATAAAATATAAGCAATAAATATTAAATTAGAAGTTTGATTTCCCTGTTTATAATGAGGAATAAGGAACTTCTTCTCTCCTGTTTCCGAGAAACTTTGAAATTGAAATTCAAACTGAAAATAACAGCAACCATGCTGAATGATTGCCTGAACTCATTGCCAGATATATTTCTTTTATTGAAAATACCCTGTTTAATTTATTTTCTAAAATTATTCCTCGGAGGTAAGGAGGAAAATGGAAGTTCTTCCGGACGAAAAAACGTTTCGTTTTTCATTATTACAGCTTCATTAAATCTCTTCCGAATGAGAGAAGCGAAGAGAGATGTAGAGACCCAAACTCTCGTAATTTCCAGCGTTTATTTTCAAAGTTCTGCAACGGTAGAAGGTCGATTTTAGAATTTCTATCGTAAAATGGGTAAAATAAAGAAAAAAAATACGAATTCGAAAGTTTCTCGTCTGATTATCCATTTCTTCCTCTTTTAGAATACCTTATCCGCCCAAATTGGATATTCTATGTAATCCAACTTCTCCATTACTTTAATCTTGTTGGAATTTAAGTTGACACAGAACTATTCTGAATCTTTGAATCCGATAAGGGGTCAGACAAAAATCCTCTCTATTCCATTTATAAGTGGTTTGAATACATGATAACAAATTTTTAATCTTTATATTGAGTTCTAAACTTTATCTCAGAAAAAAATTATGCTTCCAGTGTTCAGTAATTCAAATTACTTCCGTTTGTTCATATCTTCTAGCCCATTGAGTTTTATTTTCTTTTAGATTAAATATATGTTGTATTGAATTCTATTTAGTGAAATTTATCTGAAATTGAGATAGATTTTACTAAAACTGTTGAAATATGCAGAAGTTGCGACATAGTTTTTCTTTTAACTATGTCGCAACTGCTGCATTCAAACGCAGTTGCGACGTAGTTAAAAGAAATTTAGCCTTTTTTCCTCTGAGAAATCCTTGTAATTACATATGATATAAAGTATTGTCTTATAGTCAATGTTATCTATGTTATTCTTTATTCTCTCTCTATATATATTTTTAATGCTATACCAAATATTTTTTGAGTGAATAATCTGTTACTAAATAATGCTTTTCGAATGTAGGTGACTATTTTGTTATCAAAACAAATAACAATTCTATTTTGTGAGCCAAATGGGTATATTGTATAAAAATATAAAAAATGAATTGCTTTTCTTTCTTACTGTATTTATATGATCTATAATCAAGGAATATTTTATTTTATTTTATTTTCACTTAAACTTTTAGTTTTTAAACAAGAAAAAGTATAAATAAACGCATGAAAAATTAGAAAAACGGTTATTAAATAGCCTCTTTGACATTAAAAAAACAGCTTTATTTGGTCATCACAGAAGCACTATCTTTGGAAATGAAAGCTTTGAATACAAAACCATGGTGCACAAATTTATACATAAAGAAGTTATCGACAAATTTCGTGAAATGCTTTAAAGGTAAAATAAAGAATAGGAAAGATTTGCTTTCAGGTTAATTTCCTTAAAAATTACTATGTATTAAAAACATTTCATTTAATCTTTTAATTTTAAGAATTTAATAAGAAATCTATAATCAAGAAAAATTTTATTTTATTTTATTTTCGTTTAAACTTTTAGCTTTTAAATAAGAAAAATTATAAATAAACGCATGAAAAATTAGAAAAACGGTTATTAAATAGCCTCTTAGATATTAAAAAAACAGCTTTATTTGGTCATCACAGTAGCAGTATCTTTGGAAATAAAAGCTTGAAATACAAATCTATGGTGCACAAATTTATACATAAAGAAGTTATGGACAAGTTTCGTGAAATGTTCTGCAGGAAAATAAAGAATAGGAAAGATTTGCATAAAAGATTGCATCTATGCATTAAAAAAAATTTCATTTCATCTTTTAATTTTAAGAATTTAAGAAGAAAACTAAGAAATTAAAAGGGTGAGTTCATAGGAAAAATATATTTTGTGTGTAGGGGTATATATTTTATTTTTAAAAAATTCGCAAAAAGATGAGCAGCGGTTTTCACCAACAACTAAATTCATGAATAAAAGTTAATGTCTTCTAAAAAAAGAAAAAAAGAAACTGCAGCTTTCATCTAAGTAATACATTGTCAGCAAATTCAGTTAGGATTTAAACCCACATGTACTCTAAGTCTCTAAAGACAATTTTACTAATGCTTGATTACTAGGATTATGCTGGATTTGGAAGACTGCGTCTTACTAAAATCATCTCGAGGCTTTTCTGAATACAGAATATTATTTAGTTTAATTCGAATTCGCTTCTTGAATACTCACATTAAGAGATGGAGGAATTGGTAAGAAAGTTGTTTTAATCTTTGCAGAATGAAATATTTTATTTTGAATTAACCCATTATCAAGCTGCTATTTGTCAGAATAAGGTTCTCTTGAGGAATTTAATTTTCTCTTCTTTTTAAATGGATTAACAGAGCGAAGGCAATTGCGTTTTCATTAAGCTTATGCAAAAAAAAGTGTGCAATTTATTTTGAAGATTGCTTTCTTCTATATTATCAGTCTACTTCGGGCTGAGTAGAAGAAATATAAAACATCTGATATGAAGGAATTATTTATTAAATCCTTTTACCCAATAAAAGACAAATTTCAAACCACGGAAAGTTGCATGTTTAACTCACTTCAAAATTTATCTCAAGCTTCTTGAATCAAATGGGAAAGTTTTTATCTTTTCCTTATTTAAACAATTGATAGATATAGATATAATATAATTTGAATTGACATTATACTAACATTTTCTATTATTTCCAGACACAAATCTCGCTGTATTTAATTACAGTAAAATCTCTTTATTCGCGGGGCATATGGGATTATAGGGGATACGTCCCTAGGTGACAAATATATATATATATATATATATATATATAATAAATTTAATTGAAATTTTTGAACATTTTGATTAATTATCTTAAGGCTGGGCCAATGGTTTGAAGAATTTTGGCATTTTCTCTTGCTTTTCAGTTTTTAAAAGTTCCTTCCATTCAGACTGATACGCAGCAGTCGCATTAGCAATTTGCGTCTTAAAATTAAGACTTCGTTCCATAGACGGATCAATGTTCATAAAGAAATCGCAAAGCTCATTAGCCATTCTTAAACCTTCACTAAGATTTTTCAAAGGAAATGTCACGTTTCCAGTTCTTGTTGAAGCCCCTTCTTCAATTTAACATGTCCTCCAAGTCGGTTTTAGTCAGATCTTCATTTTGCGATTCAAGCAATTCCTGAATGTCGCTTGATTCTATCTGTTCGAACCCATCTCGTCCTATTCCATTCGTGATTTCGGCTATGTTTGCAGTTTACATTTAACAACAGACTTTATACAAAGTTGTAATAAGATCTATTTTACTTTTTTTTATTAGTCCATTTGACGGCATTTAAAAAGGATACTGGGTTGGATACCTATTGCAATCCTTTTATTGCTATGTATGTACTTATTAGATCCGCGAATAAAGAAATTTTTAGCCGCGAATATAGGAATTGGGTCGCATTTTTTTAATCCGCGAATAGTGAAAACGCGAATGAAGGAAGCGCGAATAAGGAGCTTTTACTGTATTGCCTACAAGCACTCTAAAAATTGCGTGTTCTTTGTTTCTCCCGCCATGAGAGGAAGGATTAAGTCTTTGGAGCTTAGTTAATTGTTTTGAATATGCCTAAGGTATCATTTCCTAAATTGTTTTGAATATGTCTAGAGTATTCTTTTCTAAATTGAAATTTTCTACTGGATTCCTTCGCACGTTGATATACCGGAAAATGGATTAGCAGACAATCTAGTGAAAACTGCTACCATCATATTGAAATCTCCTATTCCATTAAAAGACGGAAAAAACCACGTTAAATCCAATCTGCATTTAAAATGGCAAAACCAGAGGGAATTTGCTGAGGCAAATAAATTTAGAACAATAAAGCATCATAAAAGATACATTTACGCCATAAAATCTTTAATATAGTTGAAAAGATAATTTTTTGAAAACTTAGATGGTGCAAAAATATTTGCTCTATAATATTTTCGGAAGACACTAAACAAAAGACACTAAAATTTTATTAAATGTTTGCTTAAAATTTCAAACCTACCGGAATGGTTCCTCGCACACTCTATAATTAAAGCATCACCTCAGAGAAAGACTTATATTGCATTTACGTACAATAGCTAAGAAATATTGACGTCTAGCTTGAATCGAGCATTTTTACTGAATCTATTGTGTCCCCTTGGTGAGTTATTCGGTAGTTGAACCATGGTAAATAGATGCAGTAAACAGATCTAAAAATATTTTTTATAGTTTAAATGATTGTATGATGCCTATAACCTTCACGTAAGTGCAAGCAATATGTTGACGGAGTTTTATCGGAATCGGATGAGCGGTATGGCAGCGCATAAGAGACATACAGATAAACATTCATTTTTATTTATATACAGTGAGCCTCAAAATTGAGTATACACCTTGGCGTGTAAGGTATGTTTTTATCTAACAACCTAAATTTTGCAAAAAGGAAATCGTGTGTTTTACTGTTAATACTAATTCCCCTTCTCTTCCAATGTGTACAGAAAAAAATTACGAAATCGAATTTATTATTTTTTTTTTTTTTTGAAAAAAGAATAAATGAGTCTTGAATAAAAAATTACACCCCAAAATTGAGTATACATCTTTATTAATTTTTATAATAAAAGCAAATTAATATTTCGTTGCATATCCTTTTGCCTGGATCACATCTTGTAATCTTTTAGGCATGGATTCTACCAGCTTTTTTGCTGTTGCAACTGAAATTTTTGCCCACTCTTCTCGTAAGACCTTCTTTAGGTCGTTTTTACTTGTCACATCATGTTTACGGACGGATTTTTACAACTGAGCCCATAAATTTTCTATAACATTTAGATCTGGAGATTGTGGTAGAGTATGTAGTTGTTGCTTGCAATGGTACAACAAATATAACTTGACTATTTTCGCCGTATGTTTTGGATCATTGTCTTGCTGGAAGACAAAGTTTGACCCGTCCTACTTTGTTTGCACTTTTATGTAAATTATTCTTTAAGATGTCAAGATTTACCATTCTGTCCATAATGCCATCAATAAAGACAAGCTCTCCTACTTCTCCTGCTGCCATACAGCCCCAAACAAGCACAGAACCACCTCCATACTTAACCGTCTTTATGGTGTTCGCAGGGTCTACTTCTTTCCCAACTTGTCTCCATACTTTATATCGTCCATCACTTCCATACAGATTAAATTTGCTCTCATCGGAGAACAGAACAGTGTTCCAGAATGATTCCGGTTTTGAAATATGATTTTTTGCTAAAGAAAGCCTTTTTTCTGTTAGTGTGACTAATAAGAGGTTTTCATCTTTGAGTACGGCCATGACATCCTGCATTATGAAGAAGACGTCTAACAGTTTCATCTGAAACGGTTTTTCCAATCTCTGAGGACATCGATGATGCTAGTTTTGCGACGCTTAACTTCAGATTTTTCTTTACGGAACGTATAATCTTCCTCTTTGCAGTAGCGCTTAAAATTTCCTTACGTCCTCTTCCTGGAATATTGGCCACAGATCCAGTTTTTCGATACTTTTGAATTATTTTTTGAACACAACTATGACTTTTTCCAATTAACGAAGCAATTTCTCGGAAAGATTTACCATCTTCTGATCACTTAATGACTAAACAACGTTCACTTTCAGAAGTTTCCTTCCTAGAACTCATTTCGTGATTTTAAGATTGCAAAAAAGTTAATTATGTCAGTGAAAATTATTAAAAAGTTTACATTTGTCATGTACAACGGCAATAATAGTTTAAAGAATTCAATTTTTTTTAAAGTATAGTTTCGTTAAGTGTATACTCAATTTTGTAACATAGTTTTTCGGGAAATGTTCATTTTCATTTCTTTTGTAGAAAAAAGAAAAGAAGAAACTACTTTATTTGCTCACAAAGCAGGAGAGACAGGATTGGAGGATCGTCACAGAAAAATTAAATTATTTCACAGTAAAATTTGGTTTATTCTTCATAAAATATTTCAGACTTTCGAAGTATATACTCAATTTTGGGGCCCACTGTAGATAAAGCCATAAGACAGGAGTTTAATCGGTTTGTTTCATAGTATAATTCTATTTTCTGATATAAAAACCATTGATAATATAAAAATATATTTGTTGTTTTGTAATCAAAAACATCAGGATCTCAATGTCTATGATGTAATTTCAACTGGCTTTGAAAAAAACCAGGTTTATTTTTAAAGAAATAACTTAGTATCGTGATACTAATTCCTAAGACTTTTGAGTTTCTCACAAGACAACACCTTTAGAAGGAAGAAAAATAAAAGATTTAAGCAGGTGCTCAATCATCGTTAGATTTCGTTTTCTTTTCCCATGAAGTTGAGAAAAAAGGGAAGGAACAGAAAGAAAAAGCGATTTAACAAAGAAAAATAATAAAAAAGAGTGGGCTTTCAATATTTATCCCGACTACGAATCCAAATGTGAAAAGGGTCCTCTAGTTAGGGCTGATTTCTCAATATCTACGAAAAAGACTCAATATAAAAAGAAAGAAAGAAGATGAAATTTCCATCGAGTAGCAACAGTCTACATTAGGAGAAAATTCACTTTAAGTGGAGAAAAAATAGCTATTAAATAGTTTTGAACGGTTTTTGAGATGCCAACTCTATTGCTTTTCATCTGATCTACAAAGAAATCCGAACACAATCTAAGAGAAGTGAGAATTTAAAAGTAAAGACTATCGCTGCCTCAGAGATAATGCACTTTGAAACAACCCCAAATTTGATAAATTCACCTTAAACTAACATATAAAAACAAAATAAGCTATTAAAAATAGTTTCGAATGGTTTTTGAGGTGCCAACTCTACTTCTTTTTACTGATCTACAAAGAAATCCGAACACAATCTAAGAAAAGTGAGAATTTTACAATAAACACTCTTGCTGCCTCTGAGATATTGCTCTTTAAAACAACCCCAAATTTGATAAATTCACTTTAAAATAACGTACAAAAGCACATACCACACTGAAATGTTTTGTTTCCTAGTCCAGACAGAACTCAATTTACATTTAAAGGAGAATTATTTTGACGGCAATTAGAACAAGAAATCTTATAAAAAGGAATTTGTGTGTGTGTATGTGAAAAGACTTATATCTTCTTGTGATGTGCATTTACAGTAAGGATACCATACATAATTGAATGCTAAGCTCAACATTGTAAGGGATTCCATGAAAGGAAGTGATAAAGGGTAAATAAATAAGTTTCATGTTAAAACGTGGCTGAACAAACATTGCATCATGAAAAAAAAGTGAGTCATTGAAAGAAAAGATTACTTTAAATCGTAATCATAGACTTAAAAAGCTAATGACAAACACTCAGAGATTCGTGGTTTATTTATTCTGAGAAACAAGGTTTTATTTTGGCGACCATGTCAAAATGCATACTTGAATCCTTTTATTGATTTTATTTCAAAACAAAGTTATTAAAAAGGAATACTTTCTTGTCCAGTAACAAATTTTAAATGACCAACTTGGGATCAAATGAACATTTTCCATTAACGAAACTGACCTGATACTAAGCACAACTTAAGATAACATGTTTTTAGAAGTTAGATGACATAAACAAAGAAGCTTATGACATAATTTGGGCCGACTCCGTTGCTTCTCCTGTTTAAGACAGCACAATAAATTACTTTTATTTTTCAAAAATAATTCTGAAAATCTGTATAAAGGAAAGGATAGGAATGTACATTGTGAAAAAAAGGTATAAAATATCCTTGAACTTATTTTATAATTAACAACTTAATTTAATATAAATATTAAATATTCAAGTAACAATTTTTAACCAAAAACCTTTTCTTCATTAAGTCATGTGTAAATGTGTAAAAATTGAAAGTAAAGAAATCAATTGAATAGTTCAAGATTTCTTGAGCAAATTCAGTCACTGCATAATGAAGAGTTAAATATTACTTATGATGAATGAGGCGTGCGGGAATCAACTTTCTGATAAATAATTTTATTTGACTGCTCATATTAATATAACTAAAGAAAGAGACGCCTTTTTCATATATCATATCATGGAAGACGAATAAAACTTCTGAAGGTAATTCGACTAGTAAACTTCGTTCAGTGATAAATGGTAAACATTCATAGAGTCAACACATTATTTTCACTCTAAAATTATACCAATCTAACTTCCGACATATTAACGAATAAAATTGTAGCATTTGTTAAAACATTTTATAAAATTCGAAATTCTAAAAACTATTTGCCAATAGTAAATGAAGTCACTTCGTAAAAATATCGCCAGGTTTCTTCTCATCGTCTCAAAACATCACGATGAAAAACAGTACACTGTTTATTCAATTAGAAATGGTAGAAACTACGTCTTCTTCCTGCATACAGCCGACCACCCCGCCATCAATGAACGTAGCAGTATCGACAGCATTTGTTGTGGTCAACTGCTGAATAAGTATTGTTCAGCCTTGCATTGACCGATCAGTCAAACTAGAATTCCTTTCGGGGTAGTGAATGACTGTCTTCCTCCCCATCTGCACTCTCTCAAACAGTTGGAATGAAACTTTCAATCTTTAACATCATATCCTTCAGGGTTTTGAGATTACCTGGTACCATCAGTACAGTAAATTCCTTATTGACAATCTTCAGGTCCTTCCTTAACTCTGAGATCTCCACACATTCCATTAAATAGTGGTAAACTGCACCAATTTCCCCACAAATGCATTTATTTTCTTGCGTTCTTCCAAATCTTTGGAAATATGCAGGAAATCTCCCATGTCCAGATATTATTTGGATTATAAGTGGATGGTATCTTCTTTTAATTTCCGGATTAGGAATATAGTCGAAAGTGACTCTTCTCTTTTTTGGACATATACCATCTGTCAAACCATTATAGTTTTATTTCTTTTCTCAATTTCCCTTTTAAGACACCACTTGATTTGGGGACAATAATATCAATATTATCTTTCTTTGTCGCCAACTTCGCATAGTGATCCGCCTTTTCATTACCACACATCCCAATATGTGCCTTAATCCAATTCAACTCTATCGACTTGTTAATTTTAACTCTTTTTAGCTTTTCTTTTATCGTCCCTATTACCTTATTACAATGGTAGAAACTACTAGGCATCAAATCAGGATAAAAGGAGTGAAAATTTTAAAAAATCCCAACGAAATTCTGCTGAATTTCTTATGTGCGTCTAGTGATGTGATAACTCGCTCTGCGCTATGATTACAGGCGAAATTTCTTTCAGACGGCATGCATGGCTAGCAAAAAATTCCAGCTTCCAAAAATATACTTATCATTTTCGTGACCTTCAAATTTGTTGAGATTTTCTATTCCGGCGCTCCTTTTCAGTTAATCTAGATGACAACGATGTTTGATCTGAATAGTTTTTTCATCAGTCATTCCTTATTTAATATCCACCTTCGGTCAGCATGACAGGAATGACTACAATATCTTTGCTTTTACTTTGACCATAGTCATGCTATTTTTTGCCTTTTCTAGCTAATGCAAGAGGATCTAAATTTACTAATTAACTCTCGTATATACATTTTTAAAAAATTCGTTCATTTTACTAATTTTTCTGTTTCCTCTCCTAAATTTATCTTCTCTTCTTCCTTTTTATTACTTTTATTATTAGTTTTCCTTACTAATTCTTTTCTTTCTTTCAAATTTTTTTTCAGTTTTCTTTCAAATTTACATCATCAGACATATCTCTCAGGAATTTTTCAAACCAAAATGATCAGTAGTTAGCATATTATGTAATAAAAATTCCTTTAAAACCACATAGATATAAATTCAAAATACAAATGAAAACCGGTGAATGACAAATTTTCTTAACAAAATATAAAGTTCAGAGCATTCGCTTCATTCTGTATCTGCAAAATTAGGCAGCTGAAAAATCTATATGTAGTTATAAAAAAAACCAAAGAACTTTTAATCTAAGCTTTGAAATTACATTATATTAGAAGAACACTATGAATTTCTGGCTATATTTTTTTGATGATCATGCATGAAATGGGATAAAATCCCTTTTCAGAAATGGGAATTTGTTAAAGGAAAAACGAATATTCTTAAAGAAAATCTCTTCACAGATTCTTTTATACATTTTTACAACTGATTAAACAAAATATGCAATGTATTTTTATCATTTAGTTCTCATTTAAAGACATAACAAAACATTCAGTATTAAAATAAATAAGAGTTCTGTTGTTGTAAGTTCTAAAAAATTTGCTGGTAAAAAGATGAAAATTAGATATTATTTACTTAATTGCTTATGGTAAATGGATAAAAAATTACCTTTATTTTTCAATCCATAATAGTAGTTCACAATGTCCCTATATATATTTATTTATAAATCTTGTTAAAATGTTCAGTATTTAATAAAATACTTTTTATTCCTCCACTCAAGTTCAAATACATTTTTAAAAACTTAAAGTGGATGACACTTAATGTTAATATAGTAATTTTTTAATATTAATTCATTAATTAAATTTAATTAATGTTTAATACTCTAAATAGAGTTTTAGCAGTTTGTAAGGAAAATTGAAATCGGCAAGTAATAATCAATTGATAAAATGCAAGGGTTTCAGTATTTTTCAAGTGAGGGTGAAGAATGCGAGTTCAACTCTTGCGAAAATTAATATTTTTTGTTGCTTAATAATTTTTGGATAATTATTTAGTAAAAAGTAACTAAAATGAAGTTTTCTTTGCTGATCTAAGTCGGAATTGAATTTTAATTTTTTTTTATATTACTTGTTATTATAGGCAGTAGCTCAATTGGTAAAATGCAACGATTTCAGTTTTTTTCACTTGAAGGTGGATAATGCATGTGAAATTCTTGCGAAAATTAATATTTTTTGGTACTTAATAATTTTTTTAATAAAAAGTAACTAAAATAATTTTTTTCTTTTTTAAACTAAGTAAAAAAGGAATTTTTTAAATGTATATTATTTTTTTGGAAATAACTTCGTGTATGAGCTTTGGATGTAAAGCTGGATCACTGATCACAATAATAATTTCAGTTTTTAAACACATTTTTAGAACGTATTTTCGAAACTTATGCAAAGCCAGACTTCCAGAGTAATGTAACACACTTTCAGGACGTTTAGTTTTTATGTCTGACAAGCTCTAATCGCTTTCTGATGCAAAACAACATTGTAGTTTGCAAATAGAGGAAATGAAAATGTTCACGAACCCACTCAAAACCACCTTGTCCAAAAAGTGTTTGCGTGTCCAATGACATGAATAGGACAACAAAAACTTAAGGACCCTGTCCATTTCTCAAGCAGTCACGTAATTGCTATTTTCATTAATTTTATTCAATGAACATAACTTTACATTTGTTTTGTTTTTCCTGAGTAAAATTAATGGATGCAAAACTCAGTTTCTTTTTATATTATGCTCATCAGCTTTTTGCAATTATGTAACGTAGAACATACTTTCTGCAATTATGTAACATAGAACATACTTTCGGCTATCTATGTGGCTAGGACTTTTGAACTACTTAATTGTGGAAAATAAAAAGACAGGAAAAATGGAATATATCACAAACATTCTTGACTGTCCATCTAGATTTTTTCCTCATAAAACGCAAACTAAATTAAATATAACTATTTAAATTAGCTATTAAAACCATTTTTCATTTAAATTTCAAGTATGTCTTAGATGGAAAGTTTTCCTGAATTCCATTATGCTGAATGCATGTTATCATAGTTGTTACCAGATGCCACCCAGAAAAATAACAAAATAGTAAATAATATTGTGTAAATGCTCTATATTGTAAAAATCTTCATATGCAGTGATGATTTAAAAACTATAAAATCATAATAACAGTTGGAAACATTGGAAAGAGAAAAATATCAGCTTTGTTTCCAAACGCATTGTTTTCAGTCTACAGCTTGAGAATAATTAGCATCAGTATGACATTGGGGCCAAAAATTATAGATCTTTAACGATTTACAATACATAGAATGGTTAAAAGATAATTGAAACTATAAGTATCACTTTTGTGGCATATAACTCTCAGAAAATACTTGAAGGAAAAAATATTGTCTTTTTTAATCGCTCACCATAATAATAATAAATAACATGGAGATATTTTCTTTCAAAATAAAAACGTATTTGTCATAGAAAACAGCTTTCTGATCTAAATATCTTAATGAAACTATGCAATGCCGTTTACAATTATGCTTCATGTGATGCCAATTTCAGTAAAAAATATTAAGTAAAAATATTTACATCGAGTGCTATAAAAAAGATCAGCTGTTTCATTCAGCCGTACTTACTTTACTTCCTCTATAAGAAGTATATAAAGAAAAAGTATTGTAATTATCAGAGAATTTGAATTAGAATTTCTGGCATATCTCCACTTTTGAGACCTCCTTGAATTCGAAAAACAGGTCTTTGGAGCAATATCTGCCGGTTTGTTTGTGAATACGATAATTCAAAAACGCTTTGAGCTTGACAGAAGAAATTTGCTACGTCTTTGTCTTAGAAAACAGCTTTAAGATCTAAATATCTTAATGAAACTATGATATGCTGAAGTGCGATTTACAATTAGGCTTCGTGTGATGCCAAAATCAGTACATTTAAGTAAAAAATATTTACATTGAATCACATAATAAAGATTAGTTGCTTCATTCAGCTGTACTTACTTTACTTCCTCTTTAAGAAGTATATAAAAAAGTATTGTAATTATCTGAGAATTAGAATTAGAATTTCTGGTATACATCCACTTTTGAGATTTCCTTGAATCTGAATAACATGTCTTTGGAGTAATGTCTACCGGTTTGTTTGGGAATACGATAATTCAAAAACGTTTTGAGTTTGACAGAAGAAATTTGCTATATGATCTTTACACCAAATTCGTAAATTTTTCTTACTTATTCAGGCAAATTCCATTCAGAGTAAATTTATCTACCCAGCGGTTTGAGTACAAAGAACACGAAAAGTTCTAATCATAAAAGGCCGGCCAACTAAAAATTGAGGCACAGATTTCGTATTTGTAATGTAGTAAAAAAAGTTAATCAATATTGATTGAAAATTAAAACCTATCATGACTATCATGCAGCTTTTCAAACTTTTAATTTAATACCCAAATTTTTTGTATAAAATAAAATTTTTTAACACATAAAAGCATATTTAATTTTTTTGCATATTTTAATACTCGGCTACAACTTTTTTGCTGTCTACATGGAAACTCAAAGAACTCGTGATATTATGCTCATCAAATTTTCAACATTTGATAAAATTCTGTAGCTAAGCACCGATAAAAAATTAGACATTGGAGTAAACATCAGATATACTTTCTATTAATAATAATAACCAGAAGTATATTCATGACCTTCAAATGCTTACATACACCTGTTAAGAGTTTAAGTGCCATATCAAACACTCACGAATAGGCAAGGAAAAAAAAGTAATTTGGATTAACTTAAAAAGTAGGAACATAAGTCAAACTGAAGATTTAGAATTCTTCAGTGAATAATAGTTTGATCTTTATTTCATTGGATGGAAAAGGCAGAGTATTTAAGATTAATGGGGATGAGAAAATCTCATCGATTTGTGAGAGTCCCAAATCGGCCGTGGTCAAAAAATATTTTTGCTCTTTAATACTTTCTTTGTGTATTTTTGGTTGAAAGCAACTGATTTTTTTCATAATGCTTGGCCCAAACTCTTTTAATGTTCATATTATATTTAAGAAGAAAATCGGGCATTGGAAAACATATTAGAGCTCTGAATAAACAATAGATGTGAGATTGTAGAGGAGCGCTGCTACTCAATGATTATATTGTCACGTAGATAGAACTCAAAAAGACACAGGAAGTAAAGCTAAATCAATTTATTAACTGAACTCTGAACTGAAAACACTGTGACTAACAGATCTTCAGCTTTTATACAAGTAGGGAAAGTTCCAGAATGCCTTCCTGGAGACAGTAAGAAAAGTCCAGAGCACTTATCTGGTAAATTAAAGAAAGGTCCAGAAACTTCTGGAACACGAAATAAAGGAAAAACAAATTTTAAGCCCACTGGTATTCGAACTCATGACCTCCTGACTATGAGTCCAGCGTCATAACCATTCAGCTATGCAGACACAGTAATGTTTGTTTCAATGCTGCAATATAATATTCTTCAAATTAAAATTATAAACGATTAAGTGGCCAAAAACTGACTGCTCCAACCCGAAGAAAGGCACACGGGAAAATTTGAATGACCGACCGCCACGACAGCAACGCTGGTGGGAACTGTGGTTGAGTCCTAAAGGCCATCACCGGCTATGGTATAACGGTTCCCTAAAGAAGTACGTCCCATCATCGACGCGAAGATATAAATGGATGCTTTAGGATTCTTTTCGTGATAATCATGACATTCTTGACTTAATTCGAAATCCTGATATTATTATGTTAAATAAGATCCTGTTCTATCGCAAACAATTTGAGAAACATAAAATATTTCGTCACTAGCTGATACCCGATGCGTTGCTGCCGCAGAAGAAATAATTTTGAAAATATCGCTTAAGATTTGAAATAACTGTCTTGCTTAATTAAGAATGTTAGAAAGAATAATATTTATTTTCGTATCGGAAACGTATGCATTTCATTGAAATTGATTGATACAGAAAAGAGAAGCGTTTATAATATTAAATCTGCTTTTTAAACTTTATTATTCCAGACTTTATGGTTGGCTATATATATTTTTTCCATATTCAGCAGAAACAAATAAGTGTAAGTAATAAGTAATCAATGTTTCATCGCAATCGGATGAGCGGTACGGCAGCGCATAAGAAACATAAGACAAACATTCATTTTTATTTATATTGATTATCTTTAAATTCAATTAAATATAATTTTATTTGTAAACTACAGAGCTAAAATTATTACTTTGCTTCATTCTCACAAATTACATATATCAAATATGGTCTATAAAAGCCCTATGTTATGGGTACTTTGATCTACCTAAAATATCTTATGGTATTTAACCCATTTGCATCATATGAAAATGTGAAAAAAAGGTCCATATCACGGAAAAATTTCTATTTCATATTTGTGAAAAATTGCATAAAATTAGAAAAAAATCATTTTTGTGCATTATTTGTTAGTAATTTTGTTCAGTGGGGTAATATTTGGAATGTGGGATGCAGATAGGTACATAGTATATAATATGTATACATTATATATCATATTATATTCATAGCATATAATATGATGCAGCGTATATATACGCTCCTGTGATAGTGACCAGGAAAATTGAGCGTATATATACTCTAATGATGCAAATGGGTTAAAAAAAATTCTTTTTATATCAATTGATTATCATTATTTGATGAAATACGAACTTTAAATTGAAAATTCATATCATTTAAGAGATTTCCAGTGAACATGATTTTTTTTTTTTTTTCATTTTTTGGTTTAGTATCTCTGGGAATGAAACAATATCAAAACGAACATGTTAATACCCGATATTCTTAGAATGAAAATCACAGGATTTAACAGAGTAAATAATAAAATATCGGCTTATCTTATTTGAAAATTCCTTATATTTAGATATTTTGGAAAAGGATAACAGCTTCTTCATTTAAAATATTAATTACTGGTTGCCAGAAACTTTCCATAATGGATTTTAACTACTTTATGACTAAGTCACCTACTCAAAACTGATAGTCAATTCTTACTTCTCCTGATGACTTTCCTACTTATACGCAGCTTTGAGTTTTGTTTAAAGATATTAAAAGGCTTTCCTTAAATCCTATCAAAACTGTCAAAACTGCCAAGGATACCAGCAACGCTTCTGATATTGAAAGTGATAGAATAAAAACAGTGTGACTAAAGTCTTTTATGATCTTCAAAAGCAATAAATCTCATCGCCATTCAGGGCAACATTGTTATAACTTATTAACTTATATTGATTAAATAATTGGGAAAATTTTCAGTGCTATGTTAATATTATTCTATATGTTGCATCCTAATACATATCATTTGAAAAAAAATATAATCATTCATAAGTTTTAAGGTTGGTACGATGAAGAAATATTGCATCATTATTTTTGTTCTTTTTATTATTATTCGAGAAAAGAAATAATTATTTTCGGGTCACTTTACGTGAAATAATTATTTCGATATGATATTATAATATTGTCCATATGTTGCAGCAATTTCAATTCAATAATACATAATAACATATAATTTGAAACTGAAAAAAATCTAATCATTTAGAAGGTTTAATGTTAGTGCAATGAAGAAATATTACATCATTATTTTAGTTCTTTTTATTATAATTCGAGAAAAGAAATAATTCTTTTTTGGGCCCCGCTACACTTTGAATTTTAAAATACGAAGTTAATTACTATGTCTGATAGATAACATAGATAGATGTTACGTGAAATAATTATTTCGACATGACATATAATATTGTCTATATGTTGCAGAAATTTCAACACAATAAGGGATGATAACATATTATTTGAAACCGGAAAAATCTAATCATTTAGAAGGTTTAATGTTGATGCAATGAAGAAATATTACATCATTATTTTAGTTCTTTTTATTATAATTCGAGATAATAAAAAATTCTTTTTCGGGTCACGCTACGCTTTGAATTTTGAAACACGAAGTTAATTACTAGCACAGTTATGTCTGATAGATACCGTAGATAGATGTTACGTGAAATAACTATTTCGACATAACATTTTAATATTGTCCATATGTTGCAGCATTTTCAACTCAATAATGGATAATAACATATCCTTTGAAATTTAAAAAATCTAATCATTTAGAATATTTAATGTTGATGCAATGAAGAAATATTACACCATTATTTTGGTTCCTTTTCTATTAATTACTAGTACTTTCTATTTTCTATCTTTTCAGGTCACGCTACACTGTGAATTTCGAAATACGAAGTTAATTACTAACACAGTTATGTCTGATAGATAACGCAGATAGATGTTACGTGAAATAATTATTTCGACATCCCATTATAATATTGTCCATATGTTGCAGCAATTTCAACTCAGTAATGGATAATAACATATCATTTGAAACTGAAAAAAAATCTAATCATTTAGAAAGTTTAATGTTGGTGCGATGAAGAAATATTACATCATTATTTTTGTTCTTTTTTATTATTATTCGAAAAGAGAACTAACTCTTTTTCGAGTCACGCTACACTTTGAATTTCAAAATACGAAGTTAATTACTAGTACAGTTATGTTTGATAGATAACGTAGATAGATGCTACGTGAAATAATTATTTCGACATAACATAATAATATTTTCATTACATTTGACGCAAGTGATTGGATTACATAGGTTTCCACGCCAGGTGAATTTGATCCCTACTTAAGCTGGATAAGAAGATTTTCATGGCTCTACATTCTCTAGGATTTAGAGGATGCCGATTGACATACTCATTAACTTGATTTCCATTATCCACATAATTATGCTCATGAGTATCAGCTGTTCTGTTAGGGCTTTCATCTTTAACACGCTCATTTAATTCCGAATAAAAACACATGACACTTATAGTTGAAAAAAGAAAAATAAATAGTTTCAGTCTCATATGTGTGGTTTTTTATTACTATCAGATATAAGCTTAAAATTGTTTATGTACATATATTTCTGCTCTTACAATTCGTACTTCTCTTGCTCCCTAGTTTATAATTAGAGGCTTGAGTTTTTAATACTATTCTATTAACCCCATCCTTCTCTCTCCCGTGAAAATGATGGGGTGAAATTTCTACCTCTATTTCTAGCGCCTGTGATATTTCCGGGATAGAGTATTCAAAAGTAATGAGCCAAAAATATTAAAACAATCTATTTCTTATGCCCAGAATCATGTTTATTACTCAATATATAGAACAGATGGCTGCCCTAGACTATTTGCTTTGTTTTTAGAGATAGTTCATTTATTTTAAACTAGATGTCAGCAGAAAGAAAACTCAGTACTATTGTCCTGATTGTGATGTTGGTCTATGCATCTCATGCTTTAAAATTTATCACACAAGAAATAATGACTAGTTTTTATTTATATTATGTGTAAATGCAATAAAATTATGTTTGAATGCTTAAAACACATTTTTTTTATTTTCTCTCTTTGTTGGAAAGTGAACATTCAGTCCTAATAACCCTGAATGTTGGCTTTTCCAATTTTTTTAAAATTTCGAAACTAAATATTAACTAAAAAATTAAAACTGAATGCAAATATTGTACATACACTCAGTTTTGTATAATTTTTTTGAATAAAAAATAGGCACTTTTATAACCATTTTCTTCAAAATCATTCGACCGTTAAGGGGATAAAGAAAGTCAAGTGCTTGGACATAATCCTAAGCACACCCTTGGGATTAAATTCACAATTTTTTCCTTGCTGTTATGGTGTAAGATTTTCCAGGAGAAATAACGGTGCCCTCTTCGTCTAGCAAAGATTCAAAATTATGAGTCATTTTCTAAGATAATACTCTGGCAATTCTATAAATTTATTTAATTCACCAAACATTTTTAACTTCTTATTTTTTTTCTTTGCACTATTCTTTGGCAGAACACTATGTGGAGTATAAAATGACTTCAAAATCAAAATCACAGATCTATTTTTCAATTAGAAAATAGATTTGTGATTTCGTGTGTGATTCTATCTTATCATTGTATCTTAAATCTAACCATATAATAATAGGATATTTTATAATCATATTTATACCTTATCTTCACCATCACCATATATAATCACATTTACAAAAAATTATCGTATCTTATATCTATACGACATTTTTTTAGAATAAGACGATATATTTACTATAAGGTATGCCTATATGATAATTTATTTGGTAAAAGACTATATTTTTACCATTCGGTATACCTATACGATAATTTTTTGGTCTAAGATACGATCGTATCTTATATCAATATTATATAATATTATATATAATCATCGTATCTTTCACTTAAACATCAATATTATATATAACCATCTTATCTTATACCTAACCATACATCAATAATATGATATAATCATATTTATACCTCATCTTCACCATCCCCATATATAATCACATTTATAAAAATTATCGTATCTTATACGATACTTTTTTGGTATAAGACGATATTTTTACTATACGGTATACCTGTACGATAATTTTTGGTATGAGATACGCGTATCTTATACCAAAAAATTATCGTATCTTATACCAATATTATATATAACCATCGTATCTTATACCTAACCATATATCAATAATATGATATCTTATAATCATATTGACACCTTATCTTCACCATCACCTTATATATAATCATATTTACAAAAAAATTATGTTTTTGTTGAAAGTTTTTTATTGAAATATAAGGAGCAATTTCCAAATAATTAAAAATCCAAACGACAGTTTTATATTATTATTTACTAATCTCAAGAATTAGCTTAAGACACACAAAAAATAATGATGATACATCGAAATTGGCTTTTGAACTGTAAAATATTTTTAAATACAGAATGAAATTAATATTATAATCAAAAACAATTAACGAATCTTAGCAGGTTAAATATTTTATAACATAATTAATTTTTCAGGAAATATTTTTCTCGAAAGACAAAAGTGATCAGAAATCAAATTTTTATTAAATTTCAATCCTCTTACAAACCAAAATTCAAAAAAAGAATGAAACAGTTGCGCTCAAATATGTAATGATGAATCTCCTGATGATTGGTGATATTGTAGTTATTCTATATTCATATATTTTTTAATATTATACAATTTATTTTTAAAATATGTGTAGATGGAGCCAATGAGATTAAACCAATTTAACCTCATGTTAAACTTTCTTTTTTTAATGATTATTTACATTTTTAGAAATCGATATAAATAACATGCATTTAATTACAATATGCTCAAGCCGCGGTGGCCTGGTGGTAAGGTCTCGGCTTCGGAACTGGAGGATTACAGGTTCGAGTCTCGATTCTACCGAAGAACCGTCATGTGAAGGGGTCTCTTTGCACCTTAAATCTGTCAGACCAAACGTCCTCCAGTGGGTGTGGTGTGAAGAGGGGAGTGCCAGTTCAGGTGTCCTCCTCGTCATTTGACCATGGTTCAAAATGACGAGATCCATCCCAAAATAGCCCTCAAGTTGCTTTAAACGGGACGTTATTATAACTAAACTAAAACTATAAAAAAAAAACAGTATGCTATTGAAATCAGTATACAATTTTAAAATGAACTATACGGAGCTTTTGAAACAAATGAAGCAATTTAAAAATGAATTTTGTTTACAAAATGTACCGAGTATTAAATGAGAGTTATTTCTCTTTCTTTAAAAACTATTTAGGATGTTATGAAAAAATGGAACAAGCACTCATGACCTTAAAAATAGTATCTAGATATATACTTCCTATTTAAAAGTTATCTATATGAATAAAAATGAATGTTTGTATGTATGTCTTTTATGCCTTCCTAAACCTTTCATCTGATTGCGATAAAATTTGGTCAGCTTATTGCTTACATCTGATATAGATATAGTACAATTATCTAAGATAAAAAATAAAAATTCGGATCTCAACCGCATCTATTTACCAAGTATTAGTCTCCAAATAACTTGATGAGGAGATTATAGATTCAGTAGAAATTCTAAATCCAAGTTAAAGGTTAATATTTTGTAACTACAGTGCACAAATCTCATGCAAGTCATTCTCAGAAGCAACAAATGTATTACAGATTATGCGAGAAAATTTTGGGGAGACCAATCCTGGGGGTTTTTTTAATTTTAATTAAATGTTAGACTTTTCCACAGTAACTTCCGAAAATATTATAGTGCAAACAATTTTGCATGATCAATTTTCAAAAAATTATCTTTTCAATTATAATAACTATTTTATGGTATAAATATATTTTCTATGTTTATTGAATTTTGAAAGAAAATATTTTGATCACATTTTCTAAAATTACACTTGAGAATTCTGAACGAATATTAAACAAATCAAGAGATACACTAAATAGTTTTTTTCATTACCATTTTGAAATAACACCAGCTTTACAATTCTAAAAGAATACACAAATCTAATATATTAAAAAGGATATTTGTTCGTATTTTATGTGCTATCGTACAGTTCATCCCATTTCGATAAAACATTGCCAAATTATCAATTAATTGCACTTAATATTATTTTTTCGGCGGCAGCAACGCGCCGGGTACCAGCTAGTAGTAAATAAAACAAATGGAAGGAAATACTTTGACTTCTGTGCAGGTTGGTAATACGAAGCTAAAAAAAATTATATTGATCTCATAGTATAAAAGCATTAATTAATAAAATGTTTCTCTTGCTCTCAAAATATGAAATAACTACTAGGTTTTTTTTATCCATTCTTTTTACTCTTGAAAACTTCAGCATTCCGTTTACGGAGAAAATAGGAAATGACCATACCGTATGAGATGATTACAAAGTTTTTGTTGTAATTCATAGGGTAATAAAGGTGCAAGGTGGTGGTGGAATTTTCAGAAACCTTCAACTTGCTAGTACAGAATCGCATTCTCGTACGACAATACAAACCAGTATATTGGGTTGGGGAATAAATTCGTAGAGTTTTTATCAAATACTTTTTTAAAAGAAAATCACTAGTAATAACAATCGAATAATCGATTATGTATTCTCCGCTGTTGTTTACGACCTCCTCCAACTTCTCGACCGATTTGTCGATGCCGTTCCGCCAAAAATCGCCCAGTCTGGTTTTTAAGGCCCTCTTTATTATCGCAGGTAACGCCCTTCATATAGTTTTACAGGAAGCGGAAAAGACGGTAATCCGACGGTGCAAGATCCGGAGAATACGGGGAATGCTGAAAGATCTCCATTCAATCTCTTGGAGTGCGGCTTTGACATCTTATGCAACATAGGGCCTGGCGTTGTCGTGAAGGCGTATGGTTTGGCCTTGTCGATGGGGTCTTTTCAGTCGTATAGCCCTCTTTCATGCGGTATAGCTTGGCTATGTAGAGCTCTTTGGTGACCATGACATTCCTTTCGAGCATTTCCCACTACACCATGCTCCCCATTCCCCCCAAAAGCAGATCATGGTCTTCTTTGGATGGAGGTCAGGCTTGACCATTTCCGTGCTGCAGACTTGCTTATGACACCTTCTCCGCATTCGTTGCAAATGTCCCGTGCGGCTTAAACAACTTTTCGGCCTGGATGAAAAGCGAAGAAGAGCAGGTGTCGAAAATGTTGATTTTTACCTCCTGGATATTCCATTTCTAAGCCTTAAAAGTAATTAAGTATTAAATTACTCAAAAAGACAATTAGCACAGTTTTTTAAGAGCAGAAAAAGCTCTATCGAATGAGTACTATACACTTTGTCAAACAGCAAAAAAAAATCTTTGGAAAACAACGCAAATATAAAAATGCTAAGAACTTATTTCCCAACCCAATAAAAATAGACTTTGATTTCAGAGTTCCAGTTAGTGTTTTATAAGGAAGTTAAAAGGGAAGTTCCGCTTTACTGATACAATAATAGCAAAATAAGTTTTAATAAAGCAATTATTCAGTTATTTTAAAAATTCGAAATAAAAATAATATTTCAGGTACAGATTCGAATTTACAGCCCCCATCCAATCTGAAAAAGAGTTCCTGAAGACACGTTGTAAGCATGTATAGTTTGGGAGAAAATTAGAGTTAACAAATCAATCATTCAATTAGAAAAAAAAAATGTACAGAGATGTGAAAAAGCACACGTGCTCCTGACACTTTCCTTTGCCAGAAAAAAAAATCTGACGTTGATGGTATCAATACTTTTTTTCAGAAAGAAGGAGAGTGTCAAAAGATTAAAGTTCTTTCAGAATGAGAACGAAAGCAATAATGATTCGAATGAATCAAATCGTCTGGCAGTGACCACGTACGTGATAGCTTCATCAGATCGCTTTCCTTGGAAACGAAACGATACGTGTTCCAAAGGGGAGGACTCGCAAAAGGAGAATAAATCTCTCTGCGCGGGGTCTCAAAGGACCTCCTTTCAAAATTTATACTCGTTCGTAAATTAAAGCTCTCTTTCATAAATATCTTTCTCTGTGAAGACTTCATTCATGGCAGTGGAATTAAATAAGGAATATTCGAAATTATTTTGATTGTATATCTAGTCTAAAAATGGGTTTGAGTCTAAGCCAGCTGAGTGCGTAAAGTCCAAAATTTTGCAGTTGCCTTAATGTTGATTTTGGTATAATATAGAGTAAAAGGGAGGAAAGGAATACTCATATAGTTAGTTCTGAATCTCTTGCTGTGTTATAGAGAAAAAAAAGAGTTCTTTTCTGAAAATGCTTTTCGTAATTAAAATGTTTGATAACAAAACACATTTGTTAAAAAGAAAAAACTATGTTTCCGTAAGATTAAGAGATGACCTGGGAGATTCTTCAAAACTTAAATTCCAAGTAATCATACCCGCATACTTGTAATCCATATGAGATCAAAAGACCGTTAAGATGAAATTTATACATGCACTCATTTTTTTGGAATCAACTTTAGCAATCATTAGCATCCACATATTGTGACGAATGCCTTTCTGCAGAAACGTTTTGGAGTAATTCGTCAATAAATTTAAAACTCTAATTGCGCACTGGAAAGCATTTAATATTTAAAACTAAGTTTCTCTAGCAAGTTTTTCTTTTTCACATTTGTTTTTTATTTGAAGTCCTTTATTACTAATTTTATTCAAAGGATTCTACTAAAAATATCTTTAATCTTATTTGAAGGATTTCATTTAAAAAATTTCTATCATTTTTATGCGAAGGATTTTATTAATGTCTAAAATATGTTTGTAAAAATTTGAAATTTAGAATGTTATATATATATATATATATATATATATATAATCACAAAATTATTAAAACAAAACCCATATTCTGGTCAACAAAAATTAAAACGAAACCAACTAGGTCGAAATGGAAATTAAAACTCAATTCGGAATTAAACGCTAAAAGTTCACAAAATGAAAGGTAAATGAAATAGAGCCAATTAATGAAACAAATCCAAATTACTATAATTATAAAATTATGTAAAAGAAACAGAAACGGCACAAACCACGGAAACGAAACCAAAACCGGTATCGAAACTAAAGATCATTACGGATTTAAACAAGTTTAAGAATTAAAAAAGTGTTTAGTTTTTAAATCAATCATTGTATTTGGTGAGCGCAAATGCAGCTACAACTAAAATACAA
>JAPMOQ010024920.1:2835865-2868559 GCA_026543055.1 Argiope trifasciata | reverse complement strand
GAAATAAACACCATAACGAATAAGAGTGCCGGCGTCCTGGCACGTGAACTCCGAGAGATCTCTCAGGGGTCACTCCTGGCATAGGGGTAGTGAGTCTTCCCCGTGATCCTGCGTCCCGGTTTAGACATGGTTGTTCTTCCTCTGTGTTCTATCTGTGAGGTGTATGAATGTGCTCCCCTCTAAAAAGGGGTCGTGCAAGCGAATGTGAAACACGAAATATTTTTGTCATATTCTTGGCCCTAGTTGGCGCTACTGAAAAAACAAGAGACGTTCATTTTGGCTTAAATCGTTCACAGTGGACTTGCAAAGAGACATAAGTTACAACAACAACGAATATGAGTATTGCACACTAGAAGATCGAGGTGATTTGAGGGATTCAAAAAATTCAGAAGAAATTCACACACATTTATCTGATCCTGAGAATGAAACTAATGATAGTAAAATATTACGTAGAAGACAAAAACGGGATGAGCGACAAATAAACGGTATTAGTGAATAATCTAGTGTCATAGATATATCATCAGAAGAATTGATTTTTATATGATACTAACAATGTAACTAATGACGGTGAAATGTTACCAAGAAGAGGGAAACGTGTTTAAAGACTAATAGCTTATTTTAGTGAATGCTTTAGATTCACAGATATATCATCAGAATAGATGATATATCTATTCTGATCTATGATATTAGAAGAAAACAAATAATATGCCTGAAATTACAAAAATTACCGAATGCTTTGTGTAAACGCGATAACGGAGGTTTTTGAAGTAGTGTTGAATATGAACTTACGATTCACAATTATATCCCTATCAATAATATTATTTTACTTAACAAAATGTAACAATAATAAAATAATTTAAAATCAAATGAGTATTTAATACATAATTTTTTATTATTTAATCTTACTAGAAGGAGCTATATTGACTTATTGCAGTCACACACACACACACACACACACATACATACATATATATATCGATGAAAAAAGATTTATGTAATATTAAGCTCCCAAATATTATTTTTGCTAAGATAATAGATAAGTTGTTTATGTCAATATTTGTTTTGCTTCTTTTTTTCTCATGTGCTGCAGGAAAAGTCAATCCTCGCACTCCTGCTACTGGCCACTACTAGTACCAGAGAAATTATCCTACCCACCAGAGGGTGTAATCGAAAAGAGGGATCAAGATGTAATTCCTTTAGACGGCATCTCCACATCACATCCAAAATCAAAATAGAGTGAGACATGGGGGGCTTGGCCAGTCATAATCAAGGTCCAACACGGAAGGCAACTCTGAGGACTTATATGGGACGAAGATAAACGAGGTCTGTCGTCATTTCTGTCGTAGGCCACATGATATGTTATCACTAATTGCTAGAGGCTATGCAATAGTTTAGAACTTAAACAGACGACTGTTACACTTCGGAATAAATACTCTCCATTTGTTTCCCGCGATAAGAAGAGATAGATATTAATATACTGAATATAGAGGCCTGTAAGGAAGAAGTGTGACTAGAAATTATTGGAATTCCATACACATATGTGCAGGTGATATTCTCATGTATTAAGTTTAGTTTAGTTATATTAACATCCCGTTTCGAAGCAACAATTTTGGGAAGGACCTTTTTAAATTTAGAAATATTGTCACTTTGGGCCTCAAACCTATCCTTTGTTGATGAAATTACCAATTAATAAAATAGAGTAGTCTGTGGCTAGATGTAACATGCACCCTACCTAGTGGTTTTTAAAAATTTTATTCAGAATTCCCTCTAAAATAGGATTTTTATGACAGACCCTATATCATCAGCATAGTTAGTGCTCAGCCAAAATGGATCCTTAGAAGTTGCGATCCATGTGTTCCATTTTAACCAGTTAATGTGAAAAAATATTTCGTAAAATGGATTTACTGTGGTCCGAATAAATATGTCACACAGCTTAGCTTAGTTTAGTTATATTAACGTCCCGTTTGAAAGCAACACGAGGGCTACTTGGGGACGGACCTCGTCATTTTGAACCGTGGTCAGATGACACCTGAGCTGGCACTCCTCTCTCCAAACTTCCATACCACACCAGCGGAAAGACGTTTGGTCCTGACGGATTTAACGTGCACCAGACCCGGTTAAACGGTATTAGTGTCCCGTTTAAAGCAACACGGGGGCTATTTGGAGACGGACCTTGGGATTTCAAACCATGGTCAGATGGCGAGGACGACATCTGAACTGGCACCTCCCCTCTCCACACCACACCAGCGGGAGGAAGTTTGGCCTGACAGATTTAACGTGCAAGAGACTCCCTCACACGACGGTTATTCGGTGGAATTGGGCCTCGAACCTGCAGCCCTCCGGTTCCGAAGCTGATACCTTACCACCCGGCCACCGAAGCCTCCATTATGCATTAAGAAAATGTGTTGTATTAGATACAATCATGAAAGCATTAATCTCATTAAGCCTTCTATTATTTCTATACGAAATTGAAAAAATTTACATAAAATAAACATGGAATATAAAATATAGAATATATTTAAAAGAAAAGATGTTCTTTCTCTCGAAAATATCTGGTTTCTTATAAAATCTAAAAAATATTCCCACACTGTTATAAATTAGGTTCAGAAAAGAAAAATTCAGAAACGACTGTATTGCTATATGAGGCATTCGAATAACAGTTTTATGAATTCAAGAATAATCGATAAACATAGTACATAAATGAAGAAAAAGTAGCATAATTTTGATTAGAAATACATATTATATCTAATGATAGATCTAGGTAATAGGTTAGTTTTAAAGGAGATTTTATAAATTTTATTCATTAATTTAACCTTATATTTCAAAGCCTCTGAAAATAAATAAGAAGGAGACTATGTTAAAACTCCCAATGAATAATTCTAATATTTAACAATAACTGTCTAATAATTGTCAGAATATTAAGAAATGACAGGAAATAGCTGTCAACATAATTGAAATTTTAATAATCTAAATTAGATGAAAAATTTCTCTCTACAAGTTTAATTATTAAATTTTTAAGGAGCGGATAAAGTACAAGGCGCGTCTAAAACGTTCGGTGAATTGAAGCATAAAAGTATTAAAATAAAACCTGAAAACATAATATGTTTATTTCCCTCAAAGTAAAATCCGTTGGCTACAATGCAGTTTTGATATCGATGATAATGCTTCCGGTGAGAATTAAAGAATGCCTGTTTTGCGATAGATCTAAGCACTGATATCACATGTCATCGAATTTCAGATAAATCTGAAGTATATAAAATCCTCTTCAAAAGCCATTGAAAGCAAAGGAAAAAAAAAGAAGTCTGAAGGAGCTAGATCAAGCGAGCAAAGTGGATGTGCATTAACACTTATTCGATGTTAAATCAAAACATTCCATACACTCATTCCAATTTATGGGCAGGTGTTATTAGGCAACAAAGTCAAAAACATAATATGTTTATTTCTCTCAAAGTAAAATCCGTTGGCTACAGTGTAGTTTTGATATCGTTGTTAATGCTTCCGAAGACAACTAGATAATGCCTGTTTTGTGATAAATCAAAGCACAGATACCACATATCAGATAAATCTGCAAAATACATGATCCCCTTCAAGAGCCTTTTAAGGCGAAGGAACAAAAAGAAGTCTGAAGGAGCTAGATCAAGCGAGCAGAGTGGATATGCATTAACAGTTGTTCGATGTTAAATCAAAACCTTCCATACACTCATTCCAGTATATGGGCAGGTGTTATTAGGCAACAAAGTCATTTTGCATTTTTATATATATGTAGCGTATATCGGAGACTTAAAATAATATCGCGCCAGTACTTTAATAGCATGTTAAAAGCCTTTGTAAACTGTTAAAATTAAATAATGTTTAAACTAGTGTTTATCTATATTTATAATTATGTTTCTGTTTAAAAATTCAATTATAATTCATGACATGAATAAACATTTTTTTTAACCTTAAAAAATGTGTAACGTGTTAATTAGAACTATTTGTATACTATTAATTCAATTTAAAAAAATTTAGAAAAATCATACATAATATTTTTTCGTTTTTAAAATTAAATTGTATTTTTTATTGTTTAAAAGTAAAATTATAATTCAAATCTTGAAAAAAATGAGTATTTATTTTTACTCAACAATGAGTAATAAAACATAAATTAAAAGTACATGAAAATTGCTCTTTCCCATTGAAATTGGAATATTGCACTTTAATATTTTTATGAATAAACATTTTAAAAGTATACTGTCATTATTCTAAATCTCATCCAGAACTCAATTTTCCAGCCAGTTTCCCCTTCCTTTGTTAAATTATTTCCTTTAAATCTATTTTTAAACTCGTACACGTATAAACTTGAAAAATAATCCGATATCCAAAACTTTTTTTTTCTTTTTCCTGCAATAGACAAACTAAAAAAAAAAGGTTTAGAATTTTCTAACAAAAGTATTTCTACAGTATGCTTTCTGGTATTAAAATACAAGAAACGTAAGGTAGTGTGCCCTTGTAACAAATAAAGGTATGCGCGTCACATCTCCAGGCCATTTATCCTCAAATACAATCACAGAAGAATGACAGGAATCTCTAGAGATCTTGGCTTTCATTTTCAACTTTTTACAGAGTAAGCAAGCATTGATGGTTTTTTTGCCTAGATGCTTATTTCGGTTTTCACTGTGAAACCACATTCAACAAAGGAATATAAAGAAAGCCTCATAATCCGCCTCATTTTCAGGGACTTTTTTTGCTTCTTATAAAGCGTATACTTTCACCTGCCTACGTTTTTATGACATACATAATTTATTGCTGCTGTACATTAAAATTTTCTTCAAATAAAAAAGAATTGTATGTTTCAAGATTCACGTACATATTTTCGATTATCATATTTATATGATAATCGAAAAAGATACATATAAATACGTATAAGAAAGATGCATATAATTATGTATATGAAAGATGCATGAAAATTGCATGAAAGATGCATATAAATATGTATATGAAAGATACATATTTATATGTATATTTTTCAAAGAAAGAATGCATATAAGACTGAGCTTATTTCTAATCATACTTAAATTAGTGCATTAGAATCATTAAGTCAATGGTCATGTCGCTCAGCTGTGGAAAAAAGATACGTATAGATTCGTATATGAAAGATGCATATAAATACGTATATGAAATATGCATATAAATATGTGTATGAAAGATACATATAAATATGTATATGAAAGATGCATAAAAATTACATGAAAGATGCATATAAATATGTATATGAAAGAAGCATATTTGTATGTATATTTTTCAAAGAAAGAATGCGTATAAGACTGAACTTATTTCTTATCATACTTAAATTAGTGTATTAAAATCATTAAGTCAATGGTCATATTGTTGGATTGTGGGAAAAAGATACGTATAAGAATCTGAAAACTCAAATTTATTACCATATAATTACAAATCTAATTAATCATGCAGAAAAAAAAGAAAATACCTCTTAACTTCGAATTTACATCAAACTCTCCTTTTCAAATTTAGGTTAAATGAAAAATTTGAAAACATGAAAAAAATAATATTCCGCGTTAATTTATCCCTATTCCTCACAGAAAGATGGAGCATTACATCTAAATTTCTACTGCTGAGTTAGGAATTAATTTTTAATAATTCTTCATTTTTCAAAAGCATTTAAAATGAAACTGGAAAACAGAGCATTTTATTCTAGTATTATCTGTTTAAATTTTGGATGATGATGAGAATTCTTTTTAATTTTTGCTATTCAACTGCAACCTATATCTATTTTACATATTTTAATTTAAAATTCCAAAACTTACTCTAACATGCTTAAAATTTTTCAACTTGAAAGTTTGTTTGCATAACTTCTAGAACCCCTTTTGGAAATATTTGAATCCTATAGTACTCAATTCTGAACAGGTCTCAAATATCTCATATAATCATTTTCACCTTTGATAAGAAATGGTCTCTCGTATAGCCACTTTATAAAACACTAGCCGCCTTTGGCGACCAGTTGGTTTGCCATGAATAATGGGTTCTAAAATTTTCACTTAAATCATATATTCATTAGCCTTAAAGTAACTCCGGACATTGACTGGCCTGAAATTAATATTTTCTTTAAGAGGATATTCTGAAAGTTCTAAAGGAACGCGTTTTCCTAATAATATTCTTTAATTTCTTAAATCAGTCAGTTTTAATGATTGATTTAGAAGACTGATTGAGATAGCAACTTTTATTTAAAATATTAATAAAAATATTTTGTAAAATATGGCTCACAGAGCAAAGTATGAAGAAATCTAAAACTCATTATTCATAAATGCATTGTTTGACTCAAACTACATAAAATGTAATTATTTACTTCATTTAGATCAAATTAATAGTATTAAACATTATTATATGCCTATTAATAATATTTTACAAATTGGCCTTTGGAAAGGAATTTGAATGCATATCCTGTATAAATAAAGATAATTTATTCAATTAATGATTTAAATATTGCAAACGATCATAGAATCCTTTGCTTTACATTTATTTTTTTAGAAAATATCACATTTTATATTTATTTTATTTTATCTAGTCACGTGCTAAAAGTTGCATTTCTTCAGATTTAATTTGCGATGATAGTTTTTTTTTATTTGAACTTCCGTCAAAATGATGGCAACACGGTGATGAAACCTAATTTTTTCCCTTTGACGTGATATTGCAGATTAAATTTTGTTTTATCGGAAATATATTGTTGAAAATATGGTTAAAACATTTATTTTGCAATTCGTTTAAAATAGAAGTTTAAGTTATATGTTAAAGCCCCGATACCATTAGAAAGCTAATTTTTTAACTTGATGTACAAATCATGTTTGTGCGATAATATTTTCGGAAGTGATAACGGGAAAATGTTGAAATTTCGCTTAATTTTTAATTAATTCAAATTCTAATTTAAAAACTAAAAAAAAAGATCTCCGAGGGGCACATTCCCGACCCCCAAATTATACATGCACCAAATTTGGTAGCTGTAGATCCCACGGTCTGGTCCGTAGAGCACCAACACACACACATTGAGCTTTATTATAAGTATAGATAAAAATATGTGTTATTTTTTCTTTAAAATCAGTACAGAATTTAAGAAATAGTTAAAGTTAAAAAATTCAGTTATTAATAGCTAAAGAGTCGGTAACTTTATTCGGGAAAACTTTTTGAGTTTAATGCTCTAATAATTTATCGGTTATGCTTCCAAAATATTAAAAATGTTTTTTCGGTGAGGTTGCCAAAATATTAAATATGCTTTTTAAGAGAAAGCTAAAAAAGGAAAAAAATTATTTAATAAATGATTTAGATGTTGCAAACGATTATAGAAACCTTAGCTTTGCAATTATTTTTTAGAAACTATCACATTTTATAATGAAAAAAAATATTGAATTAATGATACAGATATTGCAAACGATAATAGAAATATGCCATTAAGTCGGGATTCCAAAGCATATCCTGTCTTAAATTATATCAGGTTTACCGTAAAAATGTGTTGAATTAATTATTTAGATATTGCAAACGATCATAGAATCCTTTGCTTTGCATTTATTTTTTTAGAAAATATCACATTTTATATTTCTTTTATTTCATCCAATCACGTGCTAAAAATTGCATTTATTTAGGTTAATTTTGCGATGATAGTTTTTTTATTCGAACTTCCGGCATTCTTTTATTTTATCCAGTCACGTGCTAAAAAAAACATGGTTAAAATATTTCTTTAAAAATTCGTTAAAATTAAACGCTTACGTTATAAATTAAAAAAACTGATACCATTAGAAAGCTAATTTTTTTATCTTTAAATTGATATAAAAATCATGTTTGTGAAATAGTATTTTCGGAAGTTATAGCGGAAAAACGTCAAAATTTCGCTTAAATTTTAATTAATTCTAATATAAAATTCAAAAAAGGGCTCCAAGGTGCACATTGCCGATTTCCAAGGTATACATGTACCAAATTTGGTAGCTGTAGGTCCAACGGTCTGGCCTGTAGAGCGCCAACACACACACACACATTGAAATTTATTACAAGTATAGAAGGCATTTCTTTCATAAAAATAGCTGTAGCTGTTCTGAAATGGAAGGAATGGGGACTAAAAACAACCAACATAATCAAATAACATAATGTGTCAATGCAATGCGGAATTTTCAGAAATTTACAAACATGGGAACCATTCTTATATTTCAAAAGTCATACTTTTTTGATACTGTCGATATGCTATAATTTAAGTAGTAGGTAGATCTAAGTTTATATATTTTTATACAAAAACGAAATAAAACAATCTTCTTTAAAGTATAATCTATTAAAACTGCATCATATCTTCTTAACACATTCGCTGCCACTGACACGCCTGTGAGTTACAAATAATATGTAATTGTACCAAACTATCTAGGTTATTAGATGACACCTTCTCTACAACAGTTAAAAGATATCAAAGAAGGGGTCATCTAATTAGATAGATGGTCCTGACATCAGGGGTGGGTAGTGGTAGTGAACATGTTAAAAAAACAAGAAACATGCTCGGATTAATTGTAATTTTCAGCAAAAGTATTGTGAATCAAAATTTTGATTACATGTCCCTTGGTATTATGAAGAATTAGTATCTGATATCTTGAATAACCAAGATAATATATTTTTAATTAAATTCAGTTTTTGGTTGTAGGTAGCTCTAAGTTTATATATCCTTATACAAAAACGAAATAAAGCAACCTTTTTTAAAGTAAATACATCTTAAAAAAACAGGAAACATGCTTGGATTAATTGTAATTTGCAGCAAAAATATTGTGAATCAAAATTTTGGTTACATGTCTCTTAGTATTAAAAAGAATTAGTATGTTCCATAAAATTAAGAAAATAATATCTGATGTCTTGAATAACCAAGATATTATATTTTTAACTCAATTCCTTTTTCGACTTTGGGGGGGGGGGAGGTCGTAGAGTTTTAGAGGCATTTAAAGTATCCTCAAGTAAACTTAATTTTAAAAAATGCATTTAAATTCCAATGTACATCGTATTAACTTTGATGAATAACACAGAGATAAGAAATTGCGTGTACTTGTGTCAGATCCAAATCAATTGTATTTTATTTTCCAAAAGGACTTAACATGATGTATCTTAAGAGAACGGAGGGTGAGGATTTTTAAATTTCTGTATCTCAAGCAGTGACCTGTTTATAGAAATGCTTCAATAATAAAACTAAACGCTGCCATAACTTACATTAGAAAGCACTTTCTACAAAATGATCAATGAAAAAAATTTACATTGAAAGTATATATATTTGATTCATAATAGCCGAACAGCTTGCGAGTTTCCTGACAAGGGAAGTCAGGCTTTTGATTCATGAGGAGCAAACAACTGCATGGCAGGAAGTGATCCCAGAACCCATGGTATGACAGTTTCGTTCATGAAATGATCGATGAAAAATTGTTATACAAAGAGTAAATATATTTTATTCATGATCAACGAAGAGATAACAAGCTTCCTGACAATAGAAGCCAGGCTTTTGATTAATGAGAAACAAACAAGCTTATGGTCGGAAGCTAGCCCAGAACCCATGGTGTGACAGTTTCGTTCATGAAATGATCGATGAACAATTGTTATATAGAGAGTAAATATATTTTATTCGTGATCAACGAAGAGATAACAAGCTTCCTGACAATGGAAGCCAGGCTTTTGATTAATGGGAAACAAACAAGTCCATGGCAGGAATCGAGCCCAGAATCCGTTTGACAATTTCTTTCATAGATTACCTTACCAAAGAATGTCGCATACTTCTGTAACCCATGCAATCGTTGAGGATTTTAAAAACTTTTCATGTCCCTCATTTTTATCTCACTCTCCTGTACTGTTGCTTTTTTTATTTATCTTTTGTGAGAGCTTTAATTTGTTCCATTCTGTATGTAAACTTGTCACCCGACCGTGGTTCAAAATTACGAGGTCCTTTCCATAATAACCCTAGTGTTGCTTTACAACAGGACGTTAATATAACTAAACTAACAGTATGTAAATGGGCTAATGGGAAACTTTTTTTGAAACATATGTTTCCAACACACAATATAATGAGTTTTTAAAAATTTAGTTTTAAATATATTAAGGACATACAAAATTGCGATTCGAAGAATGCTGATTTTTAACGAAAGGTTTAAAAATTAAATCATTTTCTCATTATAAGACTGCCGCAGAATGGAGATTATTATCCGTGCAGTGGAAGCAAAATGGCGTATACTCTCGGGAACATTTCTTTGATTATAACATTTCATACAAAATAAACACAACACATGAAAAGACAGGACAAGACGTCAATGCGTGCACCTTGACAGAACAATATTAATAAAAATTATAGTTAAAAAATTTATTTATGAATAATTTGTATTCTTCATACATATTGAGACAGGATCAGGAAACATTCCTAGTACCACAGAAATTCGAATTAACTATGAATTACAATGATATTTGAAATCTGAATTACAATGGTATGAGAAATCTGAATAACATTGGTATGTGAAATCTGAATTGCAATGGTATGTGAAATCTGGGTAACATTGATATGTGGAATCTGAATTACAACGGTATGTAAAATCTGGATTACATTGATATGTGAAATCTGGATTACATTGGTATGTGAAATCTGGATTACAATGGTATGTGAAATCTGGATTACAAGGGTATGTGAAATCTGGATTATAATGGTATGTGAAATCTGAAATTTCATTTATATAAAGAATAAAATATTTTTACAAAGAAAAATTGGGTAGTAAAGGGAAAAAAAAAGTGAAATAGTTTTAATTCCGATTCTATCGTCAATGAGATTAAAGATTTTGAAATTCTGTTTCGCTGCTTGCTCTCGCCATTTTATAAGCTCTCCGGAAAAATTCGAAAAGAATTCGTTATAAGAGACCCCAGCAAGTGTACTGTTGAGGCAGAACGCATACCGTAAGGCTAAAAGGAGGCGTGCCAAACATAAGAATACAATATTTCGTGACAACTGTTCTTCTCTATATATTCCGCTCACGGAATGTAACTTGCTTTTTTGTTACAGATTTTCCGGAGGGTTCCCCCTTTTCCGGAACGTAAAAATATTTCATTTGAACAAAATCTTTTGAACAGGAACATGGAATAATATAGTTGGAAAGTCGTAAAGTAGGAATACTTATCATAGATAAACATTCGAGTGCTTTAATTTTTTTCTGGGCTCATGTTATAAGCATTTAAATTCGAATATTGTATGTAATTAGTAGACAGTCAATCACTGTGTGGAATACATAAACTTGAAGATAGAGGTTATTATAACTAATGGCATAAAAAGTTTTCATTATTCTAGAAAAATGGCCCTCTTAGATAGTAAATTGTATAAAAAAACAACGGTTTCCTTTTTCCTTTTATCATTAGCAATTATTTATTGTGACGTATAAAAATTGTTTATGTCAGTCAACAGTAAAGAACAGTTCTCTTTAAAAGATATGACAGCAAGATATTCGACAATCATTTTGATTTTAAATCTCAAAAGCATCCGAGAAAAAATGCTTTTTTTCCTTTACTTTTAAAATGATACAGTTCAACGTTTTTATTTTCTCCGTATTTTTTACCACTTTTATTTTATTTTATTTTGAAAAGGGTAACTTCGTAATTAATTTTTCATTCACTTTTTGATATGATAGAATTATGCACTTTCGTGCAGCAGTGTGCAAAGCTTTAATGTTTTCAGAGCTTAAATATCAGGAAATAGCTTGATTTCAATTAAATTTAATTAAAGACCCAAGTAGTCATTTGGGTGTGAATTTGAGAAACACTGATTACAGTATTTCTTAATAATCATAAGAATAAATTATTACATATATTAAAGCTTAATTTAGCAAAAATTTTAAAAAATAAAACTAAAAAAGTAACTAATAAAAAAGACTTTTCAGAAGTATAGTTTTATTTGTATACTCAAACTCACAAAAAAAAAAAAAAAAAAGATTTTTTAATCTAATACCTATATGCCACATTATAATCTTTAAAAATAATGAGGCCTTCAAGTTTAGTTATATTAACGTCCCTTTTTGAAGCAAACACTATGCTATTTTGGAACGGACCTCGTAATTTTGAACCGTGGTCAGATGACGAGGATGACACCTGAACAGGCACCCCCCGCTCTCCACACACGCCACACCAGAGGGAGGACGTTTGGCGTGACAGATTTAACGTGAAAGAGACCCCTCACATGACGGCTCTTCGGTGGAATCAAGCCTTGAACCTGAAACCATCCGGTTCCGAAACCGAGATCTTACCACCAGGCCACCGCCACCTTTTAAAACGATGGCAATCAAGCTTCCAAAACATAGTAGGTGAAATCTTAGCAGTTCATTTACTGAAAAATTTGAAGTTATTTAAATGAGCTTTGCGTTTCAAATCGAAAGTTAATTTGGATGCTTATTCTTTAAGAGAGAGATCGAGTCATAAAATGTGTTCCAAGTACACTTGAGGCCCTCAAAGCAACACAATTCTTATGCAGGATGTTTTTGCATGCATTCATTCAATCTCGCTAAATGAATAAATTTTTGAATTAAATCCGCATAGTTTCATAGCTCCAAACTTGTTTCTCTGATTCTTTTTTTTTTAAAAAAAAAGAATATAGATGATACAAAAATAATCTGTATTGTATTTCCTATTATTAACATTCAAAATAATCAACAAATTTGAGTTGAAAAAAATCAAAATTACAAAATACAAATACAAAATCTCGTCGCGCTAAATGAATTAACTTTTGAATTAAATCCGTATTTTAAGATGCATAGATTTCCTTAGGAATTGCTGAATCCTCTCTTCAGGAATAAGCTGAAGTTTGTTTCCATACATGCATTACTAAGTCCATCAAACATTGCACTCTACTCAGGATATAATTATTGCACATTAAAATTGAAACTTTCAGTCGTCTGAGAGAATTGCTATCTAAAAGCGTGTTATTTTTGTGCATGTAAGGGACCGTCTTCACAATAAATTCCGTATTTGTACAAATTTTTCAATAATCAAACTAAGTTTTGATTAGAAAATTATATTTCCTAGTTTAAATTGATTCCCATACATATGAAACTGGGAGATTTCAGAGATGTGGTCAATGAATTATGGACAGGTGAAATTTATGTATTCGTATGCTAAATAAAGTAGGTCATTTTTTAATATATTTCAATATATAATTGATTAATTGTAATTAATTACTAACCCATTTAAGCCTACTATTTTCATTTTTGGAGCACCCCTCACATAAAAGTTATTTTTAATAGAAATAGAATAGTTTTTAATAGAAATTTCATGCAAAAATTCCAATTTTTTAACCTTAGGCATAAATGGTTTACTTTATATTAAACTCCTACATAGAGACTTAAATCCAAATATGCGTAATTTCAAACTTAAAGCAATATTTTATACTTTTAATTAACTATTTAATTCAAATCGTCAAAGCTATGAAATTTAAACAGAAAATTTTCAAATTAGTCGAAAAGAAACAACTAGAATTCATCTGAGAAAAATTTCGTTCATTTCGGTTCAGCAGCTCGGAAGCTTTATAAAGAAATTCTAACGCATTTAATAGTTATTTTCATTTTTTTTTCTAGAAGTCTCTATAATTTTAAAATGAGGCGAGAAGATATAACTGAAATGACTCAGAAAATGAAGAAGCACTACAAAGATTGCTTTAAACTTATAACCAGATTGTAATATAGCTTTTTTTATTAAAAAATAATTAAAAACAGAAAAGAATCGATTAATCGATTCAGTTGACAGGTTCAATTTTTCTTACATACAAACAAAATTGCTTTTGCGTATACTAGAGAAAGTTATAGGAAATCCTTAATCTATTAAAATAAAGGACAGCTGCTAAATCTCATTATAAATAATGAACAGTTTTATTTTACGATTATAAAATGGGAAATGATAATTTCATGAATATGATAAAGATTATAAATGAAAATTTAACTTAAATCATTTTAATTGGATTAACCGCCATCATTATCGATTAACAGAGATCATCATTAGCGGCCTTAGCTGATTTCGGCGCGAATCATTTAAAGAGATAAAGCCTGTCCTATTCACTTCTGTACGGAACTTTTAAAGTATCCGACTACGTTGGAAGGAAAAATTTTGAAAAATTGGATTTTTCAAAAACAATTTATGATTTTTAGATGTATTGTCAATGATAAACACTATAAATGCAAGAAAAAATTATTTGAAAATATAAAACATTTTGAGAAATAGGAAAATGTGTAGTAATAATTAATGAAATTTAACCAAAACGGTTAACACTACACAAAATTGTAATGCATCAATCTTATTTTTCTTTGTACACAAGTTACAGAATATAATACTAAATGAAATGTACCAAAATCTAAGAAAAAATTTGAGATGCAAAGAAATTGCGGGTGAAAATATGCATATATATGCATTTTTTTTTACAAATTTACAACTTAATTTTTCTAAAAACACCTAAAAGTAAAAAAGTATTTCACCAGCAATAATTCTTTTGGCTCATTTCATTGCCTATATTATTTAAAATACACGGTGAAATTTTTATGTAAATACCTCTATTAGTTTTTGAAATAACATGTTAACGGTGGAGAATTTCTATAAAAATTAAAAGTTTTGAGAAAATTTAAGTTTCAAAGACAAATTCCAGCTGAAAAATATGATTTATTTAAAAATTCCAGTGGATGATAGGTCAAACCTTCCTTTTGTTAGAAAATATGAACTGTTTTGGGGGGAAAAAATTCTGAATTACAAGTAATAATAATAACTTTAAGAAAATCACCGATGTGATCGAAAACCAGTTTTTTAACGTAGTCTTATACCTTAACCCCTTCCTGTAAAATGCCGAGTATAGCTCGTCATTGATTTTTCATGCCATATAGCACAATAACGAGCTATACTCGTCTTGGTGCTTTATGGCATGACGAGCTATATTCGTCATGCAACTAAAGTTACTGGTGAATATAATAATTAATTTGATTTAAAATTTCTAGTGCCTTGAATTCGAAGGCACTTTTATTATTTATGTTGATATCATAGATCCCTATCATATATCGTTTGATAGTCTTGGTACAAGTTACGGCCAAACTATTAGTAGCTGTTCTAATAAATTCGTTCATTTATTCTAATAAACATTTAGCCAGAACATCAGACTAACTAAATGCTAAACATGCAGTGAAATAAACACCTTAATGAATAAGAGTAATGTAGATCAAGAAGATCAAAGTGATTCAGAAAAATAAAAAAAATAAAGCATATATTCAACTGATACTGATATTGAAACTAGTGATAGTGAAATATTACCAAGAAGACGAAAACGCGAATAGTGACTAATAGGGGAATTCTGTGAATACTCTGGAGTCGTAGACACATTATGTGCCTAAAATTATTTTTTTAATACCGGAATGCCAAGAGTAAACACGAAAACTAGCGGCTAATCCGAAATCACTAGAGATTTTTGAAGAAATGTTGAATGCGAACTTAAAAATTACAATAACCTTCATACCAATAATATAATTTTATTTAATAATTATAAATTAGTTAGAATTATAAAATAAACTAAGTTTTCTTAAATAAAAATTAAATAGCTATTTCACCCATAATTTTTGCATTCTTAAATCTTACTGGAAGGGGTTAAGAGAGTCTAAACTTCAGCGCCGTTTAGTATTTACTTTGACTTCTAAAATCCTTTAACATAATTCATCTAAAGGATATAGTTCCGTTGAAAATTACCGAAATTTTTCTTTGTAAAATTTAGACAACTCACATGCATTGTGTTAACTTAGTTCGCTGAGATAATGCAGGATGTTGCTGAACTTTCCCTTTTTCTTTATTTCTTTTTTCTTAATCTACAAGTGAGCCTCTGCAACATTTCATTTAACACCTTGACGGCGAACAACGAGAAAAACGGTAGATTGCGTTCTTTTCTAGGACCAAACCATCTATGTTATTAGATGACACGTTCTCTACTACAGTTAAAAGATAGCAAAGAAGAGGGCATCTAATTAGATAGATGGTCCTGATATCAGGCGTGGGTCGTGGCAGTGATTGTGCTAAAAAAATCAAAATAACTTATATACAAATACCTTTCATGTCACTCATGCTTTCTAAAGATTGAAATAACAACAAATATTCCTAGTGGTAAATAAATTTATAGATTAAAATAAACAGTATGCAAAAAAGCTCAGAAATTCATTGTATTATATCAGATATTTCGAATGCATCGATTAACAAACAATGTAAAATCATTTCTCAGTTTGAAATTCAAACAGTTTCTTTATTGTAAGCGTAATTAAGTTCTTATCTATAGCTCTTTCGATATGCCCTTACCATCCTATGGTTGGTTGGTTGGTTGTGTGGGTTTTAATGGCGTAAAAGCCATATATGGTCATACTGAGCCAAACGTATGGTAGATTACCATCCTCTGTAATAAGACATTATAATCGTCAATCCGATTTCGTATCTTTTAATGGAGTAATTACCCAAAAGAGTCAAAATAGAAAAAATATTTGGTTGTAGAATTTAAAAATTAGCTCTCTGAAGTAAACAATATACAAAGAAGAGCAGACATTTATTCTGTCATTTTCATTCTATCATATTAGTTATTTCGAATGCATCGATTGACATGCCAATGTAAAATCATTATTCAGTTTGAAATTCAAACAGTTTCTTCCCTGTTGGCGTAATGAAATTCTTATCTTGAGCTCTTTAGATATGCCCTTACCATCCTATGGTTGGTTGGTTGGTTGTGTGGGTTTTAATGGCTTAAAAGCCATATCTGGTCATACTGAGCCAAACGTATGGTAGATTACCATCCTATGTAATAAGACATTATAATCGTCAATATGATTTCGTATATTTTAATGGAGTAATTATCCAAAAGAGTCAAAATAGAAAAAAATATTTGGTCGTAGAATTTAAAGATTAGCTCTCTGAAGTAAACAGTATGCAAAGAAGAGCAGACATCTCATTCATTATCTCATTATCATTCTATCATATTAGATATTTCGAATGCATCGATTAACATGCAATGTAAAATCATTATTCAGTTTGAAATTCAAACAGTTCTTTCCTGTATCTCATTATCATTCTATCATATTAGATATTTCGAATGCATCGATTAACATGCAATGTAAAATCATTATTCAGTTTGAAATTGTAACAGTTCTTTCCTGTAATGAAATTCTTATCTAGAGCTCTTTCGATATGCCCTTATCACCCTATGTAATAATCGTCAATCCGATTTCGTATCTTTTAATGGAGTAATTACCCAAAAGAGAAAAAAATATTTGATTGTAGAATTTAAAGATTAGCTCTCTGAAGTAAACGATATTTTCAAAACTTTTTCAATCAAAAGCAGGCGCTAGATATTCATTCTGCTCCATTATGGATCCTGATTGATCGAGCATTTCAAAAAAGTTCTCCCTTTAAACTAGTTCATTACTTAGAAAGCTGTCTTTGCCAGATGGGGAAAAAGCCAGAGATTGGAAATAAAAATTCAAGAAACTATCAAAAATCAAATTTCCCTTCTAATGAATTTTTTATAGGGAACTATGTAGTGTAATGAAGGTGCTGTCGCTGTTTTTAACATCCCACTTTTAGGTGAAATTACGAGAAAATTTTTGTTAATATGCTAAGTTTAATTTACGATTCTAATAGGATTCTATAAAGAAAAACATCGTTTTTCTGGAATATTGTCATATTAAATACCAAGTATTTGAAATTACACAAAGATTGACGAATGTATTTAAAACTTGTGCCGTATTTTAAAAGATTTGTTGTTTGTAAAGGTCGAGAAAACTCTACTAACTACTGAAAACCCCATAATCGTTTTAGGAAGTTGGCGTTTTCAATAACCATTAAAGTAGAGGTTTGCATTAGTTAGAATTAGCCTTTATTTTAGCTTTCTTTCGTAGGAAGTTAAACTTGTTTAGACATGTTTTATATACAGTGGCTCAAAAAATTGAGAGTACACCTCACTTTCACTTGATAAATCCGGCTTTAAATATGAATAACACATTACCGAGAAGAGCAAACATGTTTTTATTTTCACACATAATAAATGGCTTGATTTAGAGTAAAAATAAAGAAAAATCAACAAAAAACCTCTAAACTGAAAATTTTCAGCAGCAGTTGAAATAAACTTACGCAGAATTTAACCTCAAAAAATTGAGAGAACAACAAAATTTTTGCAATATCTCACATAGAAAGAAAGTGTTACTATTAAGTTGCAAGTCTTTTGGCTCTTATAATGGCCTCCAAACGTCATGGTACCGATTCCACCCATTTTTGAAGTTTTTGAAGATATTTCACGCCATTTTTCTTGCAGCACTTGTTTTAAATGGTTTTTGTTTCCAATTTTGTGTTTTTAAACCACTGTTTCGAATATGCCCACGAATATTTAGAGGCATTGATGTCGGGGTACTGTGGTTGTGTGTGTAACTGCTGTTCACAATGAAAAAAAAAGCATTATATTTTGACGTTACAAGCATTCTGTCTGGGGTCGTTGTCCTACTGAAAAATGAATGAAAGGTTTCTCTCTAATAATGCGCATTTTATATCCAGCGTGTCTAATGACGTTTCGCACAGTTTCAGCACTTAAATTTTTGCCTATGATTAGAGAAGTTTCTACAGCAAGTTGGTTGAACCAAATGGTGGCAGAAATCAAAAGGAAAGTGTTAGAATTTAGGTTTGGATAGAAATTCCATTTTATAAATGGATAACGACTTCAAACAGAATGCTCATGACGTTCCAAATATGGTGTATTTTTCATTGAAAACAGCAGTTACACACACCAACACAGTTACCGCCGATATCAATACCATTGAATCTTACCATATAATGTGGGTTATGCTCGAAAAAGTGGTTCAAAAACACAAAATTAGAAACAAAACCCATTTAAAACAAGTGTTGAAAGAAAAATGGGGTGAAATATTTTCAGATACCCCCAACAGTAAGTAAAATAAGTACAATTACATTACAGGTCATTATAAATGCCAAAAGACATGCAATTTAGCAGTGATACTTTGTTTCTATGCGAAATATTGCAAATATTTCACTGGTGCACTCTCAATTTTTTGAGGTGAAAATCTGAGTAAGTTTATTTCAAATGCTTCTAAAAATTTTCAATTCTGAGGACTTTTGTTGATTTTTCTTTATTTTTATTCTAAATTTAACCATTTATTATGCGTGAAAATAAAAATAAGTTTGCATTTCTCGGTAATGTGTTATTTATATTTAAAGTTGAATTTATCAAATGAAAGTTAGGTGTATTCTCAATTTTTTTCTGCCACTGTATATTATATATATATATATATATATATATATATATATATATATATATATATTAAGGTATATCGCGTTATTTATTTTTTCGTTTAATAAGAGAAATTATTTTAATATCCGAAAAAATGGAGGAATCACGTCTGTCCTTCGGTATGCTTGTAGATTCGATAACACAGAAACTCAACAAACTAGATGATTGAATGTCATCTAAACTTCCTCGAATGGTGACTCTTACTCATCATTGAAGACGGTGTATTTTTCGTGTTCCATTTTTATTGTTAAAAATGCCTACAGAATGGTAAAAAAATGTAGATTAATTTATTTAGAAATTCGCTTCAAAACAGTAAAGTAAAAAACAGTTCGCTTTAAAACAGTTATGTAAATTTATTTTTCAGAGAAATAAATAAATCTTTGCATTATGAGAAAAATTATACATAGAATTATTTTATCGATTACAAAGGATTAAAACCGGAATGCAACACTGCCTTAACCCTTAGCACTCCGATGTCTCCTCTCAAGCACTATTCAACTCAGTGCATCATTTTGTCGTTTTAATTCATTGTTTTCTTAAATTTTGACTTGTAAAAATACTTAAAAGTGTGGTAAAAATATGCAGATTAATTTTCCGGGAAAATTCAAAAGAAAAAATTCATATATATATTAATTTTTCGGAGCAATAAACAAGCTTTCTTACTCGATAAATATATATGCACTGAATTACTTTTCGGAAGGCTTAGGGCTATATCTGTCAAGGATCCCGAAAAGAGAAAACGTAATGAATTAGATAAATGAAATTCAGTACTTGACTTAGGCCGGGATATCCTGGTTGGGAGGACGTTGGACTCGTATCTGTTAGGTTACGAGTTCGAATCCGGCCAGCGAAGATTTCCCGTGTGTGATGGTAACTGACGCACATATAAACTGTCCTGGTCACAAAGTCCTGCATGTCGAGAATAATACCACTGGGGGTACTGTTTCAGAGAGAATCGTTCTCTGATTCAGGTCTAAATTACAATCTGTGGTGGAGTGAATGAAAATGCATGAATGAAAGTCCGTTCCGTAAAAAGGGCTGTGACGTGTGAGTGGCAAAGTCATACTTCTGGCCCTAGATGACGCCACTGAAAAAATCAAGAGTTTAGTTTAGTTTTAGTTATATTAACGTCCCGTTTTAAAGCAACACGAGGGCTATTTAGGGACGGACCTCGTAACTTTGAACCACGGTCAGATGACGAGGACGACACCTGAACTGGCACCCCGCTCGAAAAAATCAAGAGACGCACACTATTGGCTCAAATCTTTGTCTACGTCACAGCGGACTTGTCCAATGACAAGTGCCATAAGAAACAACAACGCAATATCAGTATATGACTTTGATACCAAAATATTATAGATTTATACAACCGAATTTTCTATTGGCGGATGAAAGTAAACTATTGCCTTTAATGCATTGTATGCAAAATATTTCACGAAGACTTACTTAACAAAAGTAAAAACACATTTCGTATCGATCATGTCGTATTACAGATTTGAAATATGGAAACTATATAATTACATAACTGAAAATAAAAGGAAACTTTTGAGAACATGTAAATAGTTAAATGAATAAATTTAAAGGCTTTCCTTGTGAAAAATGAAAGAACGAAAAAAAAAGAAAATTAATAGATACTTGTAAATTGGTGTGTTCCTATATATACATGCACATGTATAAACGGTCAAAAATGTATCCGAATGTATTCAAACCAATTATCTCATGATAAATCTGTAAATTCTAACCGCTGTAAAAATATATTCCCTGTAAATGATTGAAACATTTCTTCAAGCGAGGGATCAGCTCCATACATAAATTTATTCAAACAGTTTGAATACAGGGACACAGTTTTTTCAAACATTAAAATTGCTCCCATACATACATCATTTTGCAGTTTAGAGTAAAAGGTTGATAAGTAATAAGCAATTGAAAATTTGAGTTTCAAATGTTAAATGAAATATCTTTTTTTTTAATTTACAGTAATTCAAAAAAGTATTTGGACACTTGGCGTAAATAACTACAAAGCTTTTTATAAAACTATTTATCACATTAAAATAAAAACAAAGTGAATCAAGAAATAGTTTAATATTTGGTGGACAGTTTGTAAGGAAAATTTAATTGATATGCGAGATTTAAAATGTGACCTAGCATTTCAAACATAATTCAAAAGCAAATAGGAACCAAAAAAGTAATGGGACACTTTTGAAATGAGAAACTTAGCAAATACTTAGCACATCAATGAAATTGAATGCATTATCATTTTTCTTACACGCACATTTTGGGATTGTGGTGGCCTGGTGGTAAGGTTTCGGCTTCGGAACCGGAGGGTTGCAGGCTCGAGACTCGATTCCACCAAAGAACCTTCGTATAAGCGGGTCCCTTACACGTTAAATCTGTCTGGCCCAATGTCCTCCCGCTGGTGTGGTATAGAAACGGAGGTGCCAGCTCAGGTGTTGTCCTGGTCATCTGACCGTATTCCAAAATTACGAGGTCCATCCCAAAATAGCCCTAGTGTGGCTTCAAAACGGGACATTAAAATAACTAAACCAAACCAAACCTAGACCCTCAATTTAATTTTAAATGTTTCAACAAATAAGATTATTTACAGAGAATGCGTAAAAACAAAGATATGTAGGTTGATGTACAAAATCTTGCAATAAGTCATTGAAAAAATGGAAAATCAGTTTGTAGTATAGTAAATATCTTCAAATTGAGTACAAGCCTTATCACACGGCAAAATATCGTCGGCACTTTCCGTCAGCAAACGACAACGAAAGTGATGTCACTTCAAAGTTTCACATGATTCGTTGAATTTCGTTTGCGAACAATATTTCCGTCACTATCGACGGCATTTCCTGGCTGGTTAAAATAAGTTGTTGATTATGAAAACTTGCTTGACCGGTTTTGAGGGTAGAAATGAAAATTCAGTTGAAGGAAAGTGCAGATGATATTTCGCCGTGTGATAAGGCCTTTAGTCTACTGTTTCTAACATTATTCAAGATTTTAAAAAAAGCAAGTAGTGTCGAAAACAAGCAAATAGCTTGGATTCCAAGGACATTTAATGAGCATGAAGATAACAGGATTGAGAAACAAGTTCATTATAATGCAAAAATTAATACAGTAAAGCCTCTACAATTTAAAAATAAGCCAAGAAAGTCGGTAAATCTTTAAACTGACAGAAATGTTTTAAGAAAACATAAATATCATATCAGAATGTCTCAAAGAAAGCCCTACATCAGCAAAGATGAATGAAAAAAGTGTAAAAAACAAAGATATATCAGTTGGTGTAGGAAATTTTGTAATAAGTCATTTGAAAAACAAAATATGTTTGTTGTACAGTATATATCTTGAAATTGAGTAAGTCTACTGTTTTTAACATTAATCAGATCCAAAAAAGCAAATATTGTTGAAAACAAGCAAATATCTGAGATTCCAGGGGCATTTAATGAGCATGGAGATAACAGGATTGAGAAACAAGTTCATTATAATGCAAAAATTAATACAGTAAAATTGCCTTTACAATTTATAAATAAGTCCAGAAAATCTATAAATCTTGAAACTGTCAGAAGTGGTTCAAGAAAACATAAATATCATGGCAGAGTTCCTCAAAGAAAGCCATACTTCAGCAAAGATAATCGACAAACAAGGCTGGCATTTGCTAAAGGTATATAAAACAGCCAAAAAATATTTGGGAGAAATGTAATTTTTGTTCTTGAAAGAAAATGAAACACATTCAGATCGAATAAGAAGCAAAAAGCTTGGCGGAAACCAAATATAGCAATGCTGTTAAAAATACTGCCAAACATGGAAGTGCCAATCAAATATTCTGGGATTGTATGGCAAGCACTGTCGTCGGATATTTACATTTTATTGCTGGAACAATGAAAAAATATGTCTGTCTTGAAATTCTCAAACGAAATTTAAAGCAGAATGTAAGAAAGCTGGGAATCTCAAGGCATTTTAAGATAACCAAGGAAATGACGATAAACATATTTTTATTACCTGATATTTACAGATTATGGGTCCTCTACCACTATTCTAGTGTTATTAAGACTCATGCACAAAGTCCAGACCCTTTAGTCCCATTGAATATTTGTGGGATTATTTGCATCAAAACCTGCCCATTTTAAATTTTTATTACTCATTCCATACAAAGGTTATTTGCAAGGTAAGTTGCTAAGTTATATATTTCTTGGATCTGAACAGTATAATGACTTCGATTTAAAATCAGGTTTCACTTTAAGACTTTGCCTTGATAAACAGGGTATTATTTTCATTTACCCCTGATAAATTTCATTGTCGTGTGACTAAAAACCAGTATTTAAGGTAATAAAACTTGCATTTTTCATATATTTTAATAATTTATTATATTACAGAGTATAATCATAATATTATTGAATCCACAAATATGATATTGTCCTGTCTTTTTAATGATTATTATTTTATGTGATGCAGACAAATGATTTATTTAAAGAATCCATTGTGTTAACAACATACGAAATAATTTTCAAGTGCGAAAGTTGTTATTAATAAAGATATGATCCTGTTAACGTGGAGTGTAGAATACTGACCTCAAGAGAAAAACCTACTGTCGGGTCGGTCTAATGCCATTTGTTCATACCAAGCCGAATGAGAGTAGCTCTTTCGAATCAAGGCAGAAGTGTGCGCCTTTCGTTGTTAACGAGCTCCCTTAAGGTACAACGTTAAGTACGACTTTTGCTCGAACAGACACGACAAAGCCCTTTTTAGGGGGCGGCCGAACTCATTCATCTTTCAGCAAGTCAGAATTTAGATCCAAATCAGAGACTAACTCATCCCTGATTCAGTACCCACCGAGATATCATTTGTTATGGGAACCTGAAAGACTTAGCAGTCACAACATATTTAACGTGCCGCAACAGCCATTAGCCAACACGGCGGTCTTTGGTCGAGACGAGGATAGAACTCTCTACCTTTCGGTTGCTGGATTGACGCTCTACCAACCAGGCTACAGCGGCCCTACATTAAAAACTATATGAACATCAAATTTCTAGCCAGCAGAATTTAAGAAAACATTTGTTAATAGAGTGGGTTGAAATAGAGGTATCATTTTGCAAACTATTGGTCCAATCCATGTCAAATGGACTAGGAGAAATCATAAAAAGAAAGCGCGGCACCACAGAACATTATTTTTTAAGTTTGTAGTGTTTTTCTTAATTTATTGGAGAGTTTCCCCAATCCTTTTCTAGCCCGTGTTTTTACTTGATTACTTTTATTTTTAATTATAGCAATAATTGCATTAATATGAGAGTTTTGTTTGAATATTATGATTTGCATATATCAAAATATTTACTTGAATTTTTTATTTCATTTTTATTTTTAAGTAAAATAATATGATTAAATCTGTGAACTTGTAGTGTGTCACAATAGTTTTTTGACTGACTCTATTTCAAGATATATAAAATATTCAACAATTTTTTTTCATTTATATTGAAATACAAGGTACTAACTTTTAAGTTTGCAGTATTTTTTCTTAATTTATTCGCAAGTGTCTCCCAATACTTTTTTAACAAGTGTTTTTATTTAACTACTTTTATTTTTTAATTATAGCAATAATTGCATTAATATGAGAGTTTTGTTTGAATATTATGATTTGTATATATCAAAATAATAATCACTTTTATTGTTTTGGTTTCATTTTTATATTTAAGTAAAATATTGTGATGAAATCTGTGAACTTGTAGTGTGTCACAATAGTTTTTTGACTGACTTTATTTCAAGATATATAAAAAAATTCAACAATAATTTTTCATTTACATTGAAATACTCATTAAGAAGGCTAAAGTTACGCATTTTTTAAAATATTGGATTATGTATCGTATATTATAAATTCACATGTTAAAAATGTTAATATCTGGAAACTCATAAAAATTATGATTCTAATCGAAGGATCAACACTTGAAGCATAATTTTTCCAAATCTTATCCATAAAGATTTTAAGATACGCAGCAATAACCCAAAGCTTTCCGAGAAGCTCTATTTTAGCAGGGGGAGGGTTAGGAGTCACCTCATTTTGGCAAAAATATTCACTGGAAGTGATAAAAAGGGGATTAAAAGGAAACGTAAAACAAAACATGTCGTTACATATTACTTTATATTAATTTTTTTCTTATTTAAAATGAGGAGAAAGGATCGTTACATCCAATACACTTTTGTTTGGGTTTAGTTTAGTTTAGTTATATTAACGTCCCATTTAAAGCAACACGAGGGCTATTTTGGGACGGACCTCGTCATTGTGAACCACGGTCAGATAACGAGGATGACACCTGATCTAGCACCTCCCTCTCCACACCAGCGGGAGGACGTTTGACCTGACAGATTTAACGTGCAAGAGACCCCCTCACACGACGATTCTTCGGTAGAATCGAGACTTGAACCTGAAACCCACCTGTTCCGAAGCAGATACCTTACCAATAGACCACCGCGGCCCACTTTTGTTTGGGAAAAATGGAACTGGTATGCAGTTGAAGAAATTACTTATAAGATTTTTAATTAAGGAAAAAACGCAGATGCAAATTCTGTATTGAGTAGAAAATTTCTACTGATACATGAATAAATAAAGAATTATTGAATAAAATACAAAAGCAATCCTTTGTGTGTAAATAACGAAACGCCATTAGATATTCACATAATACTATTTTGCTTTCTAAAGAAACAAAATGTTATGAAAGTTTCGGTAATTTTTTTATTTAATAGGATTTCTGGTAAAAAGATATGAAATATAAAAATATTCTAAAAAATAATTTAAAGTATATTTTGGTGTAAACTAGAAGATGAAAATAAACAGACAATTTTTGTGTTTTAATCATATAGAAATGCCTTATTAAATAAGCATATGACTTATTTTCAAGTACTCCAAAAACTTCTTTTCTTATTAATAATTGCTAAACTTTTCTAAAAGTTTTGATTATTTTAAATTATATGCTTCGAAAATACTAGTTATCTATTATTTATTTCCAATTAAGTATGCAAATAAACGTATAAATTTCGAATTCATATCTGTTTCATTGCTAATAACGTTATGTTGTAAAACAAATATTAATTTTTCTTTCGGGAATGATACCATGTTAACGACTGAAATGAAAACCGGCATAATGTAAAATATTAAAAAAGTGATCTATTTGCTACTTATGCATATATTGAGAAGGCCCCTAAGTCTTTTTCCCTCATATCTCCGGTTATTTTGAACGATTTGTCTAACGTTTTATATTTGGAGGTTTCTCTTTAGCAGAATCAGTTCAAAGATGTAACATTAGGCGTTGCAATTTGAGGACAAATAAATATATAGATGGTCCAATATGAGAACGCAATTTATATATTACTAGCTGGCACCCGGCGCGTTGCTGCCGCAGAAGAAATAATCTTTGAAATATCGTTACGAATTTGAAATAGTTATCTTATTTAATTAAGAATAATAGGACGAATGATAGTTATTTTCTTGTCGGCAATGGATACATTCATTGAAATTGAATGATACATGAAAGAGAAGCATAAATAGTATTTATTCTATTTTTATTAATCTATTCTACTAACAGAAATTCATTTTTATATACATTAAAAGCTCCTTATTCGCTCTTCCTTCATTCGCGTTTTCACTATTCGAGGAGAAAAAAATGCAACCCAATTCCAACATTCGCGGCAAAAAATTTCTTTATTCGCGGATCTAATAAGTACATACATGATAACAAAAGGATTCCAATAGGTATCCAACCCAATATCTTTTGTAAATGCCGTCAAATGGACTAATAAAAAAAGTAAAATGGATCTTATTACAACTTTGCCTAAAGTATGTTGTTAAATGCAAACATAGCCGAAATTGCAAATGGAATAGAACAAGATGGGTTCGAACAGATAAAATCAAGTGGGATTCAGGAATTGCTTGAATCGCAAGATGAAGATTTGACTGAAACCGACTTGGAGGAAATGTTAAATTCACAACCCATTGAAGAAGAGGCTGCAACAAGCACTGGAAACGTGATATTCAATTTGAAAAATCTTAGTGAAGGTTTAAGAATAGCAAATGAGCTTTGCGATTTCTTTATGAACATTAATCCGTCTATGGAACGAAGTCTTATTTTTAAGGGCAAATTACTAATACGACTGTTGCGTATCAGTCTGAATCGAAGGAGCTTTTAAAAACTGCCTTAAGATAATTAATCAAAATGTTCAAAAACTTCAATTAAATTGGGTTTTTTTTATATATATTTTTTACTTTGACACCTAGGAACGTTATCAACTATAAATAACCATTCCATATTCACTGTTTCTGTATTCGCGGCATATTTATTGAACAAATACCCGGCGAATAAAGAGCTTTTACTGTATTAGATATTGTATTCTTTCAGAATTGTAAAGCTTGGTGTTCTTTCAGAATGGCAATGAAAGAAACCATTTATTGTATGTTTTGATCCGTTTAATATTCGTTCAAAATTCGCGACTTTAATTTTAGAAAGTGTGGTTAATATATTTTATTTTAAAACTGAGTAAACATAGAATATATTTATACCATATATTTTTTAATATATTCTAATATACAATTTTTGATAACTAAGATGATGCAAAATTATTTTTACTATAAAACTTTCGGATGTTACAGCAAAAGACACTAACATTTTATTAAATGTTTAGTTAAAATTTCGAACAAATAGGATTGGTTCCCCTAAAACTTTCTCGCACACTCTCTAATAAAAATTCAAAGACTTATATTACATTTACGTATGATAGCTACGAAATATTGACGAATAGCTAGAATTTAGCATCTTTATTGAATATGTTGCGCCTCCTTGGCAAGATATTTGGTGGTTAATCCATGGTTAATAGATGCGGTTAATAGATCTGAAATTTTTTTTATACTTTAGGGAATTTTGTATGCCTATAACCTTCGCATAAGTGCAAGCAATACGCTGTCAAAATTTTATCGGAATCGGATGAGCGGTACGGCAGCGCATAAGAGATGTACAGACAAACATTCATTTTAAAGAAATCCCATTTTACAGAAATGAATGCAATTCTTTAAAATGGGAATTTAAAGAATCGTATACATTTCTTTAATTTATAATTAGATTAATAGAGTGAAATACGTCACCCATATGGGATATATTGTTAATCCTGCGTAACTATTCCTGTTTTAAAAGTAATTTAATTAATTTTTTAATCAAATATGCCTGCTCAAGAACAGTACTGAATATATATAACTTTTTTTAAATTTTTTCATTTTTTTTTTTACATATTATCAAAGAAGGAGATGGGAAAAAAACATTCGACTCACATAACAACTTGATGTTAATTATAACGATACTTGTAAAGTAAATAATTAAATGCAAATAAAGACCAAGAAATAAAGAAATCAATGAACAACATTAAAACCAATTATCAATAAAACAAAGAATTATTAACAAGCTAAAAGTTAATGATATTTATGGAATATTTGTTCCATTTGCTTATTTAGGTTTTAACCCAACATTTAAGCAGGGCTCGTAATCCTAAGAATTTTTTTTTTTTTTGCTACATTTGGTAGTAATGTTTGTGATTTCAAACATTTTTTGATAATATCTCAATCGTGTAAAAGCACAGGAACTTGTAATGATACCAACGTCGAAATCCTTTTATAATTTCACCGACAAATCGTTATTATTACACATGAGTTCCGAGACAATTGCTGGTTGCGTCGCTTTTATGATAACACGTCTGAACCAATCGGTATTAGGACAAGAATAAACGTTTCACACAGGAAAAAAAAGGTCCAATTAAAAGATAGATATTCTGTGAAATTTTTACCGAAATCGTAGCGTTTCTTTTCTAAAGTCGTGATCTTATCATCAGGCTACCAGGTGTCGGTTTTAATTGAAGGCTAAGCCTCATAAATACAGGGTGATCAGCGAATAAGCCCTGGTTTCAAAATTAAATATCTCTACAAAAAAGATCGATAGAATTATGCGGTTAATTGTACGTTTATTAGCAAAACTGTAAAAATAGTGTCCAAAAATTAGAAAATTTAGTTACAAAAATCGTTAACAGATGGCTCTCTGTGCTGAAAACTCTTTCCCTGAAAGGAGTTTTAAAAAAACAATAAAGTGATGCGGTCTTTGCAATAAAAATACATTTTTTCAAATTGTTTACCGTTCGAAATAACTGGCGTAATCGAACAAGGAAATTTGACATCACGTCTTGCAATGTCTCAATGGAAATGGAATCACATGCAACACCAATCAACGATTCAAGCTCATCTAGAGTGGCGGGATTTATCTATAGACAGTGTCTTTCAATGCTCCCCAAAGAAAGAAGTCACAAGGAGTTAGACCGGGAGTCATTTTTTCATTTTTGACGTCACATTGAAAGCGTCTAAGGACATTGTGATTAGAGCGCCATCTGTTAACGATTTTAGTCACTAAATTTTCTAAACTTTTGTACAGCATTTCTACAGTTTTACTAATAAACGTACTGTTTACCGCCTAATTCTGTCGATCTTTGTTGTAAAGATATTTAATTTTGAAGTCAGGGCTTATTCGCTGATCACCCTGTATCATCTTGCTTAATAATATTTCATTGTTCTTTACCTTAAGACTAAAAATTAACTAAGGAGAAATATTTTCTTAATTAAAATGTTTAATAATTTTCTAAGCATTCATGAAATATACTAGAATTTGAATCAAATCAAAATCACATTCTGTGAAAATCCCATTAAATCCAATTTCAATTACCGTGATCAATACTTTTTTTTTTCATTTTGCTTCTATATGATATGAAATAGTATATTTGTAGCTAAGTCTATTTCCCTATATCAAATCTATATAAATAAAAATGAATGTTTGTCTGTATGTCTCTTATGCGCAGTCGTATCCTTCTGTTGATTCCAATAAAACTTTGACAACATATTGCTTGAACTTAGCGAAGATTATAGGCATAATACATTCACCAAAAGAAATAAAATATTTTCAGACTGATTTACTGCATCTATTAACCATGGATTAATCCCCAAATCACTCACCAAGGAGGCACAACAGATTCAGGAAAGATGCTCAATTCAAGCTAGACATTAACCTTCCTGCGGGCGCGGCCGTCATACCAACATGAAAGGTCGCGCATATTTCCCACATACGTTATAGTAAAATATAAATTTTCAAAGGCGTAACTATTAAATTTATATTGTAAATTGCTTAGGATTAATAACTACAATTATTTTAAACATTTTTTACTTAAAAAGAAGCAGAAGTAATATAAACATAGATTGCAATAACAATATAAAATGTCCACAGGTTAATTGAATTGATTTAAAAGTAATATAAATGAAATTATCGATATTTTGACAGAACAATTTGCATATAAAATATAGAAGTGCAAAAGTACAGAATTTATGTATAAAAAGGAAAAAGTAATTGAAAGCTAGATATGAAAAAGAAGAAAATACTTTTATTGTTATTTCATTACAGCATTGCAATTTGAGCAAATGTGTTTAGTGTGCTCCAAAAGAATAAATTTCTGGCAAATCTCACAACTGAACCCCGTGATTCTAGTCCGGTTTTCTCTTTGGCAGGATTTGCATCTTTTTTTTCCTGGCGTCACATCTTCCCCTTCTTCAATACATAGCTCGTCTTTTCTCTTTAGCACCTTTAATTTAAGTTCCCTTTCTACAGACTTCGGTGCTTTTTTTTAATATTTTCTTTCATAAGTGCATTTGCCACCTGTCACCAGTCTAAGACAACACAGATTTATTTGTAAAATCATACAAAATCAGATGTAACAAAACTTACATGAACGGTCGCGCTTATCTCTAAAATATAAATATCTGATCGGCAGAGACTTATTAACGCCAGAAACTTAAGACGACAGCTGAAAGTAGGTCAAATGGAGAGGAATAAATAGTCAAGGACAGGCGTTCCTAGTTCTACCAGATCTAAAGGTATAAAACGAAATTCATCTCTAGTGTATCCCTCACATACGCGCGCCTGCTGGAAGGTTAATATTTCGGAACTACATGAATGTAGGTCTTTCTCTGAAATAATAGCTTTATTGGTGAGTGTGCGAGAAAGTTTTAACGGAATCCTAGCGGTTTAAAATTTTAACTAAACATATAATAAAATTTTAACATCTTTTGCAGTAACTTCCGAAAATATTATTGTACAAATAATTTTGAACCATGTTAGGTTTCAAAAAAATTATCTTTTCAACCATATTAACGATTTTATAGTATAAATATATTTTCCATGTTTAATCAATTTAAAAAAAATATTTTTAATCACATTTCTAATATCAAAACTTGGGGATAATGAACGAATATTAAATGAATCACGAGATACAATAATTAGTTTCTTTGATTACCATTCTGAAAGAACGCCAAGAATTACAATTCTAAAAGAATAAACAAATCTATTACATAAAAAACGAATATTTGTTTTTAGAATAGAATAATAAAAATAGAATAAATACTATTTATACTTCTCCTTTATATACTCTTCAATTTTCATGAATGCATTCACTGTTGATAAAAAAAATAAATATCATTCTTCCTATCATTCTTAATTAAATAATTTAACTATTTCAAATTACAAACAATATTTAAAAGATTATTTCTTCTGCGTCAGCAACGAGTCGTGTACCAGTTAGTTATTTTATAAAGATTCTCGCTTAAATGTTAGGATACCTTTCCGATCCAAAATAAACCATCCTTCCTGTTGCATGAACTTACCGCTGATGATTTCTTTCGGGCTCAAAAACAAAACAAAAAATGGTGGGAAGGGCCAGTAGTTCTGTTGGTTTGCTTAGCGAATTAATGTATACAATAAATATTTTTTTCATTATCATTCCGAAAGAACACCAAGCATTACAATTCTAAAAAAATACACAAATCTAATATATAAAAAGGAATATTTGTATTTAGAACAGAATAATAAAAATAGAATAAATACTATTTATGCTTATAATTTATATACCCTTCAATTTTAATGAAAGTATTCATTGTCGATAAGAAAATAAATATCATTCTTAACTAAACAAGATAACTATTTTAAATTCCGAACGATATTTCCAAGATTTTTTCTTCTGCTTCATCAACGCGCCGGGTACCAGCTAGTTATTTTATAAAGATTCCCGCTCACCTTTTAGAATACCTTTCCGATCCAAAATAAACCATCCTTCCAGTTGCATGAACTAACCGCTGATGATTTCTTTCGGGCTCGAAGACAAAAAAAAAGAAGAAAATGGTGGCAAGGGCCATTAGTTCTGTTGGTTTGCTTAGCGAATTAATGTATATAATAAATAGTTTCTTTTATTACCATTCCGAAAAAACAAGCATTACAATTCTAAAAGAATACACAAATCTAATACATAAAAATGAATATTTG
>JAPMOQ010024920.1:2808066-2829794 GCA_026543055.1 Argiope trifasciata | reverse complement strand
GGTATATACTTATTGTTTTACAGATATAATTCTTTTATTACAGGTATTTACTTATTGTTTCACAAATATAATTCTTTTATTACAAGTATTTACTTATTGTTTTACAGATATAGTTCATTGTTTTACAGGTATTTATTTATTGTTTTACAGATATAGTTAATTGTTTTACAGATATATACATATTACAAATATAATTCTCAAAATGCTTGTTTATTCAGTCTCAGAGAAAGTGTAAAGAGAAATTGAATTGTTAATAATTACAATATCTTCAATTTGTAAAACTCTTACACGAGAATGTAGGAGTAGCTTCATTTACTTTTAACTTACAGGATCAAATCTCAAAAATTTCAGTTTTTGAAAAATCTAAAAAAGGATAGATGTTTAGAAAATATAATCTCGAACAGTCCCAAATCTGGACTATTATTTATTTTGAACACGTATCACAGGAGAAAAATCTGCACAATCGACTACAAGCGCTCATCTGTGTTTCAAACAAAGAGCCAAAGTTAAAAGAATCTTAACAAAATACAAATACAGAAAAAGCAGAGCTTAAGCTTTGCAGAACTAATTGCTTCAAGGATTTCTATTGGACTAACGATTCGTGATAAGAACAATTAGGCTTCCCAATCGCTTGAAGAAAGCCAATTGTCACATAAAGGAAATCAATAGTCTCTAAACTGAGTTTATTTACCTTAGAAACGTAACGCAGGTACAAATAGTCTTTCAAAATAATAAAAGGAAGAACATATCACATCACATTCGGTAGAAAACCGTAAATTTGTAAATAAGGCGTCAGTGATGCAGTAAATAAGGCATAAATTGAAGTAAAAAACGAATCCTTTCATCAACTTTTCCGAAACTCAAACAGAAAACATATTTCTTTTTTCGAAAAAAAAGTCTGATTTCGGATCTAAATCTGTACCATGTGGCAAGTTTATAAACACTGTTTTTACTTTTGAAGACCTACAGTTGTGACACAAACAATATATTGACTAGTTTTAATATAAATGTCATGTATTCTACTGATAATTGAAGCAACTAATTATATGATTATAATGGAGAAATTTGCATTTCGTGTTTTCGCATATATATTTGTTTTCTTAATTTCCGGCAAATAAAATTCATGTGAAACAAAATGAACGATAAAGGAAAACCTCTGAGCATATTTAGTATTTATGCTATACTCATTAATAGATAGAGATATGATTTCCATAATTGATGCCTTTTTGTTGAAATAAAATAGAGTGCAGTTCAAGTGAAAAATTAAGAGTTTCAAACATTCCAATCAGCATCAATGTTCTCAATGTAGACTATATTCAATTATTCATCAGAAGCTGGTGAAATTCCTACAATATTACTCTTTCAGACTTTCATTACATCCATATGATTTTGATAAGCAACTTCGATTCTCAACTTTTAAGTTCTTTGACAGTTATTGTTACGTAAGCATATTGCTCCGCCTCTCTGTTATAACGCCCTCTAGCGGTATATGTATACTTTCATTAGACCTTGTAAAATCACTGATGTAGCAGTGACGCGAAAGCCAAGCTCAAAACTAACTCCCACAAAGCGGAGAATCAATAAATTCTTTAAATTAAAAAAAGGTCCGTCATCATTGAAACCTCAACATTCATATTACAAAAAAATGAATAAATTTTCAATTTTGTTTTTCAATTCTGCCAAACTTGCCAGATTTTGTTGACAGCTGAATATAAATTTATTTTCTTTTTCAATCGCTGAACTGCTATCAATAAGCTTCTTAATAGTTGTTAATTTCGCTTTTATCTTTCCACGGATTCTTTTGCAAGTCTTTTGCTCTTTGAGCTTGATTTTTATCCATTTTTTCGCTTTTATTCGTCTCTGTTGCGGTTTCAATGATGACGGATCCTTTTTTTCAATTTAAAGAATTTGATTCTCCGATTTGTGGGAGTTAATTCTGTGCTTGCCTTTGTCGTCGCGGCTACATCAGTAATTTTGCAAGGTCTAATTAAAAGTTACATGTGCCACTAGAAAGCATTATAAGTGAGAGGTGGGGCATTATGCTTACGTAACAGCTATGAAGTCGATTCAAAATGGCTTTAAAACGTGCTATACACACATGAAACTCGTTTTCAATGAAATCATCAGTTGAATTTGTGACCTACAAAAACCACGCTCTCCCCTTGATGTTCCATTGCATTCCCCAAACATAATGGCAGTTTTTGAATTTTTCTGCGTCATATATTCTGGATAAACCCTTCCTCTTGAATTTTACCTCTTAAGGTCCGGTGACTTTGTTGGCCTATGCGTGTCCTATTACAATCTCAAGCAACGTTCCAGAAGGATCTAGTTCTGACTCTATAATCCTGCCCATGTCTTTCACCCACTATTGAAGGCGGAGTTCCTCTTCGTATAGAATATTGGGTTAAATATATTCTGAAAATATATTTTTCGCAGAAAAATGTGTCCTGAATCGCACTTTCAACATGCATGCTTTTCCAGATCTTCAAACACAGTTCGTGGCGATTTTTAGTTTGGGAAGAATTTAAAACATCTAATAAATCATGATGGTTCAAGAACATTATCTGATTTTTAAAGATAGTATTTTGTGGCACGCGATCAATATTTCTAAATGCATATTTCTCTCAACTTTGGAAATTCCCTTGAATGATTTTATCTTAAAACCTGACAGCGATAACATCATATAAAACATATTTTGTTGTAATAAAACATGAATAAATAAAAAGAATGGCTAGATGTTCTTTATTTTTAAGATTTCCTTCGGTGGCCATGTGTCGACTAAGCCCTTTTTTTTTTTTTTTTTTTTTTTGTTTATTGATTCCTTAGCTTCCAACAAATTTCTTCATTCACCATGATCACTTGTGTCTCATGGTGAATGAAGAAGGGTGAATAGTTTATGACACGCTGTATCATAAACTATTAATTCTATTATGTGTAAATTCCATAAACTATTAATTTATTCTGTATAATAAACTATTAATATCATAATTAGAGCAGATTTTTATAAATTTAGATAAGGAAAGATAGTGATAAATCTGCAAAGAGTCAGGTTTACTTGACAGTTTTGTTAAAGATAAAATATGTATTAAATATGCATAAAAAAAACAGCTAAGCCAAACATTCATTAGGATCAGCGTTTGTTTCATATTTTTATAAAAAGTTATAAACCAATAAATATATTTATATAATGTCACTGCTTTTTCTGGGTTTGAGAATATTTCAGCACCTAAAATTACTGATTGTATTTGTATAGTAAGAAAGATAGCTTTGCAAATCACTGGGGATGAATGCTGAATAACCACTGTCAAAATTCTATTTCCACTTCCAAAACGATTAGACTGATATCTCTACCTTAGGGCCTTATTACTCGGCGAAATATCTTCATCCTTTTCATCAGCAGTTTTCCGTTTCTACCCACGTGAAACAATTCTATTTTCTCTTCTAAAACGATTAGACTGATATCCCTACCTTAACGGCCGTATCACACGGCGAAATATCGTCGGCACTTTCGGTCAGCAAACAACGAAAGTGACGTCACTTGTGTGACAATATTTCAAAGTTTCACATGATTGGTTGAATTTCTTTTGCAAACAATATTTCGTCGGCATTTTCAAACTGGTTGGAAAAAGTTGTTGATGACGTAAAACTTGCTTGACTGGTTCTTGAGGGTAGAAATGAAAAAATGCTGACGAAATTTCACGTGATAAGGCCTTAAGACCTTATTACACGGCGAAATATCTTCAGCACTTTCGTCAGCATTTTCAGTTTCTACCCACATGCAATCGGTCAAGCAAGTTTTTCGTCATCGTGAGCCTTTTTTAAACCAGTTTGAAAATGCAGACGATAGTGATGGAAATATTGTCTACAAACGAAATTCAACGAATAATGTGAAACATCGATACTGACGTCACTTTCGCTGCGGTTTGCTGAAGAAAGTACTGTAGATATTTCGCCGTGTAATAAGGCTTTTACACACTATATCGGTATAAACAATTAGAGCAGATTTTTTTAAATCTAGATCATGAGAGATAGAGATAGATTTGCAGTGAGTCAGGTTTACTCGACAGTTTTCAAGCGAAATGAAATATTACTGGCAATAAGATATTTCATTTAAAAAGATGCTGCAATAAGAGCTTCAAATGCCCCCTTGATGTAAGTTTTAGATTCATTTTTGTATTGCTGAGAATAATAATATAACACATATTAATGGGTAATAAAGTATTTTATTTAATAATGTATTTATTTATTTGGATGCGGCCAAAAGTAGGTAACTGAAAGTCAGTAAATGTATTCTCAGTTAGTATTCCTAGTATTCAAATGTATTCCCAGTTAAAATTACAGGTATTCGAAGAATTCTCTGTTTGCTTCAAAGATAAAAATACAGATTGAATTCTGTGAATATAATATTTAAATCAGATTAAATAAAGACATCAAAATGTTAATTATTCTTCAGATTTTTAGATAAATATTGAAAAAGTGTTTTATTATACTACGTAGGGGCAAATTTTATTTCTTAAGTTAGACAGAAATAAAGATAATTAAATTTAATTCTTCAATTATTTAATTTTAATTAAATAATTACATTTGTAAAAAAATAAAATTTTAAGTTGTACTGTAAACAAAAATCTCAGTAAATGATCTATAAGTGTTCTATTTAGTTGCTCATGCTATATATATATCCAATATCAAAGATATACTTATCAAGAAATGTTGAGACTAATATCACTCCCTTACATGCATTCCCACAAACATACAATTCAGTATTAATTAAAGTTAAAAAAAACTTATAAACAAGGTTAAATATATTTAACGCATTTTTTCAGCTCATCCTCAATCCGAATTTCAGCAGCTATAGGGCGGATTTTCAAAAAAAGATGTGGAGAAGCGGTAGTACACAGCAAACAAAACAAATTTCAAACTGTTTAAAGATTAAAAGTCGTTAATCAACGTTAATTGGAGTTTGATAAAATCACTTAATGTAAAATATGGTAGGTCAAGATAAAATGCCAAATTGACACATAAACAACAAATTTACATCTATGTTTGCTTTTTGTGGTTTCACCTGAAGATTCTCGTATATGAAATGGAGTTTGGAATCAGCAGAGAATTCCTTTCCTGAATTAGAATCGCTTCCTTTTCACATTTCAGATATATTTTTTAATCTTTCATAAGTTATTTATAAATATTATTCTAAAAAAATTATATTATCTATTGAGTTTGTTCGAAAGGGAATTTTCTGAAACCTTAAGCAAGATTCGTGAAATTTTATGATTTGCATTTTATTCTATTATGATTTCATTCGCTACAAGTCGGGTATCAAAAATTTAAAACGTTTCTAGATAAATTTTTCTAGTGGGACTTATTGAGCTTAAATTAAACTAACGTATTAAATTTCATCATTAGCAGAAAACATTTTTAATTCACACCAAATATCTAGTATAACTAATGTAACTCCCTAAAATTAAAAGCTGATGTAAATATTATTTTTCATAAAATCTTCAAATAAAATTAAATCACAAACTGCACACACAGGTGTCATAATCTGGCTTATATGTGAACTTTTAATGAAGTCAACGACTGACTAAAGGGAATGATATTCCATTTGTAAGAATTTCAATGTATCCGTTAGAAGAATTTTTAAAAGAACCTAGCTCTCGCAATTATAAATGCAGCAAAGAAATTTCGAAACATTTAAATGCCAGAATCCATTTTCCTGCACTATTTACAGATTGGGGCAACGAAAGATCCTAACTGGGATTAGAATCATACATATACTATGAAAAATCCCAGCAAAAACTTTAAAAATATGCCAATTCTTATCTTCAAATATTTATTCTTCGAATCCGGTTCGTACATTTGCAAAATTATTTTATGGTCACTCTGTACTTTTTTGCAGTAAATAAAAAGACTTTAATATTTCCAAAATGAAAAACAGCAATTGATGCCAAAAAGTAAATAATACCCTGAAAGCAACAAATAATACCTTGAAAATAACGTTTATGAATCGATTCTGTTTGTTATGGAAAGTTACACGCTAGTGAATTTCGTTCAATATAGTGTTTACTGCAGGGAGTAGGTTCCATTAGGTGAACGAACGTGTTAAAATTATTCTTTTCATTTTAATACAAAATGAAAACATTTTTTTTTTCCATTCTTGTAACACTCAAGCCTTTTTGTCATCTAATGGATCTTCCAAGATTATACCAGTTAAATGAAAAGGCTTCTATATTTATTACAACGAAATAAATAACACCTAACTTTTAATATATTTAAAATTCTTCTTCATTTCATACCGTTCGAAGACATATGTGCTCCAGTTCTTACTTATCATTTCTTTCCATTTATTTATATTTGATGTCGGAAACAACATTTCACAATTCGATTGATTATTTAAAAATAAGATGATAAATAAAGATTTATAAATAAAACATTGATTTATATACAAAATAATATTTATAAAGTAAGACTTATTAATAAAATCTTTAAAAATAAGATTTATAAATAAAACATTGCACATTTAAAAATGTACAATGTTTCCTTTTCTTACAGTAAAAAAAAGATCACGTTTTTCTGATTCAAAGACTAATAAACCCAATTACGAACACTTTAATTTATAAATAAAACATTGATTTATAAATTAAATAAGATTTATAAATAGAATCCTTAAAAATATTTATAAATAAAACATTGCACATTTAAAAATGTGCAATGTTTCCTTTTCTTACAGTAAAAAAAAAGATCACGTTTTTCTGATTCCAAGACTAACAAACCCAATTACGAACACTTTAATTTATAAATAAAACATTGATTTATTAATGAAATAAGATTTATAAATAGAATCTTTAAAAATAAGATTTATAAATAAAACATTGCACCTTTAAAAATGTGCAATGTTTCCTTTTCTTGCAGTAAAAAAAATCACATATTTCTGATTCAAAGACTAACAAAGTCAGTTATGAGAACTTTAATCTTAAGTAGGTCAAAACAATTTTTTAAAGAGAAATCTGTGTTTATGAGGAAAAACATAGTATCAGACACAACAAAAAAAAAAGATTAATTCTTTTCTCTACGGAACTTAGAATATCTTCACCGTCAAGAGATAGTTAATCGTGTAATTTAAATAATAGCCTACAGCTACTCCCAAGAAAGTTTGAATGCTTTTCAGGCTAATATTTATATAAAATCATTTAGGTATTCTAATTTTACTTGAAACCGGTAGAAAAATTTCAAATGTGAGAAAATTTAATTTACCATACTACTTCCTACTCCACTTAGAAACTCCTACTCCACATAAAAGCTAGAAAAATCTCTTTGAAATACAACGAAATAAAATATTCAATAGAAATAAATGCAAATGGTCGTTTTTGTTGCTAATAAAATATTCATTTTTCATTTTATTAGTAAGCAAGATATACAATTATCTAGATTATCATTGATTAGAAATTTTGATAATTATATATAAACCATTTAGGTATTCTAATTTTACTTTAAACCAGTAGAAAAATTTTCAAAAGTGAAAAAATTCAAATTACCATGGTACTTCCTACTCCACTTAGAAACTCACACTCCACTTAAACGCTGGAAAAATTTCTAAGAAATACAACGAAAAAAAATATTTAATAGAAAAAAATGCAAATGGTCGTTTATGGTGCTAAGAAAACATTAACTCTTCATTTTACTAGTAAGTAAGATATATGGTTATTTAGAATATCATTGATTAGAAATTTTACTCTCAATAATCACTACTTAGATTTTACAACTCTCAAATTCAATACACGCTTCAAGATAAATAAGTGATAAATCTTATGAATTTTTTCAAAACAAACATAAAAATTCAATATAAAATACCAGGAGAAAAAATATGAAAATGCAAACAAATATTTAAAAGTATACTCATTTTTTATTTTGTTTCGCTATTAAATGCTATCTTTCATCATATCAGATTTATTTTGAAATTTTGTTTGTTGATACATGTTCATTCTTATCACGTATGATGATCTAAATGTTAAAGTATTTCTTTCCAGATGGAACAAGTAATATTTAATAGTCATATGATTTTGTAAATGATAGCAATTCTTTGCTCGCCCATTAAATGTCAATTTTTATTCGATTTTATTGAATGGCAAGGAAATATTTTTTAAGTCTCTTTTTTGAAATATTTTTAAGAATTGATATGTGGATTGTTACTTAGTACCCTGTACTATTACCTTCGTATTTGCACACATAAATATAAATAAGAAGATAAAACAGTGCTTACTGGTGGCCTGCGGCTGTTTCAAAATACATTGAAGGAATCGAACTTCTAATACAATTAACAAGCACAATATTATTTGTATAAGTTTTACAACTGTTATATTTATAAATTATCTTAAAGTAAAAATAATATCTAAACATCTGAATAAAAATTTCCTGTCTGCAAGCCGGTTCCCTTCGTTTGGAGATATGAGGAATTCTTTCCATTATTTCCTCCTCTAATTTTATAAGAACTGGAGTTAGAGGAGGAAAGGAGAAATAGAAAATGTCATTAATAAGAGCTTTTCAATACATTTAGGATAAAAATTAACTGAAGTTAGATGGTTGAAAATAACTTTTCAGCTCCTAATTTCTTAGCTATTGCAATTATCGAAAAAATTTCAGTGTAAAAGTTTTTCATCCAGGCAATGATTTTTCAAATTCAAATTATTGTTCTCTCAAATATCTCCAATAGTAAAGAAGGTAGGGGCAAATAAAAATTGCAGTTGCGTTTTTATTTCCAATCCCTTTGAATTCGACGAATTTGGCCAAAATATCTTCCTTCTCTATAGTAAATTTTCTCAGTCGCTCAAATACAATAGATTGGAGATCAAGGAACCTTGATCAGAGAAGATTTTCAGAATTTTTTTGGAATATGGTTTCTGCAGAACTATGACAAAATTTAACAATCTTATTAAAAAAACCTAATTAAAATGAAATTGAATCACTAAAATAAATTTCCGCATGAACGAAACTTAGTTACCACCCAAGACGCAAGTTATAATGGAATACAATGCCACTCTTAAACTTACAGTCAGTCAAAAATTTCACTTTAATAAATCACTTACTTTGAACATGCATATTTACATTCGTGTCCACAATTTCCTGGAAGGAAAAATTTCCGAAAGGTAAGGAGGATCAGGACTAAACAATTCTATCATTCTCAATAGGGACAAATAAAACTCTTTTATAATCTAATATATAAATATGAATTTTTGTTTCTTCATATTTTATGCGCTGCAGTACCATTCATCCAATGGCAATAAAACTTTACAAATTTATTACTTTCTCTTGCACAAAGGTTATAAGCATAGTATAATTATTATATTTAATATATAAAACGAATTCGTATAATAATCGTAATTCATATATTAATATTCATTTAAATAAATGAATACGAATTCATTCTTAATAAATGAATTTATACATCATATATTAAAAATGAATTCTTAGTTTGTTATGAATATAGAATTTTTAATTGTTCGTGTTTTATGCGCTGCCGTACTATTCATCCGACGGCCATAAAATTTTATAAACTTATTACTTGCACTTGCGCAAAGGTTATAGGCATAGTACAATTATTATATCTATATAAATAAAAATGAATGTTTGTCTGTATGCCTCTAATGCGGTGCTGTACCGCTCATCCGATTGCGATGAATACTTATTATATGCCCTTATTTGTTTCTGCTGAAGACAGAAAAATAAATAAAAAATATTGCCATTGCCAACCCTAAAGTCTTGAATTATAAAGTTCAAAAAAATAGAATTATAATTATTTACGCTTCACATTTATATATCACTCAATTTTGATGAATGCATTCATTTCCGATACGAAAATAAATATTTTTCTGTCTATCATTCCTAATTAAACAAGATAGTTATTTTAAATTTCAAACGATATTTCCAATTTTTTTCTTCTGCTCAGCAAAGCGTGGTTTACCAGCTAATTTAATATATAAAAATGAATTCGTATAATAATCGTAATTCATATGTTACATCCATTAAAACAAATGAATTCACAATTCATATGTTAAAATTGAATTCGCATTTTGTTATGAATATAAAATTTTTGTTTGTTCGTGTTTTATGTGCTGAAGTACTATTCATCCGATGGCCATGAAATTTTATTAACTTATTACTTGCACTTGTGCAAAGGTTATAGGCATACTACAGTTATTAATTTTAATATATTAAACGAATTCGTATATTAATCATAATTCATTTATTAAATTCGTTTTAATAAAGGAATTCGTAATTCATTTATTAAAAATGAATTCGTATTTTATTATGAACATAAAATTCTTTTTTGTTCGTGTTTTATGTGCTGCCATTCTATTCCTCCGATGACCAGAAAATTTTGCAGCTTATTACTTGAACTTTCTCGAAGATTATAGGCATAGTAATATTATGATATTTAATACATAAAAATGAATTCGTACATTGCTCGTAATTCATATATTGAATTCATTTTAATAAATGAATACGAATTCCTTTTTGATAGTTGAATACGAATCCATTGTTAATAAATGAATTCGTAATTCATATATTAAAAATCAATTCATATTTTATTATGAATATAAAATTTTTCTTTGTTCGTGTTTTATGCACTGCAGTATTGTTGATTCGATGGCCCTAAATTTGTGCCATATTTGAACATAGAAAATTCATACTTTTCACATTGACAGGTACATGTGGGATGCTCAAAGGTCGGACAGCCAAGAAATTTGTTTGTTCTTGCTGAAGAGAGAAAAACAAAAACAAAAAAACTGTCCATCCTAAAGTATACTTGGATAATAAAGCGAAAGAAAAATCGAATAAATATTATTTATACTTCCCCTTTATATATCCTTCAATTTCATTGAATGAAATGAATGATTCATATCATTCATTCATTGTAGGCAAGGAAATAAATATCATTCTTTTTGTCATTCCTAATTAAACAAGATAGCTATTTCAAAATTCAAATGTTATTTTCAATATTATTTTTTCTGCTGGAACAACGAACTGGCTACCAACAAGTTGTAAATAGTTTCGAGCGGAAAGAAATCGAAACACACGCAACTAGAGAGTATTTGGGGAAATATTTTTTGCGGAAATACTGCTTCACTTGTTTCAATTGAATCCAAGGATCTGACAACAGAATATCTTAACCAACTTCAGCTTGTGCATAGGATGCAACATTCTGTTATGTGAAAAAATATTTATTATCTTCTCCCTTAAAATATTTTATATTTATGACAATATTAATGATAAAAAAAATTCGAAATTTAACACTCATTCTATACGAATGACGGTCAAGAAATATGGAAAGAAAGGCCATTGAAGGAAATACTGATATTTTTTAAAAAAGTGTGGTAAAGGAAATTTAATATTCTAAGCTCCTGGAAATTTTTCATGTCTATATATTTTATTTTTGGGGAAATAAAGCAGAAATTAATTAAATATTTTCGAGAGTAAAGAAATCGAAACACAAGCAACTAGATAGTACTTGAGAAAATAAATTGTTTATAAAAGTACTGCTTCACTTGTTTCTGTTGAATGCTTAGACCTGATGCTGACAACAGAATATTCCTCTACCTACTTCAGCTTGTGAATTTGATGTAACATTGTGTTACGTAAAAAAAATATTCACTCTCTTCTCACTTAAAATATTTCATATTTGTGACACTATTAATGATAAAAAGAAGAATTTTCAATTTAATACCCATCCTATACGAACAACGTTCAAGAAATATAGAAACAAAGTTTAGGTCATTGAAGAAAAGCGTACTGAGGTAAAAAATTGCGGTAAAGGAAATTTTTGAACATTAAAAAATAATATTCTAAGCTCCTGAAAAATTTTTATGTCTACATATTTTAGTTTTGGGGAAAATAAAACAGAAATTAAACCGTTGAAATTCTCAATGTTAAATTTGACTTATCCTGATCAAAGCTAAAGCCCAGGTAGCACAGCCTATAGCACAATATTGTGCAATATTTTTCGACATTATATAATATTAATGAATATTCCGCAATATTATACAATATTACGAATATTGATCAATATCATACAATATTGTAAAGTATTTGTGCGCTAAGAGGGAGCCACTGATATTAGATAGAAAATAAAAAAGAGATACTAATCCACATGGCCTTGCATTTTTCTGCTCAAAATATCATTAAGAGCATGATATTTGCAAATTAATTCTATGACATTGACAAAATAATTTAGAAGTTTTTCCTTACTATCGTTTTAATTATTCGTTCATAAATCAACTGTTTAATATTAAAATTACAGAATATATAAGAAATATATATTCTGTATTATAAGAAATATTAATATAAGAATATATTATAAGAAAGAAATATTTTTCACATTTTATAAAGAATTCACTAAGCAGGTGGGCTAATGCTGTTGAAATAAATTTTAAGTATTTTTCCAAATCCAGCTCTTAGTTTTAATTTCCGCAGTAATTATAATAATTTTCCAATAAAAAGGTTGGAGTACGAATTTTTGAAAATGAAATAAAAATTAAACAAGATACCCCTCTCTATATTTGTCAAACCGACAACTAAGACTAACCCAAAAGCTCAACAGTTCTCAGATATAAACTAATTAAGAACGCATTTTTACACTATCTTCTTTGAACTAAAGCGAGGAAGTTAATGAGTTATTTAAAGTGGATTTTCTTGAAAACTGAGTTTAATGAGTAAAGGATATGTTGAGATTATCTTCGGTAATTCGTGTTTAGACTTTCCTTAAATATAACAGAAGCTATCTATTTCAGTTAAACAAGAGTGTAGTAAAAAGAATAATTAATTCATTAATTTCAATTATTACATTTTAGGTATTCTCTATACTTAAGAATTAAAGACAAACTGTAGTATTCAATAACATTTCAGTTCTTAATTTTTTTCATTTAAAATGCATTTTCAAACTAAAAAAGAAATGTCTAAACTATAAAATTGCTAAGAACATTGCAGAATCTTATAAAACAGCGGTATTAAAGACATAATAACACGTTCAAAAATTATAGAAAGAAAAATTTGACTTCGGAAAACAATGAGTAATATTTTGAGGGACTCATAAAAATATTTACTAAATACTTTTTACATTTTTAATAAAATATTTATTATGATAAAATGATTTATTACATTTCTATGGACAGAGAATTCTCGAAAAAATCTTCCAGGTTTTTTAAATGTCTGGTACAAAGTTAACTTGTGCTACAAAGTTAAACACGCCCGCAAAGCTTATTAATATTATAAGTTCACAAACTTTTGTCATTAGAACTTCTAATTGTAAATAAACTTGAATTTTTAAATATATTCCTCAAACTAATTACGAGATATTATGTGGCTTGGTATCAATTAATATCACAATAATTCACCAAGTGATTTAATTAATGCTTTATGAAAAATAATATATTCCAGTACAATAAAAATGAATGTAGAAAAAAAATAGGAAAACCTATAGGAATATTTCCCAAGTCAAAAAGATAAAAATAGATTCATTATTAAAAAGCGTCCCTTATCCCAAATGAAAAGAAATTTCTTATTTTTATTAAAATTTAATTGATTTAGTATTTAAAACCGCTAATAACTTTCAAATAAAGACCATACACTTAGCAACTGATACTATAATATGATTTCAAAACTGGGTATATTTTATTTCTAATATAAGAAATTCATTTTCATATTAAATAGATATTAAAATTTATTATTATATATTCATCTATTATTTCTTGAATTTTCATCAAAACTGTGCTCCCTTCTAACAAATATGAAATTTCGCAATCATAGATTTCTGCTTCATCCTAGATTATTATTTTTGATTCTTAGTTAGGATTCATAAATAAAATTCAGAAGAATATATGTTAACATTATTCTACCCTAAATTGTCTCGCTGTTTTTGTTTCCTTCAAAAAGCAATGACTGTAGAAAATGATCGGAGTATTTCAAAATAACAGGTGATAAATTTCGAAAAAATCAAAGCTGCTCTCTCTTCTAACAAATTTCAACTTTATCAATTAGGGATTTCTATTTTATCCAAGATTTTATTTTTGATTCTTAATTAGGATTCATAAACAAAATTCAGAAGAGTATATGTTAACATAATTCTAAACTAAATTAAGTCTCGCTGTTTGTTTTCCTTCAAAATATAATGATCTGAGTATTTCAAAATAACAGATGATAAATTTCGTAAAAATCAAAGCTGCGCTCCCTTCTAACAAATATGAAATTTATCAATCAGGGAATTATATTTTATCTAAGATTTTATTTTTGATTCTTAATTAGAAATCATAAATAAAATTCAGTAGAATATATTTTAACATTATTTTTCTTTGGGACTTTTCCAATTAAATTAAATGTTGCTCACTGTGTTTCCTTCAAAACGCAATGACCGTAAAAAATGTAATGATCTTAGTATTTCAAAACAACAGGCGATAAATTTCGAAAAACTCAAAACTACGCTCTCTTCTAACAAATTTGAAATTTATCAATCAGAGATTTCTATTTTATCCAAGATTTTATTTTTGATTCATAATTAGGAATCATAAATAAAATTTAGAAGAATATATGTTAACATTATTCTAAACTAAATTAAGTCTCCCTGTTTGTTTTCCTTCAAAAAGTAATGATCTGAGTATTTCAAGATCACAGGTGATAAATTTCGAAAAAATCAAAGCTGCGCTCCCTTCTAACAAATATGAAATTTATCAATCAGACAATTACATTTTATCCAAGATTTTTTTTTTTTGATTCTTAATTAGGAATCATAAATAAAATTCAGTAGAATATATTTTAACATTATTTTTCTTTGGGACTTTCCCAATTAAATTAAGTCTTGCCGACTATGTTTCCTTCAAAAAGCAATGACAGTAGAAAATGTTACACTTGATCTGAATATTTCAAAATAACAGGTGATAAATTTCACACTTACCAATAACAGTCGAGAGTAGTAACAAAAATGCACCCGGAGCAACATCCATTCAGAGATCCGGATTCACCTATTTGCGCAATCGGATGAACTAAGACTCAGAAACTTCCCGTTACAACTCCGAATGAACTCTAGAAGAGTGCTGAAGTTGTCTTCTCGGCATGGCTCTTCCGAATGAAAGCCACGTGCTATTCGCGCTGTCATATTGGCTGCAAATTTAAGGTAGAGGGCGCTCAACTTTCACTTGTTCATCCCTAGATATTTGTAAGAAGCTCTGTTAACTTTCAAAGACCTATCGCTTATAATGATAAAAAAAAGTACTAGTTGGTCCTTACGGTTAAAAAAAATTAATAGAAATACTTCTATCAGCCTACTTAAAAGAAAATTCTCAGAGACGATTCTGAGCTAAATTGATTAAACGATTATCTGTTATTGATTAAAACAAACTATCATTGATATAAACGAATTTTAATTCCGGATCAAAAGACAACATATAGAAAATTTGGGAAATATTAATGTCATAAGTTAAAGATTTAATGATGTAATATTTAATTTGATGATGTGTATTAAAATATGATATTTATAATTAAATTACTATGTGTTATTTTTAATACTGTGTTATAAATTAAAGATTGAAAAAGATAGCCTTTATAAAATTAGAATATAAATAAATTTTTTTAATTATTTGTTTTCCAGTAGTAATTGCTAAGACAAGTATTATAAGAAGAATATGATCAATCAAGGGAAGAATCCTTACAATCCGTTTTAAAAGTAATTTGAAACTGAAACATAAAATCTAGTTTGTTTGTTTCACTTTTTGTGCTTAGTATAAAAACGTTTTTGTAATTTTTCATCATAATTTAAATTTCGGCTCAACACATAAAATAATAGATAAAATAGATAGCCTTCATAAAATTAGAATATAAAGGAATTTTTTTTAATTATTTTTATCCACTATCAATTACTAAGACAAGTATTATAAGAAGAATATGATCAATCAAGGGAATAATTCTTACAATCCGTTTTAAAGGTAATTTGAAACTGAAACATAAAATATAGTTTGTTTGTTTCACTTTTTGTGCTTAGTATAAAAACGTTTCTGTAATTTTTCATCATAATTCAAATTTCGGCTCAACACATAAAATAATAGTTAAAATAGATAGCCTTCATAAAATTAGAATATAAAGGAATTTTTTTAAATTATTTTTATCCAATATTAATTACTGACAAGTATTATTAGAAAAATATGATCAATCAAGGGAAGAATCCTTACAATCCGCTTTAAAAGTAATTTGAAACTGAAGCATAAAGTGTAGTTTGTTTGTTTGTTTCACCTTTTCTGTTTAATATAAAAAAGTTTCTATAATTTTTCATCATAATTCAAACTTTGGCTTACCACATAAAACTATAATTCATTCTTAATTATACGCGATACTTTTAAAACTTGTGAGAATATTTGCAGTTTTTCTATGCATTGAAGTATATGAAAATTATTATTCGATTGAGTATATGATAGTATAGAGTGTTCAATTTAATTAATATTAAATGGTACTATCTATGAAAAATAGTATACCCTTATTTCTTTTATAATTTATTTATATAGAAATGAAATAAAGATAAAAATTTACACCATATATTTTATATTACGGGTAGGTAAACTAATATACCTTGAATATTATTCATAATAAACTTATTTAAAAATACGTACTTAGATAAAAGAAATCTAAGCGAATAGAAAGAAACTAATTTATTAGTATAAAAGTTTAAAATATTTAATCTAAGGTTTCTGTTACTTTGCCCCTTCAATAATTTAGTAACCGAATATATTCTGAGCACTCAAGTATTAAAATTCAGTATAACGTGCAAATAATTTTATTCCTATGGGCAGTTCATTCGAACTACAATCCAAGGTCCTTCCTAACATAGCTCTCGACTAATCTAGCTAATAAATAATTAAATAAGTAAAATAATTTTAAAACTAGTATAATAATTTAACATATCTGTGTGCCTTTTAACAACGAAATTTCGGTCATCAGGTTTAGATTAGCTGATGGAGGTATTCTTTGAAATGAAACGCAAATGTGGGCCAGTCCTAACAGAAAACATTTTCGTCGTTTCTTCGCTTTTAGCAGCTGGAAAACGGAAAAATATTTAGCATTTCACCCAATATTCATATTTATTCTAAAGAACTTTACTTAAAATTTTAAAACATTACATAGTGATCAATAAACGCATAATGATAAATAAATTTTCACTTCACTGTTTTATGAGAAACAATTTCTTTATTCAAACGCTGTGTATTTCGCTACATACAATAGAAGGATTAGAAAATTGGGGATGATAACTTAGTGTAATGCTCGTTTACCTTTAGGATGTTCATTCTTAACAATATTAAAGCGCAACAGCCGGCTAATTCTGAAAAATGGCATTTGAATTTTTCTCACAGCCTATATATTTTCGCGCAGCAAGCTCACGCCCCGTTCAGTATCCGTTCGAAGCAGCTACCAATGCAGTCTTTCTCTAATAGGGACATCAGGATTCGTACGTGAATGCTGATTTCTTTAAACAACTTCCTTTAAAAAAATTTTCAGATCAAATCAAAAATTATCATATAATTTTTATGCAAATAAAATGTTTACTTGCCTAATACTTGAAATTATAAGATTAATTTTAAATTGTGAAGTGATTCTCAATGTAAATTACTTTTATCGCCTTAAAACAATGACAATTTCAAATTTTTGGATTTTAAAAATGATAAGTTAATTGTTTTGATGTTACAAGATAGCGGTAATCTTGAAAATCAAAGAGAACAGTTCATAATTTATTATCTATTTTTAGAAAAACGGAGCTTCCGGTCTTTAATAATCGAAAGAAAATAGTAGAAATCAGTTAAGTTAAGTTATTTAATAGGAACGGCTGTGTATTTCACTGCTTACAAGAGAAGGATTGGAAAATTGGGGATGATAACTTACTGTAATGCTCGTTTACCTTTAGGATGCTCATTCATAACAATATAAAAGTGCAACAACCAGCTAATTCCGAAAAAATGGCATTTGAATTTTTCGCACAGATTATATGTAAGCAAGTTCTAACCTCATTCAGTATTCGGTCGAAGCTGCCATCAAGGCAATCTCTTTGTAATAGGGACATCAGGATTCGTACCTGAATGCTGTCTTTTAACAACTTCCTTTTAAAATTATTTCAAATCAAATCAAAAATTATCGTATATTTTTTATGCAAATAATACTTGTAATTATAAGATTAATTTTAAACTGTGAAATGATTATTAATATAACATTTATACTAATAAATAACGTAAATTCCTTTTATCGCCTTAAAACAATTACAATTTTAAATTTTTGGTTTTTAAAAGCGATAAATTATTCGTTTTGATGTTATGAGACAGCTGTTATCTTTAAAATCAAAGAGAACGTTGATAATTGAACGTTGAAAGTTGATAATTTATTAAATAGGATAACGACACTTCCCGTTTTTGATAATCGAAAGAAAATAGTAGAAATCAGATGTTAAAATATTCAGTGCATTGCCAGATGGTGCAAAATTTGAAGGAGAAGGTTGGAAGAAGGTTAAAGAATTTAAACTTTTTTATAAACATAAATATTCATTTCCACATATTAATTATATATGCATACGAACGCCAAAAAACAACATGAAAGAGAATTCAAAGCAAGAATTATTATTAGATGGCATTTAGAAATATTCTATAAGAATAAAAATAATGTTTAATAGATAAAACAGTTCGACTATATTTCTAAATTCTTCTACAGTTCTATAACTCCTGTTTTACTAGATACTCTGGACAAGCATGCCAGTTTTTGTAGATTTTGCTGACATTGAAGTAATGGTATAATGTATTCCTTTAATTAATTTAGTATAATATAGATATTTAGCCTTTTCTGCTGTTTAGATATAATGGTATAATGTATTCCTTTAATTAATTCAGCATAATATAGATAGTTAGAATATTCTACTGTTCAAATAATTGTTTGTATCGAAACTGAAGATAAGAATTTTCTAATAATGAGTAACATATTAAAATCATTTAAAGTTGTTAATTTAATTTAAATAATTTCGAAATATTTTTTAATATTTTTCTACTTAAAAATTAAATAATAATTTATTAGGTAAATAAACATTTATTTTTGCCTAAAGATGAGTAACATATTAATGAAAAGTATTTTAAATTATCAGTTTGGTTTCAAATTATTTTGAAGTGGAATTTTAAAAGAAACTAACAACGACTTCTCTGTTTGTAAGCGAACATTTTAACGACTGCACCGTTCGGACATTGAAGCACATAAAAGCTTACAGTTATACAAACTTTACAAAAAATTTGGTAATGAAGGATAATTAATGAAATACATAAAATGTTGTTTTAAAATAGCTTTTTACTGTACGTAAATTCTAATGAAACTTTTTGTCATCAAAATAAAAGAAAACATATTCCAATCTTTACATTATACAAGTAATGGATTTAGAAAGAAGCATGGTTGAAACTGAGAAGATGTATTGGGTTGTGTTGATAATGTTAATGCTTAATATTAGCCGGAGAAGTATGAACTGAAATAATAAAAATCTTAGGGGTTTGTTTTTTACAAAATTTTCTTCGTAAATTTATTTTATTTTTTCATTAACTTGTAATTTTAACTTGTAATGTTTAATATTAGCCGGATTAGTATGAACTGAAATAATAAAAATCTTAGGGGTTTGTTTTTTACAAAATTTTTTTCGTAAATATATTTAATTTTTTCATTAGCTTGTAATTTGATGATATAACTCTTGTTAAAAATGGTTTACAAACATCAAAAATACTTTATTTCTAAACAGAGGAAATAAAAATTTCTAAAATTTATGTTGCTTGTAAAAATTCCAAAATAACGCTTAAAAATTAAATTAATTCTCTTTTTTTCCCAGCAGCATGGGTGCAATTCTATATACAAGTTACCCTACGTACAGCAAAACACATTAGACATGCTTTTAAAACACCGCAAATATACAGAAATTCTCTTTCTTTTGGTGAATTTATGAATGGTTAACACAAGAAAAAGTTAAAAAATGTAGTGTAACCTGGTGGCAGTTTTTTTTATGCCAGAAGCGATCAATGTTACATGTTGGTTTTATGGCAGAAAGAAATTTCTAGATATAAAAGTCAATGTGAATGCATCCGAAAAGACGTCGATATTTTGCATACGTGACCGTAAGTCATGATATTGCACTTGAATGTCCATATGCGGATTCAAATGTCGATACACTTTTTGAGAAATGTTATTTTCGAAAATGTTAAACAATTCTTCTCGATTTTATATTCAGTAACAAGAAAAGTATTTAAAACAAGTAATATATAAATTTAAAATTAATTCAATTCCTATTTATTTTCTTATATAATTTATTTATCTTATATTTCTTATATTACTTTTTCTTAAATTATCTTATATATTATTTATGATCGGACGTCGCATCAGTAATCTCAGAGCTTGGCGATGGATTTAGCGACACTGACTGAAAACTTGGCGAGAATTTGGGGACTACGCCAGAATTTGGCGACCAAATAGAAGTTACTGGAAATTTTTAGTTAATTATTTAAAATTTGAAAAAAAAAATGTATTGACATGAAGTGTCATTCACTACAAGTTTTAAAAAGATGTATTTGAACTTAAGTGAATGAATAGCAAGTATTTTATTAACGGTTGAAAATTTGAACAAGATATATAAATATATATAGGGAAAGGGTGAAATAATAGAAGAAATAGGAAAAAAAATCTGATGAGTTATAAGATTCATTATGCAAAATAACTTTCTTTTTTTTATGAATTGTTAAAAATCTAAGCAAAGCATATTTTGATTTGAGGATGACTGCCCACAGTTAATTAGCTTTCGCCAGAAACACGAATCTATGAAACCCTCATACTTGATGATTGAAATATATATTTACTTTCAGTCTCATCTAAATTATTACATATTCATTACTGTAAATTAGATGTAAAAGAAGTCATAGTGTTCATCATTTTTAGATATCGGATTTATTTAAATCAATATATAGATACAAATATATTATTTAATACAAATATATCGTTACTTAACTTATAATTTGATGTAGTCAATTGGGAAAGAACAATATAACCATTGTTTAGGTTAACTTTTTATATCTTGAATAAATTTATCAGCAATTATATAACTGTACATTATTAGATGAATTTTGGCGCATAATAACCCTTAAAAAAGAATAAAATCCCTTTTAAATGTTAAAGAATTAAGTAATTTAATAAACAATTAAAATAATTTAATTCTTTCATCTACTATCGAATTTTCTCATCTTTTTGATACCGTAAGGAAAAGAGGTCATGGTTTGAAGGTGAAAGATTTTGATTAAACCAGTATTTTCAAATATCATTTGTTATAGATGTATAGGTAATTTCATAGCAAAAGCCTCAAAGTGCCCAAAAAATGAATTGGAACAAGTATTCAAATAATTATTAAATCTCGTTAACACATGTATTGAACTTCAAAGAGCTTATTTGGGATTTTTAAAAAATCAAAATCAGCATTTTGTTTCTGTTTCGTTTTACAGACTCAGTCACAAAAATTGTTTGACAAACGGCGTATGATAGTTTTAATCATATGTATTTAAGTCTTTTTTTAGAATGGCAGAGTTTCAACTCAACACTTCACTGAAGTGTTAATAAAAAAACGTTTCTGCAAAAAAATAATAAAATAAATAAATAAAAAATGTTTAATGTCTCCTAACTCTGAGAAATGAATGCTTAAGCACCTC
>JAPMOQ010024920.1:2664481-2808056 GCA_026543055.1 Argiope trifasciata | reverse complement strand
TTTCTTTAAAAATAGAACATATTAAGTTAGAAAATGTTAAATAGGTTCTTTTGCACAAATTTATCCTCATTTACACTTCACTGAAGTGTAAATAATAAAATGTTTCTGCGAAAAAAAAAGTTTAATGTCTCCTAACTTTGAGAAAGGAATGCTTAAGCCTCTCGCAACGTAGTCAGTTACAAGTGTTGAAAATCTTCATGAAGCTACCAAATATTTAAAATAAGACATGAATTTAATAAATCGACTCATCTTGAGTAAGTAGCATTCCGTGGTAAAACAAAAATGACCCTCGAACTTATGAGCTATTTAAAGCTTTAAAAATATCTGCCACAAAATGCATAAATTGATTGCCACAGTTCCAATATTAACAATGTAATTAGCATTTTATTTTTCAAAAAAACTTTGATTTCTTTTACTATTCAACAAAGTATTCGCATTTGAGTAATTTTTTATAAATAATTTTAAACGTCAAAAACTGACACATACTATCCTCAGAGAATAAAAATGGATCATTCTTCATTTATTTTGTTTCCCTCGCTCCAACCACGTGTCGCTGTAATTTATGATTCTTCAACCTTTCAATTATTTGACCAATTCTTTACTATTTCCTTTGGCCCATTTCCAACTTCCTTAAGTCAAAGTTCAAGTTTACCTCCTCAGTTCCAGTGGCATCCAGCTGACAGAAGTTTCACTGTCTTTAACTGGGTTAATGATGCCCTTGGCAGCTGCAGAAAATCTGCAAACCATTTCTTTCGAATTCTTCGGGAATAACTTCTCAGAACAAACAAAAGATATAAAATGGGACAGATGTAGAAAGGCCTCAGAAAGAAGTATTTTTTAAAGTTTGGGACCTACGTATGAAATATGGATGGAGGAGACTTACAAATCCAAATGTTTCTCGGGATTAATAAACCATTTTCATTCTTTTGATCTTTTTTTGAAGCCGATGAAAGCTTCTTCAAAGACTCATCATATGATGTTTCTAAAATACAATGTAAACCCCGAAATAATAATGTCCTGTAAACTCTATAAAGATAGCTATAAAATCGATTGGCTTTTTTTTTAGCTCTGCAACTGTTTACGAAAGAAACTGGCTACAATTTAAGACTCATCATATGATGTTTCTAAAATATAATGTAAACCCAGAAATAATAATGTCCTGTAAACTCAATAAAAACAGCTACAAAATCAATTACATTTTTTGAGCTCTGTAACTGTTTAAGAAAGAAACTGGCTACAATTTAAGACTCATCATATGATGTTTCTAAAATACAATGTAAACCCCGAAATAATAATGTCCCGTAAACTCAATAAAGATAGCTATAAAATCGATTTTATTTTTTGAGCTCTGCAACTGTTTACAAAAGAAATTGGCTACAATTTAAATCACATTACTTTCTATCTTATTTGTTCAGGGCATCAACTGGCTCAGCGCAGCTACTAATATTATTTTTAAGCCTAAAGTGTGATAAAGTAAAATTTATCTTTAGTTTTAAAAGAAAGACTTTCCTAAGTTAGATTATCTAATTTTACAAAAGGAATATTTAAGGCTAATTCCAAATTTTCCTCTTTGACCAATTAAGTGTTTTGGACGAAAATACTCGTCGTGGAAAGTGTAAAAAATTCGTCGTTATGGTGAATTAAATCAATAACAAATATTATAATTATATGAGGATCATTTAATTATTATATTTATAATTAATTTTTTATTATATTTATATGATATTTGTTTAGGACATTTTAGATATGCATTTTCCGAAGTGGTTGAAATAATTAACTGGTTTGAAACTGTATAAAGGAAGTAACACCTTTGTAATTAATGAATAAAAAATTAATTCGATTTTATTTTATTGTACGCCATTCTTTTTCGTTTTATAAATAAATTATAAAAATTATAACTATTTAAAAACACTTTAAACTATAGTTTCACAATATGCTTCGGGCTTGCTTAATCATATCGCATACAATGACGTGTCTGAGACTAACATCGAATTATTGAATTTTTTAATTTTTAATCGGCAATTAAGTGAAAAATATTAAATAATTCATAGTGAAAAAGTCAATTGAAACATATTATTATTAAAGGATTAAAATAATAGTAAATATTCCAATTAGGAAGCTATTAAATTCGTCATTTAATTAGGCAGTTAAGTAAAATCATATGTCAAGTGGTTATATAAACGAGTTAAATTAAGCGTAAGAATGCTACTTTTCATGAAGTTAGATAATAGCGTTCATTCTATACACTAATTTATTGGATTTTCGGACCGCGATCAGATGACGAGGCCGACACTTGAGTTGGCATCCCTCTGGTGTTTGGCGCTTGGCAGATTTTTTGTGCGACAGATCCACTTACACGACAGTTCTCCGATTGAATTGGGTCTCAGAGTGTCGATTACGGGGGTTGGTAGCTTGGTTTGGTTTTTTGGCGCAAGAGCCATATTTGGCTATGCTGCTCCAAGCCTATGGTGTTGATTACGAGGAAACCGAGAAGATTCTATTTTATTAAAATATACATATATATAAATAAAAAATGAATGTTTGTCTGTATGTCTCCTATGCTCTGCCGTACCGCGCTCATCCGACTGCGATAAAATCTCAACTACTTATTACTTGCAGTTACGGGATGGTTATAGGCATAATACAATAATCTAAACTATAAAAAATATTTTCAGATCTATTAGCCATCAAATAACTCGCTAAGGAGACATGATATATTCAGTAAAAATGTTAAATCCAAGCTGGAAGTTAATATTTCGTATCTATTGTACGTAAATACAATGAAAGTCTTTCTCTGAGGTAATAGTTTTATTAGAGAGAGTGCGAGAAAGTTTTAGGGGAACCAATCTAATAGGTTTGAAATTTTAACTAAACGTTTAATAAAACTTTATCGTTTTTTGCAGTAACTTCCGAAAATATTATAGTTCATATAATTTTGCACCATCTTAGATTACAAAAAATTATCTTTTCAACTATATTAAAGATATCAGGGTATAAATATATTTTCCATGTTTAATCAATTTTAAAAGAAAATATTTTATTCCCATTTTCTAATATTAAACTTGTTAAAAGTCAACGAATATTAAACGAATCACGAGATACAATAAATAGTTTCTTTCATTACTACTCTGAAAAAACACTAAGCTTTACAATTCTAAAAGAATACACAAATTTAATATATAAAAATGAATTTTTGTTTGTAGAATAGAATAAATAATATTTATGCTTCTCCTTTTTATATCCTTCAATTTCAGTGAATGTATTCACTGTCGACAAGGAAATAAATATCATTTTTAATCAAACAAGTTAATTTTTTCAAATTCCAAATGAGGTTTCCAAGATTTTTTCTTCTGCGTCGGCAACGCGCCGGGTACCAGTTAACACATTATAATATTCCTGATAATTTTTATTCAATAAACATAATATTAAAGGATATTTATCGTTTAAGTAATAAAATGATATCTATATAAGTAAAACTGAATGTTTGTCTGTTCGTCTCTTATGCGGTGCCTTACCACTCATCCGATTGCGATGAAGTTTTAAATACTTATTACTTGCACTTATTTGTTTCTACTGAAGATGGGAAAAAATATACTGCCAAACCTAAAGTCTTGAATAATAAAGTTTAAAAAAAATAGAATTAATATTATTTACGCTTCTCCTTTATATATCACTCAATTTCAATTAATGTATTCATTTCCGATACGAAAATAAATATTATTCTTTCTATCATTCCTATTTAAACAAGAGAGTTATTTTAAATTTCAAACGATATGCCCAAAAGTATTTCTTCAGCGGCAGCAACGCTCCGGGTACCAGCTAGTATGTGAGTAAATTAAAGTAAGTATAACAGATCTTTTCTTGTGTGGTTCCACAAAATATAAGCCGATCGTAGCGTGAATTAATATAGCAGAAAAGGTGGAAATATTTCTTTTCATATTTCTTCCAGCCAAAGAAATATGCGCGAATTATTGACGGCTGAATTCCGGAGAGGAACATCCTACCAATAATACAAATAAAGGAAAAAATCAGCTTCGTAGGAAGTTAATTATTGCTGGTACGATAGCTGAAGAACAACCTTTACTTACAGATAAGTTTCAGAATAGCATCATTGCTGTCTACTTGATATCGATAATTGATTTATTTTGACACTCAAAAAACCGGTTAAAAAATTTCAGTAAATCTGTTATGTCCAATGAAACTAGAAGAATAAAGAGTCATAATTATAGTCAATTCAACTGGTGAGCCAAAGAATCACAATTTTCTTCACGCTTCTCACAAGAATTCGATTCCTCTTTGAAAGTTCTAAAAAAGTTTAAAATTCGATTTTCGAAGGCATTTTTCTTGAAAATAGAGGAAAACCTCAAGGTATTGATATTTATTGAGGCATGAGAAAGCTATAAAATACATAAAGTAGCACGAATACTAGTACAAGAATAGTAGCAAGAATATTTTCCTTTTGGTACCTATTAGGTATTATTTTATAAATCTTATTTCTAATGAATCAATTTTATAGTCTAAAAGCCTTTATTGTTGTACTTTTCACTTTATTTTTGTAAAAACGGAATAAATTTCGTAAAATAATTATAATAATCTCATTCGAAAGTAAGAAATTCGGCTAGGTTGTAAAGAGGCTTTTTTCAGACAATGTAATTTTTTTATGATTTGAAAATAAAGTTAAAGATTAGTATATTTAAAACTGGCTTTTTTTATATATGTAAGATAGGGCTATAGATACAGTAATTTCAATAATAAACAATAAATACTAATAAATGAAATCAAAACGCTGGTATTTTTAACCGCAAATGAGTTCTTTTATTTTTACCGTAAAATTCTTCAAAATAATAGGTTTAATAGATAATAAATATTTATATTCTCTACCTACACAGCATTAGCATTTCAGTTTAAAAAGTGTGAAAACTACATTTGTTTCGAACGCATTTGGATAAACTAATTTACAAGTATAATATCTAAACTCATTTGAATAAACTAATTTACAAGTATAATATCTAAATGCATTTGAAGAATGAATTTTTCACTGTGACTGATTCACAGAAAACATGATATATCGAAATCAATTCAATAAAATTTCATGAACTTTGGTATCCTTGCATCCTAAACCTTTTAGGGTGTGATAAACCACTAATTTTTAGATAGCTTTATTTAGATATGTTTTACAGGCATTTAAAATTCAAAACATAGAAATATTTTAACAAAAAACACCCATTAAGGGCAACTTCAAGCACTCAGAAAATTTTTATTTAAAATAATTTTTATCTTGTGATTTGCTAAATTTTCATAAAATAAGTATTTGTCTTTTCAAAAAATAAGGTAATGAGTGTATTTTTTTCTTCTAATAGTGATCTTTCAAGTTTGTTTTAACTATTTGTTGAAATAAAAATGTTTATGTATAATTTTTTAAAAATTCATATCCGAATCTAGTTGGATACCTTTGTCTCATTAAAAATTCAGAGTGGATTCAAAGATGGCTAAAAACATTATAATTTTGTTGGTATTTGTAGTTTTTTACTTATTAATTGTTTTATTAAGGAATAGATAAAAATGTAAAAATATCATTTATTTCAACAGTTAGTAAATCCCTTATGATTTAAGAACAATCTTTGTTTTCTAATATCAATGCAACATTTGCATGATGATTATAAAAGGTTAGTGATACTGATTATTGTTATTTATCCCTTTTTTATAAACACCAAAAAATTATTTGCATCATTTATTTAGAAAATCATTGTATTTAGTGTAGGGCTTCTCTCTTAACCTAAATCTGTAACTATTTTCATAGAATATATTACTTTTAGTAGAGTCTCAGCAATCAAGCAGAATTCGACCTGAAAACTTTCAGATGAGGGGAAAGTTATTTTGCAGAAAACATATTAAAATTCGCTTGTTTGTTTTATTTATTATTTATTTATTTATTTATTGAAAAATTTATGTGTTTGTACAAAGCAAAAAAATTCAGATAAGAATAGTATATATCATGAGTATTACAAAATGTAATTCAAAATACAATGCTGTGCTAATTGATTGGGACAAACGCAAAATGTTTTATCTATGTTGTTTAGTTAGTATAGGTTCACTTACATATATGGTATAGCAATCTAGTAGTATATCTGTCCTCCTCTAGCTTTAATGCGATCTTGTTCACATTTTAGCATGGATTCTTTTAATTTATAATATATATTTTTGATGTCATCACCATGTAACTAAACGTTTATGACATTCATCAATCACATTTCTCTTAGTGTAGCAGTCCATTTTATCCGCATTTTTTTTCACAATGCTCAAGAAATTTTTTATGCGATTTTCATCTCTAGAATTACCAGGTTTATTCAAAACTGTTAATATATTTTCTTGAAAAAAATCTTTATTAGCTTGGAATTGGGATATGGAGCTGGATCTTGTTGAAAGACACCAACACCAGCAAACAATTGCATCAGATGCACAATTTTTTCTTCAAGTATTGAAATAGATTTTTTAGAGTCCATCATCTTTTCAATTGGTACTAAGCTGCCAGGTACCCAAGATGTAAAATAATCCCAAAACATCAGCTTCTGAGAATACTTAACTGTTTAATTAATATGTTGTTCTCTGGTGGTTCTCCAGCACTTCGTCTGACAAATGTTGATTGAATCCCTTGCACAAAAAATCATTTATCACATCAATCATCACATTTATCACCGAACACAACCTTATTCCAATCTTTATCAGTCCAAGATTGATATTTCCTGACACGATACAAAAATTTTCTCTTTATTACAGTTATTAACAACTGTTTTTGGGTTGGTAATCTTGCCCATCTCCCTGCTTCAATAAGCCTTCGTCATATTGTTGATGAATCAACGGACACACCAGTAGTTTATAACTCTAATTAATGTTTTGTGAAGATCCATTTTACTATTTTGTATTAGAAATTTGTCTGTCAGAAGTTTTTATTGTGTTTATATCCATATTTACTCTTTTGTTTAGGAGAATCTGTCCCAAACTTAATTTGCTGATTAATAATCCTAGAAATACTGGATTTTCCAACTCTAATTGCTGCAACAATATCACTTACTGCCAATGAAGTATGCTGACTGAGGGTACCAATTCCAGTTGTTTTTTCCTTTGATTGATATAAATTTTTAACATGCATTAGAATAAGATAAATTGCACAATCGACCTCTTCTTACAGCATCTGAAACAAAATTGCTCTACGTGTGGGGATTACATGGTCAAGCAAGTTTATACTAGTAAAGAACGACTCTTTTTAGTAAGAAAATGCAGTTGAAACTGATTTGAGGCAGAAAATTCCTGAGAAAGGAAGAAATTTATAAAAAATTTAATTTGTCCCAATTAATATGCACATTAATATGTACAGTACTGTACCAAACAGCAGTATGAAATTAGTATAATGAAAGGCCAGGGGCAGGATTAGCAAAGATCTAGAGAGCATTGTATTGAAAATTACTGAATTTAAAAAAAATTGTTAATTATTATTAATCATTAGATGCATACGAAATTACATTAATATTTTTTTCAATAATAATAATAGAGGGCCGCGGTGGCCTGGTGGTAAAGTCTCGGCTTCGGAACTGGAAGGTTTCAGGTTCGAGACTCGATTCCACCGAAGAACCGTCGTGTGAGGGGGTCTCTTGCACGTTCAATATGTCAGGCCAAACGTCCTCCCGCTGGTGTGGTGTGGTGTGGAGAGGGGGTGCCAGTTCAGGTGTCATCTGATCTTGGTTCAAAATTACGAGGTCCGTCCCAAAATAGCCCTCGAGTTGCTTTAAACGGGAGGTTAATAAAACTAAACTTCAGTAATAATAGTGAATGACAACACTCTTTTTGATGTTATGGATACATTCTCCCATGGAAAAAATGCCTGGATTACAGCTTTTGATTATTTTACGGGATATATTTGACTTTTTCTAAAGGGTTAAGGGGTTGTTTCCATATTCAAATGAATGCTTAAAATTTAGATTTTCTCTGGAAGTCGGTAATAGTATTGTGAGAGTTCGTGCGTGCATAAGAATGAGTGTGCATGCGTTACTTTGAGAGCGTCTTTAAAGCTTCTATCTGGATGGCAAAACCGCTTCCTGTTTCAATCACAACAACGTATTAAAAGCAAAATTTTTAGAATAATCTTGATTCTTTTCAGGAAAGAAATACTCAAGAGCATTGAAAGTTTTGTATTAATTGCACCTGACCTTGATTCTCCATTAAGGAGAAAATACCACAATGGAAAGTGTGGTTGCATGAGTAAACGGTACAAAATTAAATATACTGTTTATTATTTTTATTATATTTACAATATTATTATTTTATTATAACTACAATATTGTTCTTTTTATTATAATTAAAATTCCTATTTACTATAACTACAATTACAATTAATTATGATTACAATTTAATTATAATTAATCACGAATTATAATTATGATATAATTTACTATAATTAAAATTATGACAAACTGATCTTATAAAATTTGAGACTAGCGCTAGAAATACTGTCTACTTAAGCAAACATTAGTAAATTTTTACAAAACTGCCTTTTCTTGGTAGAAAATACAGAGTTTGTTATCCATAAATGATTAAAGAGAAATGATGAGGGTCGCGGTAACCTGGTTGGTAGAGCGCCAGTCTCGTAACCGAAAGGTAGTGAGTTTTGTCCTCGTCTCGGCCAGAAACAGCCGTGTTGGCTAATGGCAGTTGGGGCACGTTAAATATGTCGTGACTGCGAAGTCCCCATTTCGAATTACACCGCTGGGGGTACTCAATCAGGGATGAGTTGGTCTCTGATTTGGATCTAAATTCTGACTTGCTGATGGATGAATGAGTGTATGAATGAATTCGACAGCCCCCAAAAAAGGGTTGTGTCGTGTGTGATCGAGCAAAGTCGTCCTTTCACCTGAACGGTGCTCGTTAACAACGAAAGGCGCACGCACACCTCTGCCTTAATTCAAAAGAGCTCTGCTCATTCGGGCTTGGTATGATCAAGTGGCATTAGACGACAGCATCAACAACAGAGAAATGATTTGTCAAAATGTTTGTAAAATTAAATAGTTAAATCCTACAAAGTAATAACTTCTAAATAAAATTTCCATTTTTCTGGAATTTGTTATATTCAATAAGTGACATTATATGAGCTGACGAGTAAAAATTCTAACTTAGTTACAAGGATAGAGATTATCCTCCACATTTAAAAGTAGCGACTGTTAGTAATCTAATAAGGCAATGGAATTTTGTTTGTTCATATTTTTGCAGCAGACGAATTTTTTAAATATATTTTTATATTACAACAATTCAGAAAATATTTGATTTAAGGAATTCGTTAACAGCAGTATTTAAATAACATATGAAAAACTGTCTCTATTTTGAAATTTGTGAATGCGCCCCTAATTGCAGTGTTTCAGGAGCAATGCAGGAAACTTAATGTTATAGGAAAACTATTCGTAGGAATGAGCTGAAATTTTGCATATCTCCATAAAATGAGTTTTTCATTCTAATTATGCTAAAATTTAACTATGTTGCAATTTAAAAATTTCAGTAATAATTAATAATTTTGTAATTTTTCCACTTATTAAAAATTATTTTCATGTGAAATATATACGGAAAATGTGAAGAATATCTTATATTTTCGTAAGACAAAGATTTTAAGTATATAGCTTTATACATTTTAAGAAATGAATAAAAATTCAAAATTTAATTTTAACAATAAAAAGTCAAAATTTTGTTGGCCCGTAATTCCGACATTAGTTATATTCAAAGCCTTATAAGAAAACGCAATTCAAGGAAGAAATCTCTTTTTCACAAACTTTGTAATGACTCGTATTAACGAAACCAGAAACATTTATACTGAGTTTAACATAATTTCGATCAGATTCCCTAATACCAACTGCAAGCAATAAAATCTGACAATTTTCTTTCCGACATTTACAAAAGGTTAGATGAACTCATTCATTTCATCTCACTAAAGCATTATGTTTTCAGTACACAATAGCGTAAAAATCCTCAATACCCCTTCAAAGAACGAGTGACTGATGTCTGGAGTTATCCTCTCTGTAGAAGTCCGAGAGATTTCTTGGATTTATTCACATAAAAACATTAATGAAAGTAATACACGAAGCGCAAAAAAATGTTTGAGGCATCAACAGTAAAGCCTCATTTTCCCCTCCCCTCCTCTCAGATATCAAAAGAAAAATAACCTCTTTTTTTATGCTGTTATAGGTATTGATGGCGGGCTTTGGGGATCCGTTGGTAGTTTATCCTCATATTTGGAGGCAACATTATCCTCTGATTTAACTTCCCGCACTTTTTGAATAAATATATATAACCGGAGCTTTATATCTCAGGCTATTATTCGAGGCTTTAACGCCTGCCATTAGATTTCAGAACAGATTTTGTCTTGGCGCTTTTTTAATGATTATGACAGAGGAGCTCTAAAATGCTCTGCTACTAACTTGGGGGAAAAAATTCCTCATAAAATGATGAAACAGATAAATACCATCGCTGTCTAAACGACCCGTGAAAGAAACGTGATGGATGGACAAAGAAAGCGTTTACACTTCGTGAACTTAATGAAAGCTGATTATCCGATTACAGGAGATGACGTGTTGAAGGATTCTGAGATTAACGCTCAAAATTAGTCACAGTGAAAAGGATTTATGCTGGTATTCCGGAGGAATTTTGAAGAGGGTTTTTGAATCCATTTTTCACGGCTCAGTGAGGTTGATTAAAGCTTAAAATATAAACAAAGGATAAACTGTTATTCTCATTTTTTGTGTACTTAGAGACGCAGTAAAAAATACTTCATTCTCAAAAAAAAACCCCAATTAATCACCAAAATAAATCATATAATTTTTTGCATTTAAATGCTTGTTAATTGAAAAACAAGAAGTCAAATATTTACCCTCACATTTTAGTAATATAAAATTGTAAGCAAAGTTATCTTTAGTTTTATTTAAGATATAAAATAAAATTATTTTCTATGAGCAGTCATTACTCAGATGAAGATCAGGGAGAAGTATAAATTAAATTCATTTAATTCTTCAAACTCTAACTGTTTCTTTGTGAGAAACTGTTATTCTGAAATTTAGCATTCGCTTATGTTGCTCATTAACAGTTACCCTAACTTCATAACCCTAACTGATTTATTATATTTGTGCCACACACTTGAAACCACACGAAAGTTTTTGTGGATGGATCTAATTTTCAGCCAAATGAAGAAAACAATATCTACTTTGATTTCTTCTTCGAAAGATTTCAGCTCAACGGATATTTTTGGCTCAACTCTTCAACTCTTTCATATTGAAGGAAGGTTGAATGAGATCAATAAAGTTCCGATTAAGAGAAATTCGTTCAAATTTGAAAGGCTTTTCAAAAAGATTGTTTCAAGATGCAGTAAAAAGTGAGTGACTTTAATTTTATTTCTTTGAAATCTTTATCACAATGTAATTCATTACCTTTGTGTGGCTCTAAAATAATAATAATCAAGATTTCAAAACATAATAGCTGAAATCATAGAAGTTCATTTACTGAAAATTTTTAAGTTATATAAATAAACGTTTGCTTTTCAAATCGAAAGTTAATTTGGATGCTTATTCCTTAAGAGAGGGATCTAGTTGTAAAAAATACTCCAAATGCAAACAAATTTTGAGTTATCGACTAATTATATTTATTACTATGGTTTTTATTTCTTTCAAATTTGAAAAACATTTCAAAAATTAATTTCAATATGCAGCAATAAGTAAATGACTTTAATTTCATTTCTTTGACATCTTAATCACGATGCTATTCATTAACTTTGCATGACTCTAAAAAGATAGAATTTTTTTAGTTTAGTTATATTAACTTCCCGTTTTAGAGCAACACTAGGGTTTTTTTGGGGACGGACCTCATCATTTTGAACCGCGGTCAGTTGATGAGAACGACACCTGAAATGGCACCCCCCCCTCCAAACTTCCACTCCACATCAGAGGAAGGACGTTTGTCCCCAATGAATTTAACGTTTACCAGACAAGCTTACACGGCGGCTCTTCGATGGAATCAGGCCTCGAACCTACAACCCTCCAGTTTTGAAGCCTAGACCTTTCCACCAGGCCACCGCGACCGGTTAAAAAGATAGCAACCAAGCTTTCAAAACTTAGTAGCTGAAATCATAGCAGTTCATTTACTGAAAAATCTTAAGTGATTTAAATAAACATTTTCTTTTCAAACTGAAAATTAATATGGATACTTATTCTTTAAGAGAGAGATATAGCCATAAAAAGTGTTCCAAATATGAACACATTTTGAGCTCTCCCGTAATTATAAATGTCCGTGGTAAGGTTCCGACTTCAGGTTCGAGACCCAGTTAGACCGAAAACTGTCATGTAAGCGGTTCAGATGCACCCTAAATCCTGTCGGGGTCGAACGTCCTCTCTCTGGTGTGATGTTGAAGCTTAAAGATTAGGCCACCAACTCAGGTGCCGTCCTCGTCATCTGATAGCAGCTCAAAATAACGCGATCTATCTCAAAATAGCCTTAGAGTTGCTTTAAAATGGAAATTTAATGTAACTAAACCCACATTTATTATTGCTGTGTTCCTAACCATTGTACGTCGGTAATATAACTCATCCTGATAAATGGAAACTACAATATAGAAATTAGAATTACAGTTTCAATACGAACTTATTTAGTTTTGTAAAGCTTCAAAGTCTTTTGGAAAGAAGCTTGAAAAGGGCTTCTAAGTATTCTGCTCGAATATAATATATAGCAAGGGCAGATAACGCATTCCGTAGTTTCGGTAAGATAGAGCGTTTATACTTTATCATTATAATACTTGATTGCTTTATACTCTTATACTGTACTATATAACTGACAGCTCCTTACCTTCAAGAATATCTGATCCTTTCTGCAAAGTTGTACCTAAATAGCAACTGAAAATACTTGCATTTGAAAGATTAAACATAGCAGTATTTTTTGTTAATATTGGGCATGTTTGGTTATAAATTAATGGAAAGCATTACAAATTGTTTTGCAAAAAATATCATTATTCGATCCCATTAAACATAAGTCAGTATTAATTATTAATAATATTTTATCTCTCTAGAAAATATACGGTTATAAGTTACACGAGAGATGATGTTGATTACACTGTAAAATTATTTTTCAAATTTTTTTCTGATAATAAATTAAGAATTTAAAGTATAAATTCTTTATATTAAATTATTTTACTGAGAATGCTCGAAATGCTAGATTCGAAGCTTATGCCACCTGTAAGTCAGTATAGGCTTATACAATTTACTCATTTTATCATTAATAAGATGGGGAGGAAATTTTATAAATTTATTAAAATGAGAAAATATAGTTTTTATCACTCCTGAATTTTTTTTCCTGTGCAAAACTTATGAATGATCGTCGTCAGTAAAATCTTGCTGTTGCAACTCCCGAAAATCGGAAATGAAGTGCGAAAATTAATTATAAATTATTGTTAATTCTAAGTTAAAACAAAGGTCGTCTAAAAAATACATTGACAAATTTTAAATAGATACTTTCTTTAATTTACTAACAAATTCCTTTTTCATATGAGTCATGATGAAAATTATAAAATAAAGATCCCTTTTGAGAATTTTCACATGACACCCTATGAAATTTATACTGAATCAGTATAAAAATTCATGATGTCTCATTTTCGCATATTTCATGCTTTAATTCTGAGACAAAGAAACTTCCATACTCTCTTTTAGCTTTATTGAAAATGCTTTATAATGTCAGTAGATGTAAATTTCAATTAAATTAGCTTTTACTGATGATGTCCCTCTGAGGTTAACAGTGTTCTCAGTACACCAAGCCAAAACAGAATCGTTAATCGCTGAAGCAATTATATGGAGGTAATTAATAAACTAAGTTGGTTCAATTAATATATTGATACATCATGGCTATGATATTTTATACAATTTCTCAAAAATGCACTTTATATTAGCTAAGCCCGATTTCAATGTTGATATTTCATCCCCTTTTAATATTTTTTAATAAAAATTAGAATTATTTTTCAGTAACACTACATTTGATTACACGTTTGTACACTCACGTCCATAAATTAAGGATAATTCAGAGTCACTCGGAAATCGAGCTCCAAAATATATATATCACCCGTAAAATGAGACCACACATCTTCAAAAATCATATACAAATTGCAGGAAGCCACCAGATGACACCGATAGTACGTCAAACTGACAAGAGTGGCAGAATGATGTATAAGGAATACAGGCAAAGAAGTAAAATTGTTTACAAACGCTTTATAACCCTTTCAATGCAATAATCACATAATTATGACACAAAGGACGCATTTGGATTGACTTTTTATGTGGTAGAATTATTGGCCATCTGGAATGTGGGATACTTCCAGCTGGAAGTATCCGATGAGCTTGAAATCGTCCAAAATCTCATCTCCAGGCTTGGGCAACGATTCCCAAATGATGGTAATATGAGGAGATGTTACAACACAAGTTATCCCCGAGTTATGACGCCGAATGAGGACTGGTATTTGGCAATTACTGCCAAAAAAACAGATAGAGCACAGCATCAGACCTGTCTCGTCAGCTCTCTTCAGCCACTGGTACGACAGTTTCAAGGCAGACCGTGCACAGATGCTAAGGGCAGATTGACTCAGATGTGTTCCACATACTGCAACTCACTGTTGCGTGCGGTTAACTTGGAGTAGAGGGCACGCATTGTGGACGCCGCAACAGTGGGCTTGTGTGATATTTTCCAACGAGTCCAGGTTTAGCTTGCAATCTGATTCCCGCCGGACTTTCATATGGAGAGCATCAGGTACCACCAAGAGAATATCATTGAACGACTTCGTTACGGTGGTGCAGGATTGCTCGTTTGGGGAGGGGTTATTCTGGGCTCCAGAACTGACCTGCATGCCCCATGAGAGCTGAATTCATGTTTATGGATGAAAACGTCCTTTCTCCCCATGCAAAAATCGAAAACGAATGCCTCCGATCGGAGGATATAACCCGTATGGACTGGTCAGCATTCTCACCGGACTGGAATCCAGTAGAGCATGTGTGGGACATGCTTGACCGAAGAGTTGCAATCCGTCAGCCACCTCCTACATGTCTAACAGAACTTCGATGAACATTTCGTAATGAGTGGTGTAATATTCCCCAAGATCAGATCTATAATTTGATACTCAACATGCCTAAGCCTTATAGGGCTGTATTGCACCGTCTGGGAGACTTACTATGTATTAACTTCATACCAAACACATAATATTGGTTTTGTAAATAATTGTTGTGGTTTGTAATTTACTCCGTGGAGCAAAAAATCGCAATTTTTATTAATGTTATCAGATATATAGCATCTTTTTTACTCTTTATCTTTTGTTTAATAAATTAACTTTATAAATAAGTCACATTTGTTTTGCTTTTGACTCTTTCTTTTTCCTGGACTTGCGTCATCCTTAATTTATGGGATTGATTATATATCCACCTTCATAACATAAAATTCTTGTGCTATAAAAACCTGTAAGCTATTCCAAAAAAAATTTCATAACAAACTATAAAACCACAAAATTAAAGCAATATTTAGGAAACTAACTGATAAAGTAAATATTTCCAGAATCAAAAGAATTTTTAAAGGAAGATACATTGTTTTTAGTGTGTGCCAGTGCTGCTATATCTGAAATACAGATGAAATTAACAAGCCTGGAAATAAGTATTAAGTTTAAATTTCAAAAAAAGAGTATAAAATGGATTAAAAAATGTAATAAAAAATGAAAGAAATTATTAATCCGATCTGGTAACTTTATTAAGGGTCACCTTCAAGCAGGGAATTTTCCTGTGAAAATTCTGACTTTCTTTTAAGTATTGACTAAAAATAAACAAAATAATAACATTAAAATCAAACAATAAAAAACAAATTTTTAATTTAATAATCAAACTATTTCAAAATTCAAATCTAAGCAAAATCAAATCAAATCGCTATAAAATAATTACCAAATTATAAAACCCCTAAACATAAATACGATTCAAATCAAATATAAAAACAAAGTAAAACCCACTAGATGAATCTAAATATATCCAAAAAGATATGTACAAAATTACAAATAAGAAACTAAACATATTTCTACAAATAATTTTACCTATTTAATTTTGACTTTCCTGCTCTTAAAGCTGAAAAGGCTTACAACGCTTGGCCGGAGCAAGGTTACCAGAGAACAGTGAGGTTAGTCTCCCAGACAGCAAGCCTGAGGTGACTTGGTGGTAAGGTCTCGGCTTCCAAAATAGCCTTGGTGTTGCTTTAAAACGGGACGTTAAAATAAATAAACCAAACCACCAAGAGCTAACTCATTGATAGCGTGAAATAGTGAGCAAGGCTCTTCGTCTCAATGTTATGTCAAGAAAAAATGGATCGTCTGACAGCTTCTTAGCTACAATACTTTTTCTAAATTAGATTTCGTTGTTGAAACGTAGCTGAAAAGAAGAAACAATAAAAAGCTGAATATTTAATAGAAAACTTTAATCATTCCGATCAAGAAATCATTTAATAATTATCTCTATAGCCAAACTTTAAGAATAAAATCCATTTCTAGTTTAAACCATGAATGGTTATTAAAGAACAGAATGATGAGGAATAATTTTATATTTTTCAATACAATACGCATTAGTTTAAATAATAGAGTTTCGCTTATTTTCTCTGCTAAAAACGAAAGCGACTTTGTAAAATTAATTTACAGTTTTGAATTAGTATGAGTCAGTATAACTTTTTTTATTTATTTGTTTTTATCGCACGATTCGCGGTTGAGTTATATACATATATATCATATACAAAAGCATTAAGTTTTTATACACATATTTATATAATTTCAAACCTTACGACCAATATGATAGTCACTACTTGCAGTAAATATAAATGATTGCAAATATGATTAATTTATATTTTAAACCGTATAATGTTTCACGAAAATTGCATAACTTTGATTAAAGCAAAAATGAAATCACATTTTTTCACAAGGCTGATTAGCGTGATAAATTTCGTTTCATTTCTTCTTTTAGTTGCCCTTCTTTGAATTTTCTTTATTTCGAGTTCAATCAAACAAGAGAATGAAAGTTAATGTTCTCAAATAGATTTAAATTATTAATTATGTTACTTGAATATTCTGATAAGGTTACATTATGCAGTCTCCCTCTTACCACACTCTTTTTCTAAAATTTCTGTATTCTGGAAATTGTAACTTAGGAAATTTTCCAAAGCATATTTCTGAAAATTAAGAGATATGTCCTTCCTTCCTTTCACTTGATAATACACTCACATCTGAAGGCTAATTTAATGCTGGCACATCTTTTTTTGTAATTTTGTTGTGTAAGAATGCTAAGCAATCTAACTTTCAGTTTATGAAAATAATAGTTATCGATGAAATGCCGTTCACAATGTTTAACCTTTACAATGCTAAAAGTATCTTTCCTACAGCATTTGAAAAGATCTTTCGGAAATAAAGGAAATGTTTCGATTTTTCGAATTTTGAACATACGACAACAACACAATAAATCCTTGTATTCACTTTAAAACTTTTGTAAAATTATAAAATTTGATTCTGAAACGAGTTACTTTTTAATCTTTAATTTGCGAACGATATTAAAAACTCAAAAACCTTTTTCTGAACATCAAAAAATCTTTTCAACACATAATAAAACTAAATTCCCACCTTTTAATTTGGAATTCAAAGAGGGGAGGATGAAAGAAAAGAAAAAAACTTGACTGTAGGATAGATATAAACAAATTCAAAAAGATCAGATTATTTATTCTCATTCAATGAAGATTCCTATTTGTCAGCAACAAAGAAAAAAAAACATATTCTAAAGAAGCAAATCAGTATTTGGTATGAGTAAAGTAAACAAAAAAAAAAGAAAAAAAGGGATCATTTTCTTTAAAATTAAAAGTGCACAGCGTGGAATTTATATGAAACAAAATTATAGCCAAGTTCGTATGGTAAAAGGATGCGGATACAATGATAAACCATTAATTAAATATTTTTATCATTTCTTTCATTCAAAACCGCATGAAATGTTGGAGATTTTGGAATCTGTACCCAAGCACTGTAAATCTGTACAGATTTTAAAATTTGTACCTAGACACAATGTTCGGGAAAACTTTTGCACTTCGCGTTTATGTACCCTCCCTGTGTCAAAGCGTCTGGTGATGACCGCTAAGAAATAAACTGAATGATCTAAACGCCATTTTTATTAACCCTTTATCTACTGACGGTACTTATAAGTACCAATCACTATAAAACTTTATAGCACAACAACCATTACTTATATTCTGATGGTACGTTTTAGAAACAGTCTTTTAACTCTTCTTTTTCATGATAGATAGCAGTAGTTGTTCTAGGCTATTGAATTTTGCGAGGAAGAAAGCTATTTACAAACGGACATTGTGTTCTTTTGCTGCCATTTTGTACGGATTGCCGCTCTTATCTTTTCTTTGCTATAAATATATAAAATCAAACCAAAATTAAGTGTTGCATTTTTTTTATTCATTCTGTATTGTCTTAGAATATTATTTGCCCAATAATTATACGATAACAGATTATGTAATGTGATTAACGGTTGAATTATTCGGTGGTACTTATAAGTACCGTCAGTATACGTAGTATCGTATAACGTCAGTATCGTATAATGATTGGGCAAATAATATTCTAAGACAATACAGAATGAATAAAAAAAAATGCGTAAATGAAAAAAAAATTTATGATTATTATCAAATGTGAATTTCTACCATTATTATGTATAAAATAAAATTATGTCAGTTTGATAATTTCTTTGTTTTCTTATGAGTATTTTTTGGTTATTTAACATTTTTAAGAGGTTAAATTTCATTACGAATATCATCCGTATTTTTTTTCTATTATGAGGAAATTTATACATAGTGTACTGACGGTACTTTTAAGTACCACTTTAATTAATTAGTTCTAACAAATTAAATTTCGCACCGGGAGATTTGTTTTCTTGTATATCCTTTAATTATCAACATGGCAGCTAGAAAAAAATATATTTATGAAGGAATTTTCAGTAGTTCATAATGCAGTAGATAAAGGGTTAAGTAAAAATAAAAACAAAGATAATAAACTAGAAAGTATATCTTCAGTTATGAAAATGTTAGACACAGATTGAAATATATATATATAATCTCTCCCTTTGTTTAAACTTCTATATTGCAATAGTTTTTAGAAAAATCATTAAAAGTTAAGCTTTTAATAAGATTACTTGTAGCTTTAATATAAGAAAATTTGCTATAAGAATTTTTTTAATCCTGTTAAATTGGGTGAAAATCAAGTTTTTAAAAATTTTAGAGTTTAAATTAGAATGTTAACTTCTAAGTCTAATTACTTTGAAGTCAATTTTATCTCCTTTTATTGTAAATATCTACAAAACTTTTAACATTAGAAATGTCTATTTTTAAATGCAAATAAGTAAATTTGAACTTATTTTTCGGTTTTTTTTTTCAAATACATTTAATTCTTTTCGATCACTATCACTATGTTTAACAAAAGTAATTTTTTAATATATCTTAAGCCACTTATTAAATTGTACACAGTTTTTTTTTCTCATAACAATGTAGAAAAATGTTAGCTAAAACACGTGAAAAATCTGTTTCCAATGGAATTTCCTTCATTTGTACTATGAAAATTAAACCCATAAATAGAAAATTTTCTGAAATATTAAATTTACATAATTCAATTCAGTCAGTCTTTGTAACAAATTCTCTGTTTACATATTCGTCACATATAATAAAGCAAACATCTATTAATTTTTCTCTTGGTAGGTTTGTATACAAATTTTTAAAATCATAAATATTAAATTTATTAGTACTGATATCTTTTAGAAATTATATGACTTCTTCCTTTCTATTAATTATAAACTTATACTCATTTTTAGTTTTATTCTGGAAAATTCTTAAGTATTTAAAAAAAATGTTTTCCCAAATAGTGATTATATCTACTAGTGATACAAGTTTGATTCCAAGCCTTGATAACGTCTTTAGAACGAATTCCTCCCTTCATTTTTTAATTCCATTTTATCCACTTTTTTTCTTTCTTTCTTTCTTTCTTTTTGAAATATAAATTTAATATTTATTTCTAATTTGGTTTTGTCTTTTCATGTCTTGATATGAAATGCGCATACAGATTACAAAAAAATTACAAATTTTGGCCAGAATTTTGGAATACTTCACACTTAATTGTTTTTAATTTAAATATGCACTCTCGGTTCTTTCTCTCAAACTTTTCTTTTTTATATATCTGCCTAAAATTTCGGTAATCATGAACTTGAGATTTGGATTACATAGCACGAAAAATATTGTGGATTCAGTTTCTTTGTGCATCTTCATTTATTTCAATAAAACATAAGCTATAGCTATTCATTACGGCTTATACGTCTCGTACTGTGGTGGTGGGGGGGTTTGTAATAATATTTCTTCATCTAATTTAAACCCTAATAAATTTTCTAATTTTTTTTCTCTATTTAGCCCACAATAATTTCATTCTAAAATGCTCTCAAATTTCATTTGTTTTATTTAATTAACATGTTCTCTATAAAAGTGCTTACTGCTGCATTTTCTCACGCTTAGAGTGAAAGGATAAAAAACCTTAATGCTTATTACATAATTTTAAAGGTACCTAAAATTCTCTTGCCTAAATCTACACGTATCTAAGAAATCTCTATCAAAATCTCATTGTAAAAGCCATCAAAGGGAAAATTTCCGATTCTTTTACACTTGTGTTGTGATGTGAATGGACATAAATTTCATTACTGCTTCTCGTACATAATATGCATCCGGGATAGAATAAATCAGAGTTCAAAAATCAAAAGTGTTTTATCTTTGTTATATACAGGATGTCCCATAAATATTGGGACACACTTTAAGGGGAGGTAGGGTACATCACAAGTATTCAGATTTGCATAGCAACCAGTGGTTAAAAACGCCATGGGAAAGTAGTATGACAGGTACAAGAAATGAAGAGACACAAGATTGATATCATCTGAAATGTTTACTGATCAAAGATTTTACGTATGCTAGGGTACATAATATAAGAAAATGTCACAAAAGATTTTCAAAGTTTCCACCATTATTAGAGATGCGTGTGTTACACCATCGGACCATAGACAGGCGAACTCTCTCAAATACAAACGGATTTTGTTGGATATCCGCAGCAGCACAGACGATTCTTGCAACCAAATCCATTTCTGAATCCACAGGTTTTGCATACACAGCACTTTTCAGTGCACCTAAAAGAAAGAAATTGTCGTTGTTTAAATCAGGAGGACGTGGTGGCAAGGGAATTGGTCCCCCATGACTAATCCATCGGTGACCAAACACCTGATCTAGATGTTCACGAACACATCTGCCATAATGGGGAAGTGCTCCATCATTTTGAAACCACATATGGTGTCTGATATGCTGTGGCACAGGTCAAGTAATGTTGGTAGAACCTCTTGCAAAAGGATGAGATATTGTGCTGATGTTAGTGGTGATGATATTGTTGCAAGCTTTCACGTTGTAAAACACGATGAACACTATTCCGAGATCCTCCAACGGCAGTAGCGATGGCTCGCACGTTAGTACTTGGATTCCTTCTAACGGTATCTAACGCATCTTCTTCCATCCTGGGAGTTAAAGACACTCGTGGCCTACCCTCGCTATGTCTATTACCTCGTAAAGACTCATATTCACACAAATTGCGATGGATATTACTGAATATCCTGCGGTCCGTTGTATTTCTCTGTGGGTACCTTTCCCTATACAACCTTCCATCCGCTCTTGCATTTCCATCTGCTAATCCATAAACCAAGTGCACATCTGCCAGCTCTGTGTTCGTAAAATGTTCCGTACTCCTCTGTGGGCAATCACAGCTCAAATGACTGAGGGATTGCAGGTCTACTTCCTCATGTGCTACTGAGCCCAACACCGAATGAAGTCGTTTCGGACTACGGGTTGTGATGCAAATCTGAATCCTTGTGATGTCCACTACCTCCCCTTTAAGTTTGTCTCAATATTTAAAGGACATGTATGTAATAAATTGATTCTGTATATCTGTTTGCATGTATGTATATACATAGATAAAATAGTAGCACTCAAAAAAAGGGGAAAAACCAATAATTTAACAACATAAAATATATATAATAGCAGAAATTACAAATAAAGGAGAAACTGAAGGTAAGCCGGGGTCAAGAAGAAATGTTTTTAAAGCATATGAAAAATTCCAAGAAAATAAAAAGCATATGCGAAGCATATGATCCAGATGCTGAAATTCACGGAGTGGTGGGGGAAAATATTGATAATCAATATTAAAATTGGAAACTGAATTCGAAAGTTACCAAACAGTAACTCAATAATTTGCTTTAAAGGGAATTTTTGGAAGTTCTTCTGCCTCTTGGAAATGCAATCACATGGGAAATAAAAAGAATCTCTGTATGTGGACAGTAATTGTTCAGCAACAACCACTTGGAGGATTTCTTCCTTCGACATAAGAAGTTCCTTCCCTTCTCTACGGATCAATGGATTATTATTTTCTAGCTTTAACCGGATCGGACAGTTTGAATTGATAGTTACTTTCTATCAAAATTCAAGAACTGTAATGCAAAAATCCCCATTGAGATCATATAGATAATGGGAAGCACACCTCTACAAGAGATGTATTACCCACTGATATTGGTGATGTTTTGATACTGGCTACAGATTAATAGTTCATAAATAATTTGTCATCCGTAGTTAAGATCATGTCGATTATTTGAATCATATCACTCCGTGAACACTATATGAATTGACATATTGACCTTCATAAACTTATCTTTTACATCACAGATTACTTTCTTTTATTATTATGAGAAAATGTTTCAGATTTCGAATTGTTGTGTTTTAAATTTTTTTTTCACGGCATTCGTACCTTATTGTAGTCATAAACTCAAACAAACCGATGATTAAAAATAAATTACTTTATTCTTTTATCTAATATAAAATACAGTAAAGATAAATAAATTATAAATGTTGGTAATAATGGTGCATGAACCTATGCTATCATATTGTATAAATACATGTAAACAATTCTAACTTTTAAGGCCTTATCACACGTCGAAATACCGTTTACACTTTCGCGAGCAGTTTTCCGTTTTTACCCACAGAAAAACGGTCAAGCAAGTTTTTAGTCATCGTGAGCTCTTTTAACCAGCTAGAAAATGCTGACAATAGTAACGGAAATATCGTTTGCAAACGAAATTCAACCAATCATGTGAAACTTCTATTGTGACGTAGTGTACCAAGAATGGTGAAATTGACATCAACTACTTTGTAAAAAGCACAGAGAAGGAGGGAATTATCAAATTTCTCCTTATCAACATCTTCATCAACTTCCTCCTTCTCTGTGGTAAAAAGTAGTTTGATTATTTCCTCCATATCCACCTCGTTGTGAAAAAGATCGTGTGTGTGTGTTAAAACAAAGAGAAAAATGGCAAAAAAATTCCCAATATTTATAGTTAATTTTTGTTTTCTTTGTCTTTTTCTAAAAAAGTAAGCACTTTTAAGACGCTTAAAAATGATTTTCAAATTTAAACACTTTTCATGTCCACTATGTTAAGCTTAATTGCTCTCCCCGACACAAAATCAATTTTTTCCAATACTTTTTTTTTTAAATTTAATATTGATAGGATAGGATTAATTTATTGGAATTCATAAAATACTAACATAGATGCAGTATAAAATGTTTTTGCTTGTTAACGTGTCATTATTACTGCAAAAATTAACAACAAAGTTACAAAGAACAGCAAAAAAAAGCTTTATTATGTTACAGGATTTATTGTTACAAATTTTGATAACCATTACAACCAGTTGAATGGTACAATAAATGACAGTAAGATTGACATTATTAGGAATCAAAAAGACATTCAAAGGAAAAATTTCAAAAAAAGCATTTCAAATTCGATATGTGTACAAGTTATATCATTTTACAATCCCTTCTATATTCTTCGTATTATGTACCCTAAAGATTAAATTTGAAGCAAAAGTGATTAAATTCCAACTAATTCAATAACTTTTTAACTGAAAATAAATATGTCATTAGAAGTAGAAATTTACTAAGACAATGGAATTTCATTGCACTGGCTTCATAATTTATCTGCAAATTCCAAAATAGCAATAATAGTTGTTACTAACAGGTCAAAAATTATACACGGACGCCTTTTTGCATTCACTCAAATGAGCTCATAGCTCTGCAAATGAATGAGAGACACTAAAATCGTAAAAATAATACAAGAAAAATCTTCTAGCTACCATGAGCACTACTAGCATTTTTTTTTTCTTCTAGGTGTGTTTTGATTACAAAAACATTGTCATTCTTAGAAAACAAAATTTTACAGATGAATTAAATTGTAAACTCTGCTCACTTTACATATACTCCCACCTTGCAAAGTTACATTTATAGACTGAACTTTGTAAATAACATTACTTAACATTTAGAATTCCAAAATTAAAATTAAAGTTCAAATTTTAATGTTCACAAGGAATTTTTATGGTTATTCCCCATCTACTTTTGGGATGGTACCGCATTTCAATCGTATCAATGTTCTCAGAAGAATCAGTTGATCTAGCTGCCTTTGAAACAGTATCATCAGTTTTATCATCAGAAGAGAAATATTAAAATGCTTATACCTTTACCTCAGTCCACTGAAAAATAACTGGACACTCAAATTATTCCAGAAATATTTGCATTGAAATAAAACAAAACTGCACAAAAACATCAAGAATTCTAGATTTAATTCTAAGCATTTCTCAAGGAAAATCTAAATCTTTTTCTAGTAAAGATACTAGTATTTAATAACGAATGCTGACAATCGAGAATGTCATACAGAAAAAAGACTTTCCAAAATAAAGATAAAAACTTTTTCATTTAATATTTTGTGAATCATATCTTACGCATCATATTTACATATCATTTTTACTAAGTAAATGATAAAATCATCATCATTTTTACTAAGTAAATCATATTTACTAAGTAAACCATTTCTAGCCTTACTTTACTTCTGGTTATATTAATTGTCTTATGTCTGCTAATTACTTACTTACCAGTAAATTTTGTGCAGAAAAAAATGTTTTTATAATTCAGCTGCTGAATGTCTACAAAACTGAGCATATTTTTTAAAAAATACTACTCTGCAATGAGAAATTGAAATTCTTAGCAAAAAATGTTTTCATTTTAAATGTTAAGCAACGGCAATATAATGGGAAAATGCTACTAGGGATTAACATTTAAAACGGTTCAAACTATGTCAAGAATAAAAATTATATTAGATTTCTATGGGAGTAATATATTATTATAAAAAACATCTAAAGATATTTTTAATTTTAAAAAACAGTAGAAATTTGTTATCCATGTAATGCATGAAGACATGTGAAAAGAAAATATAAATAATTAGGATATTTAATGCATTTTATAAATCACTACATTTTATTAAAATTGATGAGTTGAAATTATAAAAATAAAATAAAATTCACAATGCTGTGTTCAAGCAATGTCAGCTAAATTCGCAGCTTCAGTAATGCTTAAGAAATTGATTTAATTTTAAGTATAATTGAAAAATTAAAAAAAAAATTGTTAAATGTTCTAAACTATTCAGCAAATATTGTATTTTTAATTTATTTAGTATCATAATATTTAATGCAATGTTTTCTCCTGAAGAATTGATAGAACAATTTTCAGAGGGGGGGGGGAAGAAAAAAACTGCGATTTAAAGCCTTCTCTAGGGTTCGGAAGAGACGAAACCGCAAAAAAAAGCAACCCTCTTACTACGAAGGGGACAGATGACCAATTAACTCTACGGGTGGTTGAAATCGAAGAAGTTATTTTCAACAACAACCTTTAAAAGAAGGGGAAAGCATCTTTTAGTTTCTCTCGCTAAACGCCGTATTCAAAGGAACTTTTTCGAGTTTGGGTCGCCGCTGCCTAAAGGTTAGTTTTGAGTTTTTCTGACTCTATTGAAATATTTTCAGAATTTTTCCATTCCCTTAAATCAAACCCACCTTCTTTCATCACTTCAGAGGAGTTGGAAACAAAATATTTTAGTTCTTTTTAGCTGTCAATATTTGTCACAACATTATCAACATAAAAACTTCTTGGTAGCTTATTCTTGAAAGTAGGAGCAAATGATTCACGTTTATTTATATGAAACTCTACGACGACTCCCAGCAGAATTATACTACATTTTACTCCAAAAACTATACTTGTATGAAGGGAAACTTTTAATTTCTCACGTTCTTCGTTTTCCCTCCACAGAAATCTCAAAACATCACGGTCGTTTTTTTCCAACACTGACTTGAAGAAATGCCTTCCAAATATCCGCTGTAATGGCAATTCTCTTTCCCGAAAATTCAGAAGAATGTCTGATATAACTTCGATGAGATTCGGCCCACTCTCTAAGCATTGATTCAAAGAAGGTTGATTTTTCATTCTTGCTGACCCATCAAAAACTGGACGAATGGGAATAGTGTTTTTTTTTATATATACAGGAGGGTGAAGTAAGTGATGTCCAGGCAACTTCTTTTCATCTTTTGGGACCAATTTTATCATTCCGTTATATAACCAATCTTGGAAAAACCTTTTCATAATTTTTATACAGTCCACTGGAAAGCAGCTTCAGAGAAATGTTCTCCAATCTTTGTTTTGCTAAGGAAATATTATCTGGCAGTTGAGCTTTATAATCAAACCATAGTAATGATACTTAATAATGACCATCTTTAAATTTGACAGTTTTTTAAAAATATCGCTTGGTTTCAAAGTCTTGCTGAGCCCTGGATTTCTTTTCGATGGGATCCTTGATACCAATCAAATTCAGCTCCCATAAATCAGAAATATTAGCATCTTTAAAAAATAAAGATGTCACAAACAAGGCTAAATGTTCTTTTTTATGATTTCCTGAAGCAATCTTTCCTACCACTGACCATCATAGTTTTGTTTCCAATACGACGAGACCACTTTTTAAGTATCTGCGGCGACCAGTCAACAGTTTGCCCATGATGAATGAAGTACGAATGATAGTTTGAATTGGCTTTGAAGAATTGTTTATGTCGGAGAACTTAATTTCATGATACTCCAGCTCGTTTATCCAAGTTTCCACTCCGAAAGCTTGAATATCTTCACAAATTTTGGCCTGGTCCAAAGCATCAAAATTACATCTGTAGTTTCCATTTAGACTTCTTAATTTTATTTTATAGCAATTAAGCTTATATTCATCAGAATTACTCCACCAAACAGTGAGTGGATTAACTTTTCTTCTCGAGTAGGTGAGTATTTCATTTTTTCAGCTACTTCTTTTAATCTGTGTGAATTTTGTGAGCCTGAATCGATAAGTATGCGCACAGTCATCTCATTATTATCTGAGAGAAGTTTGGCTTGAACTGTTTGTAATAGAACTTTCGAATTTCTTGATAAATTCACGAAATTAATTTTACTTTTTGGAAAGTTTCTTTCTCTATACATGGCTTGTTTATACTGGCAAGTTAATCACACATTGATGTCTTTTACCACAAATTATACATTTTACAAATATTTGACATTTTCTAATTGAATGACCAGAATTCAAGCAAACATGATAAAATTTTTTATCTTTCAAAATGGTTTTCTTTTCCATCAAACTCATTTTTGGGAAAGCCCTTTCAGCACTTGTATGATTCTTACTACAAAAAACACTTGACTTTTTGATTTCTTCGGTTTGCACTTTAGCAAATAGACTGGAAACTGTTGACATTTTATTTTTTTTTTTCCTTGTATTCAAGCTTTTTGTTACTAAAATGATTCTTATCCTTTTTTATTCCAGCCAAAACCCAGCATTGTTAAAGAAATTCGTACTTTTCCTTTCAAAAATATTAATAAGCCGGCTAGTCTAGCTTGTGGTTCACAACAATTGTTGACATCAGAACTTCTTTGTTTCCCCACTTCCTCGTCTTTCGTGATGATATTCTTCCCATTATTGCTTACGATTTTCATTTTCTTGTCTTTTACTGACAATCGTAAACAAAACGTCTTGGGCGAATTCCGGATCATTTTTATAAATTTGACTATTCAAAATCACTCCTTTCAAAGTAGTAATTGTGACTTTAGCAGGCAAATGTTCATACCTTTCTTCTAACAATGTTATGAGATCCGCTTTTTTAAAACCTTTATCGTTTTTGAACATAATTACCGTCAGTTTCGCATTCTGTTGTGGATGCCATACAATGTTACTAGCAGGTATAAAATTATACACTGTCGCCTTTTTGAACTCACTCAAATGAACTCATTGCTCTACAAATGAATGAGACACACTAAAATCATAAAACGTATACAAGAAAATTCTTCTAGCTACCATGAGCACTACTAGCATTTATTTTGCTCTTTGATTTCAGCTTTGCTAACAAAAAATCACTGTCATTCCTAGAAAACAAAACTTTTACAGACGAATTAAACTGTAAACTCTGCTTTCTTTACAATAGTTGTGATTTTTTAAAATTCATACTATCATGGGCTTTTGTGTACATTGAAAACTAATGGGATGGCTAAAAAAACAATTTATCCCAGATTTAATAACAAACACAAAATTCTCTGAAACGAGCTTAGCACGTAAAAACAGAAAAAAACAGTGATTATTTAACAATTTTAAAAAGTTAATAAAAGTTAAAATTAATAAAGTTTGCAGTTTTAAAAAGTTAAAGTTGCATAATAATGCTGTCAGTGCAAATATTCATTTTGCATGGAACAATTCAAGTAACGTCTTAGATAGAATCCCACAAGTTATTAACCTTTAGACTGCGGCTACCCAAACTCGGAAAAGTTCCTTTGAATACGGCGTTTAGTGTTAGAAACTACAAAATGCTTTCCCCTTCTTTTAAGGGTGATTGTTGAAGATAAGCTCTTCGATTTCAACCACCCGTAGAGTTAATTGGTCATCTGTCCGTTCCGTAGTAAGCGGGTTGCCTTTTTTTGCGGTTTCGTCTCTGCCGAACTCTAGAGTAGGCTTTTAATCGCAGTTTTATTTTTTTCTCACTCAAAATTATTTCATCAATTCTGTAGTAAAAAATATTGCATTAAATATTATGAAGTAAACAAATTGCAAATACGATATATGCTAAATAGTTTAGTACATTGAACAAAAAATTTTCAATTGTACTTAAAATTAAATCCATTTCTCAAGCTTTACTGAAGCTGCGAATTAAACTGACATTGCTTGAACACAGCATTGTGATTTTTACTTTATTTTTATAATTTTAACTCATCAATTTTAATAAAATGTAACGATTTGTGCATGTTATATATATATAAAGATCCTAATTGTTCATATTTTTTTTAAGTATTCACATATCTTCGGGCAATACACGAATAACAATTCTCTATTGTTCTGCAAATTAAAAATATCTGCAAATGTTTTTTATAATAATATATTATTCCCATAGTAATCGAATATAATTTTTATTCCCGACATAGTTCAAACCGTTTGTAATGTAAATTACTAGTAGCGTTTTTCCGTTATATTGCCGATGCTTAAAATTTAAATTGAAAACATTTTTTGCTGAGAATTTTAATTTCTGATTGCAGATTAGTATTTTTTTTAAAAAATATGTTCAGTTTTGTAGACATTCAGTAGCTTAATTATATATAAAAAAATTTCTACACAAAATTTACTGATAAGTAAGTAATCAGCAGATTTAAGACAATCAATATAACCAAAAATAAAGTAAGACTTGAAATGAATTCGATACATAAGATATGATTGATAAATTAAAAAGTTTATAAATTAAATTAAATTATTAAGTTATATTATTTCATATTAAAAGTTTTTAACTTTATTTTTGAAGCTCTTTTTTCTGTATAACATTCTCGATTATCAGCATTCATTATTCAATACTAGTATTTTTACTAAAAAAAGATTTAGATTATCTTTGAGAAATACTTAGAATTAAATATAGAATTCCTGACTTTTTAATGCAATTTTGTTTTATTTCAAATCAAATATTTCCGGAATAATTCGAGATTTCAATTATTTTTCAGTGGACTGAAACAAAGCTATAAGATTTTAATATTTCTTTTCTGTTACTTGAACGCATGGAGAAACTAATTATTATTTTGATAGATTTTATGAATCTCCTTCATTATTTTAAAACTTTCTAACGTTTACAGAATTATGAAATATTAAATCCATCGTTTTCATAAATAATTACAAATAATGATGAAGCCATGAGTTTAATTAAACATCATAACCAGAATATATTTCTAGCAGAAATATATCGAGTTCAAGTATGAAAATTTAAAACTGAAAAAAAAAAAATGTAGGTATCATTTCGTCTTGGGCACCGATTACCTTCATTAGACCATAGCATGATACGAAACATCAAATAATTCTTAGTTCAAATATTTATCATTCGATTAGATGGAGTCAACTATAAACATATATTAACATAAAGCTATAAATTTTTTGAATAAAATTTTTTAGTTGTTAAGCATTGTTCTGTTTAGTGACAAAGGAAGTCTTTTTAACCAATTCTTGTTTGAGATTTAAAAAAAATTATTTCATTTTTATCAGTTAAAAGAAAGAATTGTTTTATTTCCCCAAACATAATTTTTGCTGTAATTGCAATTAATAATTCATATAATTTTTAGGATTAAAGTGGCTTTAACTTTCTAAACTTTTTTTTTATCAAAATATATTTGTTGACAAATATTTTTCTCTAAGGAGTGTCTTCAGTTTCTTCATTTCATTTTTATTTTAAGGAATGAAGTAATGATTTTTAAATGAAGGAACGAAGGTAAAGAACAATGTTTTCAATCCAGTACTAGTCAAAAATGAAATTATGCTATCTCATTCTGTACTCACTCCCCTAGGAAGTTTAAAAGGGAATGTCGCCAAAACACGGTCAAAAGTTTCATTGTCGCCAACAGTGATTATAATAGTGATTCCCGACCCTAAGGGGCGCGACACAATACGGAGGGAGTTTTATCAGGCAATTACGGCTCAGCTGGAAAGCTGAAGTGGGGAAAGGAAATCCAAACTCGTTCCTGGTACAGCAGTTGTACCGAGCCGTACGGAAAGGTAAAAAAAATCCTGGTACAACTGTTGTACCAGCCGTAAGCTAAAGGTTAACTGTGAAAAACTGCAGATATTTACTTAGTGAAGGTAGTGAATAAAGAGTGATGAATACACCATAAAGTACATCTGCTTTTTTAGGTTTACCAGACAGTAAATGCTCAAGTGACGTCACTTTCATGGTCGTTCGCCAGGAAGTGTAGTCGGTATTTCGTACCATAGTAAAACCTTGGAGTATTCTACATTATTAATCTGACCATAATAATTTTTTTAGAACAAATTACTAAATGTTATATTGAATACTGTTTTTTGTTTCTTTCTAAGTTTCAAAATTTTGCATTTTGCTGATTGGTTTGACTCCAGTATTGGAAGTTTATTTCACTGCTTAGTATTTATTGGTTAGTAAATCTGGCAACCCCAGTTTTCCCGCTGTTTTTCATCGCACATGATATTAATGTGAGCTTTTGTCTTTGTCACATAGTATGAGTAAACAAAAAACTGTGCTGGATTTCTTTTCCAGAAGTCCAGCAATTAAATCTGACAGCGGAGAAGCGAATAAATCTAATGCTGGGGATGCAAAATTATCCCAAACCCCTACCTCTTCTAAATTATCATCTAATAGTAATGTGTCCCGTAGTAGAGCCCAGATTTCCTCTAAATCACCGTCAAATGGTGCTCCAGCAAAATCGAAAACTCCCTCTGTTATAGCTGCTAAGAGATCTGATACTCCCAAATCTGTAAAACATCAGTCGAAGAGAAATGTCTTATCACAAAAAGGGAAAAGAATTAAAGTCTCAGGTGAGTTGATTTGTTGAAATGGCTCCATTTTCAACTCCTGTTTCTCAAACGTCAAACACTTTTCTTGTTTCTTTTCCGCTTAATGTGAACATTCTAGTAAAAGGAGATTGTGTGAAGAAGAGAGGGATTATAAATAGATTGTGACCATTGTAAATCAGAATGCCATAAGGAATACATATATTGAAAGCATAGTAACCTTTTTGAAACATATACTAGTAGAATGAATCACAAATGTTGCATATTACTATATCTGATATAATATTATGACAATCTTATGAACAAAATATATAGCCCAGTCAATGGTTATAATCTTGCACGATAAAATATTAATCTGAATACTTTTTTAGTGATTACTCTTAAAATTTCAATCAGTTTGTTTATTAATTATGTTTAGAGTTTGATTATCAATAATATTTTTTTACCCAAGAGATTTTCTTTGTGCATCTGAGACAAATGTCTTTATCAAATTTTCTCTTATGGGAACTTAACTGTTCTGAGTGTTTGCTAATTAAGGTATTGTTGTTCTGAATACCTACCTTAGGGGTACAGAAAACAAACAAACAAGTATTGTTTCTTTTTTTGAATTGAATATGCTAGGCAGAAGAAATTTCTCATCAGCAGATGCTATTTACCTCCTTTATTTCACTGGATTCAAAGAACTCTTTGTTACAAGTATGAAATTTTGAAGAATTCTGAATCAAAATAGTTATTAATTTGAAGATAGTTGTAAAAATATAAATTAACAGTTCAATTAAATTAGTTAAGCAAAGGAAAATGAAGTTAATTTGAAGATAGTTGTAAAAAAACAGTTTAATTAAATCAGTTAAACAAAAGGAAAAGTGATATGTTGTTGTTCACTTTATTACACATTTCTTGCCGCACTAACACATGGTGTTCTATTTGTAGGACAATTACAATTTTATGCTTAAATAGAATTCAATGCATTATTTCTTATTTGCTTTATTTAAGATATTAATGTAATGTCCCAAAATCCTAAATAATTTTCAACTAATAAATACCCTCCATTATCTGGATTTTCACGACTAGTTGTCTTAATTTTGAAGCTTTTTCTTTAATTTATTTTTGAGATAATAGAGGAATTTGAAACTAATCTTTACTCTTTTTATATTTTACTATACTTTGAAAATCTTTCTTATATTTACATTTAAAAATTTATAAATGGCTTTTTACTGAATTTTCTGATGATTTTTTTTTCTATAAAAATGTAAACATTTTCCTGCTCTTTTTAATTTTTTTCATTTTTATTTTGATATTTTTTATAAAATTGAAAAGAATAGTATTTAAATTTGTCCTTTAATTTAAATTGGGCATTAAAAGGCCAAGGCTATCTTTTCTGACCAATATAACAGTTCTAGCTTGCACTTTTCTAGAAAAACAGTAATTAAAATTTTATTTTTGGAGATATATATTTTATTGTAGATCTTTGTTTTTCTGTCCTCTCTTAGTTCTGTGTTCCAAATCACAATGAAATTTTGTTTGTAATGAAAAAAATAATATAGTTAGTGCTTATTATATCTAGTATAACATTAAGACTATATAATTTATATTGTATCCAAAAGATTGGGAAAAAATGAGGGGTGTTTGTAAATAGTTTGTTTAAATTTTTTATTTGTACAAACTATTATAAACTATTTTATATACCTAAAGTGATCATAAAACATATATTTTTGGTGTAATAAGTGAATTATATTTTATATTCTGGCATTTTATTTTACAGATACTGATGAGTCTGAAGAAGACGAGGTTAGAATTTTATTTTTTCCTTAATATTTTATCTTTTGTTCTTATTTAGAATTTATGCTATAATGTAGTTATATATTCTGGTGTATATATTTATATAATCTTTTTCCCTGTGTTATCTTTTGAGACTGCATTTTGAGATATGTTCAAAATGAGCAATCTCAAAATATAGTTTCTCATAATTGCTTTTTGTGTGATTGTATAATTTCTTATTTTATGCTATTGAAAATAGCCTAAATTGATTTAAAAAAACTTTTTCAAATATGAAATATATAAAGAGATTGTAATTATCAAGAATTCATGGTAAAAGTGAAGCATAGTATGCCCCCTGCTGCACCAAGGATGCCAAGTCGTCAATAAAGATGGCGGACAAAATAAACCAACACTTATATGAATCAGTTATGGTTGCCACTTTATGCATTAAAATTATTATCTTAACTGATAAGTACTATAATTTGATTTTAATTTGAGATTTACTTAATGTGTTACTTAAATTTTAATTTTTTTAACCTTTGGGATCACTATCGCAGCTTATCGTAATTTTGTAGAAGTTTTTCAAACTGACTGCTCTAATCTGTTGTTTACAGAGCAAATTTTAGAGGATGCAATGCCTGTCGGCCTCTGAAGAAAGCACTGGACAGAATTAAAAAAAAAAAAAACATCCTATGGCTTTGCTACCAACAGGAATTTAGTAGCTTCGCTAACCCATTGAACTTAACGACAGTGTGGATAACGGGAATTTTACAAAAAAAATATACTTTACTAACTTCATTAACTCTTAAAATATATATATATTCCACTCGCCCTTCATCCATTCTGCAGATTCGAAATACCTTCATCTGTCATCCATTCTCGCACAATTGCCTACATAACAAATTATTAATAGAATGAACACTACAGCAGCAAAAGAATTACGAGAACTTCAAATAATTCCATTGCAGCTGTCTTTTAATTTGAGAACGCAGATGATTTTTTAAATTACGATTTCAAGCAATTTTTCAAAGTGCGTACTAACAATTAAAAACAAATATTTCCTATTCGTATTTACTTAAAAAAAATTGAATTGTATTTCTTATTGTAAAAAACTTTCAATTATAATATAGAACAAAATTAAAATCCTTTATCGATATTTTTTCTTTAACATTTTTCATAAAATAGTTGTAGTTTATGTACAACCCAACTATTGTAAAAAGTAATAAACTAAACAGAATTAGGGTTGTTAGAACCTTTCGTTTGGTTGCAGTATTGACGAGAAACTCGGGGGTATACTATGCTTCACTTCATCCAAATTCATTGTTAAGAATTTTGTATAACACATTTCAGAGTTCTCTAAGTTTGAAAAACACATTTTTGCAATTATATCTCCCTGTTTCTGAATATGATAACTTAGAAATACCTTGAAAGTGAAGGATGAAATTTAGTGTATGATCTTCACACCAAATCTATAGGATTCTATTTAATTTTGAGCAAAATCCTTTCAGAGTATATCTGGCTGACCCATTACAACTTCAAAAGATGAATAAAAAATGAAGAGAGCTAAGTGGATAAAATTTGATATTAACATTTAACATTTAAAGTATAGATATTTATCAAATTTGGAGACAAATGCATCAAGATTCTGTTAAGTAGTGATTGTCTATTGATCTACAATTTTGTAAACTTGAAAATACAAAGCTTTCATTATTTGGAATTTTGTGAATCAGTGTCATATTTTAGTTCCAATCAGCTGGAATAAAGGCCTGCTAAACACACATTTGTTTTTCTTGTATTGTGGATTAACTCCATGACAGCAATTAATCACCAAAGTGGGTATAATATTCGGCCTTTTCTTAATTATTATGGAGTTTTACAAAATATTTTTTGCTATTGATTGGTTATGGATAAATTTTCTCTCTGTTCTATACCAGATGAAAATTTTAACTGTTTTTACTGATCTTAGATTATATTCAAGAGTACTTAAGTAGATCTTGTATGTCCACTTTCATTATCTTGAATAATAAATGTTTTATTCTTTAATAAGAGCCTTTATATGTTTTTGTAATTTTGTACTCTAATGAAACTACTTTACAATTTTGTAACTAAATGCAAACAGGATTCATTATGAAAGGAAAAAATTAATGTAAATTACTTTATCTATAAAAGCTCATTGTATTTGCTTACGAACTGCCATAAGTATTTTCATGTGTAAATTTAAAAGCATAGTTACAAGCGTAGAGCATTTATTTTTAGATTTTTTTTTCTGTTTCATTAATTTTGTGGTTAATTGAATGAAACTATAAATGGTCTTCTAATGCTTTTTTAATACTTGTTATTTACCAAGGGGTTGTCAAAAGGGAGGAATTCTAATTGGTTCTCCTATTGTTCTGTTAACCACTTAAAGGTCTAACCTAAGTTAATTTTTTTACATCTATATATGTATGAGATTACATTTGTATATGTAGGAATTATTATGGACTTTAAGCAGTTCATGGGTAATATGACCTTTTTCAATTCGATTTGATTGATATGTCTAAAATAATTTCATTTTCTAAACTCTTGATGAATCTAAAAAAAGAATTTAAATTTGTTGGCTGAATTTTACCAATATATATGTTATGATATTTAGGCAGAAATGAAATAATAATAAAAAAAATCATTCAATTCCCAGGCAAAAATGGATATTTAAGAAATCCCTTCCATATAAAGATTGCAAACATTAAGCAAGTTTGAGGTTTCATTCATTCGAAAAGATATTTTGTGATTGGAGAAAAAGCAAATTGTAGTTGCTCTACTATAACTTATTCTTATAGTTTGCATGGAGTTACAGAATAGTTAACTGCATTATTTTTTAAAATTAAAATATCTATTGTTATTTCAATAAATATAAATGTATTTTGCCTTAGTCGTTTTAATCATTATTGTTCCTAATTATTCTTGCTATAATGATTGTGTTTGTTGATCTTTTATAATATCTGACATATTTCTTTTTAAGGTATGATTACCCTAATTTACACTGTTTAAATTTTATTTCCTTTTCGCCTCAAAATTATTATTTTTATTCAGGAAAAAAATTCCCCTCCAAAAGATGTCAAAAGAAGACGCATAGTAGTAGCGTCGGAATCTGAAGATTCTGATGAATACAAACCAGAAAAGGATGATGAAGATAGTGACAGTTCTGTTGAATTAAGTGATAATTTTTATGAAATGGAAAGTCCTGCAAAAAAAGTAAGCATTTATTTATTATTTTTTTTTCAAATAAGTTGTTTTAAATTTTTATCCTCATATGGGAAGAAAATACTTTAAAATTTTATGTTTAAAATTTGAAATTAAATTGCCATAAAATCAGATAGCATTCAAATTCTTGCAAAAAATACAACTTAATGAATGACTTTATCCATACTTATCTTAAGATATTGCTTTAAAATGCGGTTACTTTTTACTGCTATATATGACACTAAAGTACGATTATTCTAAATGCCAATATAGAGACTTGGAATAATCGTACATTAGTATTATATTGGCATTTAATGCCAATATGGAGCTAGTGCAATGTATTTAAAAAGTGTTTAAATGCATTTATTTGTAAATGCAGAAGAAACTAAAGAGTGTATTCGAGGAAATATTAAAAAATGATAAAAAAAAGTACCATGCTTCAATTTTTTAGAAATTCTATTAATTTTTTATATTATTTTTATTTCCCTATTTGTATGCTTTAGTAATTTATTTTCATCTAACGTTTCTACAGTAGGCATATTTAAATACTAATTTTCATATTCTGCTTTATTATATATTGTATCTAGCTCATTTTGATTTTGTTGTTTGTGTGAAGACTTCAGACTATAGATAATGGATTGTATGATAATTTGAAATAACTTGAATTGTCATTTAATAACTTGAAATGTTATAGAACTTTATAAAAAATACTTATGAGGGAAAAAGAAATAATTTTCTATGCACCTAAAGTAATTGAACTGATTTAGTGTAATTTTATGACATCCTGAATGCTCTCATTAGTACATGTAACTTCACTGTGTTGAATTATGGCTTATCTTGATTTGATTGTCTAGTTATTTGGAAAATTTGTATCTGCATTGTATAAACTCTATCAATTACAAAAAAAAAAAATTGACAGTCAATAAAAGAAATTCAAGCATTAAAATAAATTAAAAATTATTTTTTTCAAAAGAAAACTAAAATTGGTATGTGAAGAATGAAACGTCATTTAGAATGTCAATATCGAAATTGGCATAGGGTTGTACACATATCTACACATTTTAAGTTATAATTGTATTGGTTTTTTACTTTCCTAGCCTGATTAACTGCACTGGTAAACTGTGAGTATCTTTTAAAAATAGAATTGACTGTTATATTTCAAATATCAGATTTTTTCCTTTTCTGAAGTTATAAAAGACACCATCTGTCATTCTTTGGTGTCTTATTTCTATGATTTAAAGTTTCTAGTAATATCATTCCATAAAGGTCATGGAATGGAACCATCTAAAGCCTTTTATAACTAACAAAAATGAACCATTAACATCTTAATTGATTTTAAAGAATATTTCAAGATGAACTAGATTTTTATGTTTTCAGGATGACTGCTACCTCTTCGAAATTGTCCGCAGAACAAATTTTGTATGCAGAATTACATAAGATGCCAAATAATAATTTAACATGTTTGGTATTCACCATATTTGGAGAAATGAAATATTAGCATTTTCTTTGTCTATTCAATGAAGCATTAATGGCTTGACTCCCTTTCTCCAATTCATAAGTTGAATGAACTATGATAAAATAATTCTTTACAGTTAAATTCAGAGAACAGAATTATTTAAATTTTGCATATATTATTAGCAATCTGTAAAAAAATATGTTATATTTTTAAAGATATATTCTACATGGGGATTCCTAGTAAAATGGAACCAAGATGAAAAGTTTATTTACACTTGCCAAGTTCCTTTTGAAAGATAGCCTTTTAAGTTTTCACTTAATGAATCTAATTAACATTTTTACTAATTACATTTCTCATAAAAATAACAAATAGTTTTCAAAATGCCTTTCAAATATCACTTGTAGATTCTGTTTAGTTTTATTACAATAAAAGTATTGGATTGTGTTTGAATATTATTTATATGTAATTAATATATAACTGAAATACTAGTTTTGGTTTTTCATATTGTCTTTCACCTGAAATGCCCCTTTGAAGTTCAAAAATGGCTTTAATTTTCTTCCATCACATACTAATTTTTTTTTCATTTCAAGTATTTTTAATTATTGGGATAAAAATTCTAAAATGTCATCCTAATTGTAAATTTTTATTTTTTACTCTTATATACATTCACTGGTCTACTGTCTTAAGTTTGGTTGTACTGCACTTTAGTGGCATATTTTTGATATCCATTAAAACCTTTTATTAGTTAGCCTAACTTTGTCAAACAAGATGGAAAAAAGGACTGTTTTTTCACATGATACTGCATGTATGATCAGCAGGACAGAACATGGTTTATATGTGCTAAAAATGTATGTCAAGTGTCCTGTGCCATTTTTTTAGGTACATGTCACTTCAGTATGAAAGTTTTCAAATTTGCCATGAAAGATTGTATCATTAGAATAAAAACTCACATGAAGAAATTTTAAGCAAATATGGGATTCAGATATGACCACAGAAGAATTGCACGATGAATGCTTGTTTGGCAAACATTGTAAGAAACCATTTGAAACAGTGGTCTTTCATACTGGGAAAACTAATGTATTCTGATATATGTGGTCCCATGCAAAAGAAATCTGTAGGTAGTGTAAGGTATTTCGTGAGCTTCAAAGAAATATTTCACCTGTACATCATGACAAAACAGAAGAAAATAGGATAAGAAAAATATTCTTATTAACAATCAGAGAAAATAATGACTATTGATCCTTGCTTATAAATCAGGACAATGTTATCTTGAGTAAAGATAAATTTTATTTTTCAAAATGAAAAGCTGAATTGTATTATTAAATTTCCCATTGACACTACAAATTTGCATTAAAATCTGTGTGATAAAAATATACAAGTTGAGGAAATATTATGTAATAATGATGAATAAGAAACAAATGAATGTAATGTTAAGTTAGGAGATGAGATACTGCAAAGAAACCATCAAAATATGCTCAATAAGTAGAACCACATATTTATCAAGAAGTAATGCCTTCTATAACCTGAAATGTGGCCTATTGCTGTTAAGGAAAATATGTTTTTCCTATTTTAAACATGACTTGGCTACTTGTGGATTTGATAGCTAAAAGAAAGTCCATGAGAAGACATTGGACATTCAGAGTTTGCCTTATTGCCAATACTTTTAACCAGAAGCTTGATATCTGTTTCTCAAACATTCAATCATATGATTTAATAAGACATATAAACTTTTTGAGTATTACTGCGAGTATAATGCTGAAATTTATTCACTTGAAAGCTAAAAGCATTTTTCTTTATAGAGTTCTTTATGATATATTTACATGGCTTAACCTAGAGGAATTTTCAGTGATTCCAAGTGAGTGTGGAGATTGTATAAAAATATTTAAAAAATAAGTATAATAAAACTATATAATAATTCATGGTTTGAAACAGGCACATAGGTGCTTACTGCATGTGTTGCTTAGAGCATGTTGAATTTTATGATGAATATATGAAAATATGAGATTACTGAGGAAGCTGAGATTATTTTCCAGCCTTGCAAATTGAGCATCTTGAGAGTGATAAAAATTTTACTTATCAAGAGTCATATTGTAGTAAGATCTTTAACTCGCATCAGCCTGTTAGAATTCATTTCAATTAGTTTTTCTCTTGATTACAGGTATCAATACGTGCAGCTATAATACTCCATTTAAAACTGATGTACTCTGTCAAGAAGCTGTTGGGAGTTTGGGAAACTCTTATACTTGCAAAATAAGATGATACTTTGTGTGAGCTGTGTACTTGTATCTAGATATCCTCCCTAATCCTAAATATTCCAATCAATAAATCTGTTTTAATTGTAAAATATTTCTCTGCCATAGTAATGAAAGATTTTTTTAAATTAAAATGAAATAACTTCAGTCATGTTTTTGGTGCTTGCAAAAAGAACACTGCAATAAAAAGGGATGGGGCAGAGAGTATTTTTCTTGATTTAGTGCAAACCAAAATATTTATCAGGCAGATACTCCAGGTTTTATTCCCCAAAAAACTTTATGCCTTCGATTTTTGAAATAAGTTCCTTTTTCAAACAAACACTCTGATGTTCTGACTGTATAAAAGCATAGAATCTGTTACATAAAACGAATTAAGAATTTTATTACTGATCTAAATTGTTTCATGGATACTTCCGTACTATTGCTTCCAGAAGAACATGAATTGTAATTTCTGAAAGATGTTGAAAATAGACTTTAAATATTATTTTGGTCAATTCTTTAGTGTACTCCCCTGGAAAATGAATTTTCATAATCTACACTTAGGAGAAAGGTATCAAAAAGTTGAATGGAGACTTTTAATCAGTTCAATCAAAAGAAATTTAAAAGTTACAAAGTTGCATATAGATTATATATTTGCATTAAAATCAGTCTTTTATTCCATTTATCTTGATGATATGTAAAACTAACCTACAATGAAAATCATTGGATATTTTTGTAATTTGACTGCTTCATGCACATTTTATGAAACAAAAAATACCGTAATAACCCATGCTAACTTTCTAAATAGCATAGTCAAAATAAAAGTAGTGGATAACATGAAAATAATTCCAAAAGACAAATTCTTTTTCCTAACCAACAATTTTTGATTTCCTGGAGGCAAAAGTCATGAGTCTACTTTGTGGGACGTTAAATTTTTGATGTTTTGTTGAGAGATAAAACTTGGTTCTTCCTGAAAGAAATTTATACTGGTTTTCAAAAAGTGGTTTTTGGCTTACAATCAGAACCAAACTCTTAACAACATATTAGAAAACTCATTTCCTCTTCTTTTCTTTTGCAAAAATTTAAAAATGCATTTCGAGAATACTTTATATATTATCACTATATGGAAAAGCTTCTGATAGTTTGAATTACCAGGAGTGTTTTGTTGGTATTCTAATAGTAGATATATTGTTCTAGATAGCTTATTATTTTTTAAATGTGCCACTAAAGAAGGTGAGCATTGTGAAGCCTACTTAGAAAAATTTTTTGCATTCAATTTAATGTTGCTTTTAGGTTCTGGTTCCAGCAGCTAGCAAAGCTGTAGGTCTTCTTTTAAATTTAAACATTCTGCCTGGTGTCTACTTAATATTCATATTTTGAAAATTAATATATATTGATCTGAAATCTTTGTTTTACATAAATATAAAATATCCTTAACATTTTGCACTTGTATGGCTATACATCTAAATTGTGGCATTAATCAATGGCCAAATTTATGTGGATATGCAAAGTTCCAATTCTTTCCTATGAGCAGTTTTATACTTTTACAGTAACTTTTCTGTGTTTCCTATAAATTGATGTATTTAAGAATGACCCACAGATTTCAAATAGCTAACTTTTTTACTTTTGTAATGTAAATTCTAGCAATCATGGATTTTTTGTATCAAATATTTTTTACATTATCAAATAATATGTAAAAATATTTCGTTTTCAGAAAAACATGTTAAACTAAGGTAAAAAGTTGTTTTACAATGCCTCAATAAAACTCCTTCTTTTAAATTTGGTTTTGTCTTTGCCTTTAAAAGCTTTTTACCATTTGTAGTATGTTGCTCACACAATGCAAGAAGTTAAAGAAAAGTGGAAATCAATATTTCTTGCTGAATACTTTGCCAAATTTTAACAATGTAATCTTACAGATATGCTAATATGCAGATACTATTTCTTTAATGCATAACATGTTACAAGAAACTATCCATTTCTGTTTGTTTAGTATCTATTAATATTCATTTTATGTTTTCAAGAATTTTGACAGAATCAAATGTTATGTGATATATCTACCTTAATTGTAATAATTATCAAAACAGAATTTATTTTAAATATAAAACAGTATTCTGAATTTTTTTATGTGACAAATAAATCTTTTTTATTGATTTCATGTACATACAAAATCAAACAATTTAATATAATTTTAATGATTCACAAAATATTGACTTTTTAAACTACTCCATTTTGTAAATTGCACATTTATTATTTTACATTGCAGTGGTGCACAACAATACATTTACCAAAATTTTAAAAAATGTGAATCCAAATCTGTCTGAAATGTCATAAGTAGTAAGCTTCATGTACCCTTTCGGTCCAGTCTCAGCTTCTGACCTGGGCAGTTACAATTTTGAAACTGAATTTCAGAGAGCTACGTGAGAGTGAATTAGGTGCATGCTAAATATGTTGCGATCAAATGTCCTTTTGCCTTCTGGGATGGAAAGAGTGAAAAAGGGATGTCAACTCCTCATCATTTGGCAGCCATTTAAAATTATGAAATCTTTCTGAAAATAGATCTAGTTTTGCTTTGAAACAAGATATTAAAATTACTGAACTGATCTGAAACTTTGGGAACTATTTCTTGGGGAAAGAAGTTATTGCATGAACTATACAAAACTATTTTATTACAAAGTAATACCAGAAATTACAAAAGTTATTCATTTTTAAGATTACTTGTTAAAAGGATTTCTAACTTATTGAGAAAATGGTGTTTTAAATGACATTTAAAATGAAAAATATTTATGACCATCCTTCAGTTGGTGTCAGTTAAATTGACATTCTCTTTATATAAGTTATTTAGCCTATATGTTTTGGCATCTGATTTCTTTTTTATGTATGCAAATAAAGAATGAAGGTATGAATAATGATTAGTTTTTATTATTTAAACATACTTTTAGTATCGGGGAGTCTATGAACCTGCATGTGTATCATTCAGTTCTTTTTATTTTCTATTATTCAGCAATTTTATTTGTGTTTTAGATAGTGCATTTTTTTTCTTTTGCCAGTAGATCACTATATGTTTCAATGCGATTTTAATGATTAATTTTATTTTGAATATTCCTTAATTTTATTAAAGAGATTGCCGATTTCATATATTATTAATATATTTTTATACTAGATAGTAGCTCCCTGAGGTCTGCTTGTTCAGCATTATTTTTATTTTGTATTCAGTATTACATTTCCATGGAAATGCAAATTTCAACTTTTGAGGAATCATATTTTATTATTCTTAAGGCTGGTTAGGTTTCTTTCATGTAATAATTCTACATTATTTTAATATTTCTAGCAATTATTGAATAAATTGTGCATTATATTGTTTATTGAATCATAATTTTTTATGATTATTAATTCATGATATCACAAAAGCTTAGCACATTCAAAAATGTCAAACACAGTTTTATGTATTTAGATAATTGTTTATGAACATTGTATGTCCAAAATCTTTTAACAGACATTTTTACATTTAAAGTAACATGTGGGGTTCTACAGATTACAGATCAAACTCCTTGTTATTGCCAATGAAGATGGATGTCAGTTTTGTCATGAAAATGTAGCATAATATTTATTTTTAGAAAAACTCAAATGACTTTTATATAGCTACAAAATTGAATGGTAATCTAATAAATTAATTCTTTCAGATTATTTTGTGAATTTTTTTAAAAATCTGTTGTTTGATTAATTATTTCCTTTTAAAAAAATATATTTTGTTTGAATTTAAATTTGAAATCTAAGGCACATACACTGCTGATTGATTTAACATTACTTCTAGAAGCGAGAAACAAAAAAAAGTGTTGTGTCCTCTCTACAGATGTTTGCAAAATCTCCAAGAATGAGCACTACTGATTCAAAAGGTGAAGCTTCAGTTTCAAAACAGGTGATATATCCATATTTTATAATAATGAAATTCACATACATTTATAAATTTATGTAAATTGCTTGCAATTTTTTTAAACAATTTTTAAAAATATATAAATTATTCGTTATAGATTGTGAGTAGGGAGTATTCATTTGCAAATTATTTAACTATGATTGTTTATTTCTTTCCATTTTAATTTTCATGTATATTCTTATTGCTTTATTCTTAAAGTTATTTTATTGTAAAAAGTTGGAGTAAGCGAAATCTATCTGACTGTAACAACCCTCTTAGCAATAGTTTAGTAAAAAGAATGCCAACCATCTGATTCAGATATCATTCATCGAGTATGTAATTTATATTGCATTTGGTTGAATAACCAACATGGCTACAAATGAATTAGATCTGTCATTTTTGTTAACTGCTTGATTGGTCGGCGAAGAAATCGATATGAATGACACAAAAAATGGATGAATTGTTAAATTACGTTTTAGAAAATTAAAATTTTAGTTTTATGAGGGATGATATAACAAGACAAAGAATGAATGGGCATGTTTTACTTTGTTTTCAATGATTAAAGATACCATATTTTCTTATCTGAAAATTATTGCACTCAAAGTGCTGGTGGCATCTCTTTTTTTATTAAAATCTTGAGGTATATATATTTTTGAATCTATAAATTAATAACATTTTGTAATGTCATCTCGTATTTACCTCTCAGAGTTATTTACTTGGAACATTTTTTATTTTTGGAATGTACATATTGAATTTATTTGAATAAATTTAAAATTTGTAAATCATTTTGAAGGTTGATTCAGTTTTATTGCCATAAACTGAAATGTGAAATAAATTGTTTATAATTTTAAATAGGTTCAGGATTATTTTTTAAAAAATGTATCATATTAGTCAATTAAATCAAATACCTATTTTCTGCTTTTAAATTTGAAGTTAGGACAAATGCAACTTTTAGACGTTCAATTTATTGTTAAATCTTAATTTGAAAATTCCTTTTCCATAGAGCATAAAATATTCTTGAATTTAATGCACATTGTCACAATAACGTGATAGAAATGTTGAAGGGTGGACACAATTACCTGTATTGGTAAAGGTAATCTGAAGTTCCTTTAGATTCTCCAACTTTCATATTTAACTGTTTTTGTATTTTATAATTTAATTATGTTTCTTTAGTTGATATTTTCAAAATAAAATTGTTCTAATGATTCCTTTTTATGGACATTGAACTTCTGGAAGACTTTTTAAAGAATTAAAAGTTAAAGAGATTCTCAGCATATGAATATATCTTTGTGTTGTTCATTAGGGCTACAATGGTCTGGTGGTAAGGTCTCGGATTCGGAACCGGAGGATTTTAGCTTTGAGACCCAATTCCCCGAAGAACCGTTGTGTAAGCGGGTCTGTTGCACGTTTAATCCATCAGGGCTGAATGTTCTCCTGAGGTTGTGGTATAAAAATTTAGAGTGAAAGGTGCCACCTCAGGTGTCGTCCTTGTCATCTGTCCGCTGTTCAGAATTTTGAGGCCCGTCCCAAAGTAACTAGTTAGCTTTGAAACAAGCCGTTTATATAACTAAACTAAACTTGTGTTGTTCATTGCAATTCTTAATTTTTTTAAAAAGTAGTTTTAGTTTGACAAACTGAAAAATGCAAACTGTTACTTTAACAAAATTACTTACAAACAGAAATTTAACATAATAAATTATCTTCTATAAATATGCTTTAGTTAAGAAAAATGTTAACATCAATATCCAGTTTTTATTGACCAGGAGAAACTTTATTTTAAATAAATATTTCCTTCTCCAAAATTACTGTAATAACTACACTTGTGCTCTTATTTTTTAATGAACAATCCAAATTTAATTTTGAAGAGTTCTTTGAGATTTGATTTGACTGAATTCATTTCATTTTGTGTTCATTTAATTGACATATGTTTTCTTTAGTTGCAATAAAGTACAATTCAGTGAATAATTGAAAAGTAATTATTGACTTATTAAATAAATATTTTCACTCATTTTGGCTTTTATTTTATTTATGATATTTTAATAATAATGTTTCCTCTTTTTTTCCATATCAATGATGTGTACTTCATTTAAGCAATTTAATGTTCGCCTTCTGTTATTTTTTTTGTTCTATTAAATAATTCTTACTGCTTATGCTATTGTACAAATTGTTTATTTCAAACAGTTCTGATAATTGAATTAGCTATTAACTGTTTACTTTTAATCAAATATAAAATTAATTATTATGCATAAGTTTGAGTTAAATATAAAACATTTTAATTTCTGTCGAAAATGCCTGATTTCCTTTGAAAATTTCTGCCATTGCCTCTAACAAATCTAGTTAAACCATCTTCTTTCTCTCATTTTAAACTTTCATTGCTACATATTTCATTGTTTTTGATGTCTCTTAATGATAGCAACAATAACTTAAAACAGAATACTGTTTCGTTTTGATGTAATTTATAATTTTCTATTTGGTATGATTTTCTTTAAAAAATTATAAATAAAGCTAATAATTTTTTAAATATGTTTTCATTAGTAACCGGCTATTTGCCCTTTTTACTTGCATTGGATAATAAATACATCTAAGATGTGATTTTTAAAGCATTATATCTTCTTTATCTATTTGGTGGTTTCTGCTTCCAAATTCTGTTTTGAATAATTGGCATAAAAATGTTAGTTGATCTTTTGTTTGGGCTTGATTCATTTACTTCATATCCATCCATTGCTTAGTTTAGTATGCATATCTAAAATATTGAATGTTAAACTGGGAATATGTTTTCTTGCCTGTGATGTAAAATGCAGTCTTTCTTAAGTCATTAAATTAAATTTTATATGTTCTAATTTACTGAATATGTTTTGCAGAAACCATTAAAGGTATCTAGCAATGATACTGGTGATGAAATTAAAGGATCAAATGCAGTCGCAAGAGAATTTTTTCATGAAAGATTAGATTTTTTGCACGAGAGCAAAATCAGGTTAGATTCTTGCTAATTATTTTATATGCCTAGTTATTCATTTTTAAATCAGTAAATTCTGTGCGAATTTTTGAGTTTGAAATTTTAATAAGTCTAAATATATCCTTTAATTTCCAGATATAATCTAAATTTTATCTGATGATTTTTTTGATGACATGTTTAGAAATTATTAGTCTTGCCAATCTGTGATATAATTGAATGGTAGTGAAAAATTTTAACATTTTTTTTTATCTTCATATGCAATTAAAAATAAAAATTACTTATTGTTAGAAAGTTATTTCGTGATTTATGGTCCTCTGAAAATCATTTTCTGATATTGACTTCTACTGATTTGACTGAATCTTCAAACTTTTTTCAGTAACACAGAGGCAAGAACAATTGTCTGTCTTTGAATTATCTGGTATAATAATTATTATTTCATTTTTGAGCTCTGGAATGTGTTGAAGTAAATTGGAACTAAAACATTAACTTTTCTGACATAAATGAAATATGAGGGGGAAGGGGAACAATTATATTGTAAAAAGTATTTAATTGTGAAAAATTGCCAATTTCTTTATACTTATCTTTAGAAAGATTGGAAATATTGAATAATAATTTTGCATTTTTAACCTTTGATCCTCTTAGAGATGCTTATCGCAATCCTGCACATCATCCTAATTATGATCCAACTTCACTGCTTGTTCCACAGGACTTTCTGAATAAATGCACCCCGGTAATTATTTCAAATTCAATATTTGTAATTGTTATGCAACCAAGAACAGTGAAATACCATAGAATTAGGTAATGATTGAATTATTTTTGTTTTTCAAGCAAATAAATTTGTATTAATAATGAAATAAATTTTTATAAAAGAGTAGAAAAAATGAAATGAGTTTGCTGATTGTTTCTAAATTGAAGGTAATTGATATTACTAATTTTCTCAAATTTTCCTCATTTAAAATATTGTATGATTCCAATCATTAATGGAATAGCTAGTAAATTTTGTAAATCAGTTGTATAATTTAAGGATGTAATATTCATTAAAAGATTTCTTTGTTTTTGATTTTTTAAAATTAGAATATATTTCTTTTGAGTGAGAATTGCGTAAAGATTATTTCAATAATGATATTATTGTAAATGGAATTCTACAAGAAATATCGTTTCTTACAGAGGAAATAGGTATTTTAGACCATGTTGAAAAGAATTATGAAATTAGTTTTAAAATAGATTATAATAAAGGACATTTTGAATTGTGTAAAGCAGCATAAATTTTGTAGGAATTATTCTGCTATTGTTTAGATTTAAAGGGAGTGAAGAAAATGCTGGAAGACTTAGAGTGTAATTTATTTTATGTTCAGATTTTTTTGCCTGCAAATTGAAATGAATGCATTTACTCTTAGGCCATGAGACAGTGGTGGGACTTGAAATCTACTCATTTTGATGCCGTTTTGTTTTTCAAGGTAGTATTTTATTTTTATTTTGTATAAGTTATTAATAAATAAGGGTATTAATTAGATCACTATTTATTTATTTTAGGTCGGTAAATTTTATGAACTATACCATATGGATGCTGTGATTGGTGTTAAAGAACTAGGTTTAGTTTACATGAAGGTAAGAAATGAATTATCTTCCAGAGAATGTGATTTTGGATGATATTTTTTGGCCTGAACTAAAATTATATATATTTATATTGATACATTTTAATATTTTCATGGTTTTCATCATTAATAATCTTTTGATTTGGGAATATTTTTCCCACCTCATTAAGTCTTCTGGTGAGGAAAATAATGTTATAGATAACTTTGATGGTTTCAGAATGGATGCTGAGTCAGTAACATACGGCTTTAGAGGCTAAATCAACAATTATATATACAGCAAGAATTTTAGCAATAGCTTCATTAGGACGCAATTTATTATTATTTTTCCTGCACATTCTTTAGACTTTTCAAGAACATTAAAAAAACACGAGAGAATAGAGTCAATATAGATTATTCAATGGAATTAGTCAATATAGATTCTAGTAATGAGTTGGCAGTTGACAGTGTGCATAGTGTCCTGAAAAGTGCTTTAATTTGAAAACTGTTTTTAAGCACCTTAAAGGAATTTTCAGAAATGGTCTTTAAAAAGAACTTAATTTTCTCTTGACGACGAAAGTAAACCAAAGAGTTTTGTTTTGTGCCCCTACTAGTTGAATGTGGTAATCCGAAATAATGGTCCTGGAGATATGTTTACCGGATCGATCAAAAAAGAAAGCCAACAAAATGGAGGGAGTATTCTAGAGGCCTTATTACACAGCAAAATATCGTCGGCACTTTCCGTCAGCAAACGACCATGTAAATGACGTCATCGTGACGTCACTTGTATGACGCCACTTCAAAGTTTCACATGATTGGTTGAATTTCGTTTGCGGACAATATTTTCATCACTATCGTCGGCATTTTGTAGCTGCTTAGAAAAAGTTGTTGATTATGAAAAACTAGCTTGACCGGTCCTTGAGGGTAGAAACGGAAAATTGCTGACGATATTTCACCGTGTGATAAAGACTTAACAATTCGAAAAGATACTCCAGGGGTTCCAACACATTGAGATAAAGCTTAATAATCCCCCCTTTTTTTTTCCTTTTTCAACATTGTTTTCTACTATTTTCTTCAACAGTATACAATGCCTTTTATTAAATTACTGAAATAGTTATTTGGAAGGGGCGATACGAAATGCGTACTTTACCATACATATTGCGAATCAAAAAACATTCTTATTTTAATTTGTAATGTTTTAGATGTTGAATTTATTTAAATTATGCCTGATGAGTAAAAAGTTAATTTTATATGTTTTAAAAGAAGAATATGCAATATGGTCTGATCGGTGGAAATATGAGAATAATAGGAAACACCTGATGCATCAAAATGATATACTGAGCTTGGTAAAAGCTGCTTTAAAAACAATAGCATATTCTATCATCACTCTCATTAATATACCGTTTTGGAGCAATCGCTTGGACGACCCTCTACAAGCATTCAACTGTGCTATATTGAATTGCAATTAATAGCGATATGTAATTATGTTAGTCAATCGTGTTAAATCTGAAAAATCTATATGATGAAATTCTTATTTGAGGCCTTAAATTTTCAATAATCGTGATATTTCTCGCGGAATTTTTTGCATATTCCCATCTATTTGAATATTTTTATTTGTTAGACTAATTTTGCCAAATTTGTATTGATTAAGAAAACAAAAAAGGAGGTGGGGGATAACCCTACTGGATAATGACACTTACATATTTTTTTAAGAAATAAAAAAAGTTTTTTTTAGGAATTATATTTTACCATTTTATGATTTTCTTCTTTTCATAACTTATATAGAAAAATTTCCCCCATTGAAATTTCTTTTTATATATAAAGTCTTGTCTTGAGGAATAAAAGTTGACTTAATTTGTTTTGGCATTAACAATTTTTTTAATCATTCCTTTGCTTTTGTTCAAATCCGAAAAGGCACAATTATTTTAGATTAATAAATGTTATGCAAATACCTAAATAAGCATTTAAAATTGTGTTAAGTAATTAAGCAATTGTGTTAAGCAATAAATAATTTTCTTTGCAGTTAAAACTATGCATTATTATTAAATAAAAAGAAAAGATGATTAGAAAATGTGCATTTTGTATATACATACTTATACAAAGGTGCTTAATCTTGGGGGCTTAAAAAGTGCTTAAAAGTCACTAATTTTTGCAGCAGTTTCTCACCAGGCACCCTGGTTGAGCTGAACTCAAGTGAATAGTTGAAAGTAGCAGCCTATTCGAGACGCAGAAATCGTGCGAAGTCTCTCTCCCGCGTAACTTCTTTGAACGCTTTGTTTTGTTACGGTTGTTTATTACAGACAGGCTTGTATGCTATTGTTTACTACAAGCGGTTTTCTAGGTACACTCCGACTATATTTTGGCTGCGTACTTGCGTTGAATAAAGCGTCGTTATTCATTGATCCTTTTGTACTTTTTAAGGCCTTATCAACCTGCAAAATATCGTTGGCACTTTCCGTCAGCAGAAAATGACGTCATCGTGACGTCACTTCAGAGTTTCACATGATTGGTTGAATTTCGCTTGCGGACAATATTTTCATCACTATCTTCCGCATTTTCTAGCTGATTAGAAAAAGTTGCCGATTATGAAAAACTTGCTTTACCGGTTCTGAGGGTAGAAATGGAAAATAGTTGACGGAAAGTGCAGACGATATTTCGCCGTGTGATAAGGCCTTTACAATGCATTAATTACATCAGAACTAGATTTTTTCCGGAAACATTTCTGTTACTATATATAAATGCTATCAAACAGTAAATGATTTGGTATTATTTTCTGTTTTGTTGCTTTTTTAATGAAATTTTAAAATCTGGAGTATTTAATCTGTGTGTTTTGTCACGTTCAAATAAGGATGAATTTAATATAATGCATTCCTTCTTTTGTAAAGATCTTGTATATATTTTTATTTTAATGATATTGTTCTTAATAAAATAAAAACAAATACTTTGACTGCTTTTCTAGTTGATATGAATTTCATTTCTGCAGACATATATTGCAGAAGATTTCGGGTTTGTAGAAACGAATTTTATTATTTTTGAGATGCTCTTTTATGTAATAACTGTACAGTCGCGAAAATAAGAAAAAAGCCACCCGTCTTTATTCCACCATCATCGATTGTGCAATCATTTGAAAAAATGCGTCATTTGAAAGAAAGTGCTCTTACAGATTTTTGAATTAAAAATTTCGTAAAGCGCCTTCTATATTTTAAACTAAGAGCAAACTTCAATATTTCTAACGGCAATACCTATTTTTCTCATCAAATTTTAAAACTAGATCAAAAGTTACTTCCGGAAATCAAGTTTCCTTAGTTTAAGCCTAATCGTTTTGAAATTATGAGCAAACAAAATTTTGACTTTGAATTTTAAAATTAAATTTTGAATTTTTATCCATATCTTAAAATTTTATAAAATTATCGTCCTAAACTCTGATGAAAATATAAGGTATTCTATACACTGAAGTGACAAAAGTCATGGGATAGCAATATGCAAATATACAGATGGCAGTAGTATCGCAGCGAAAAAATATAAATGCGCTGTTCGTTTTCCAGAGCTTTCATTTGTGTTTAAGTTATTCATGTGAGCAGGTTTTTCGTGATTTATGGCGGCACGGCGAGAATTAACAGACTTTGAACGTGGAATGTTAGTTGGAGCTAGACGCATGGGTCATTCCATTGCGGATATCGTTAGTGAATTCAACATTCCGAGATTCACAGTATCAAGAGTGTGCCGAGAGTATGAAATTTCAGGCATCACATCCCATCATGGACAGCGCAGCGGGCGACCACCTGCACTTAACGACCGAGACCGCCGACGTCTGTGTAGAATGGTTAATGTTAATAGACACGCAACACTTTGTCAAATAACTGCAGGACGTGTCCGATAAGACTGTGCGGCGAAATTTGTCTTCCTTGGGCTATGACAGCAGAAGACCGACTCGAGTGCCTTTACTGACAGCACGACATCGCCTGCAGCGACTCTCCTGGACTCGTGAGCATATTGACTGGTCCCTAGACCAGTGGAAAACCGTGGCGTGGTCAGATGAGTCACTATTTCAGTTGTTACGAGCTGATGGTAGAGTTCGAGTGTGGCGCAGACCCCACGAAGCCATGGACCCAAACTGTCAGCAAGGCACTGTTCAAGCTGGTGGTGGCTGCATAATGGTGTGGGCTGTTTTTACATGGCATGGACTCGGTCCTCTGGTGCAATTGAACCGATCATTGACTGGAAATGGTTATGTTCAGCTGCTTGCAGATCACTTGCAACCATTCATGGACTTCACGTACCCACACAACGATGAGATTTTTATGGATGACAATGCGCCATGTCACCGGCCAGAACTGTTCGCGATTGGTTTGAAGAACATTCCGGACAATTCCAGCGCAAGATCTGGCCACCTAGATCGCCCGATATGAATCCCATCGAGCATTTATGGGACATCATCGAAAGGTCCGTTCGTGCCCAAACTCCTACACCATCCACACTTTCACAATTATGGACGTCTATACAGACAGCATGGCTCAATATTCCTGCAGAGGACTTCCAACGACTTGTGGACTCCATGACACGTCGAGTTGTTGCACTTCGCCGGGCAAAAGGAGGACCGACACGATATTAACAGTCATCCCATGACTTTTGTCACTTCAGTGTATATTTTGCATATATATTCAACATGAAACGTGATTTTCAATACATATAAAAAAATTCAAAATTAGAATTTTTAATTTTTAAAAAATTGCAACATAATTGAATTTGTCATAAATCAAAGGATGATGCTATTTTGCGTGGACATGCAAAATTTCATCCCAGCCATACGAGTAGTTTTTCCATTCCATAAAGTTTTCTGTATTTTTCTTAAACAGTCTAACTATATTTAGGGGGGTATTCATCAATTTCAAAATATTAAAAGCTTTTTTTTGGGGGGGGGGGCTTTGAAATGCTTCTGATCATGCATTCCCTGAAACAAATATCGTTTTCTGCATTATACAAAATATTTTTAACAAATTCAATGGCAAAAAAATGCAATAATTAAAAAAAATATTGTATTAACAGTTGCTACTTTAAATGCAGGGGGTGGTCTATCATTGTAATAAGCCAGAATTTTTATTCATACTCATCCTTTCATGTAATGCCACTGGCAGAATATTACAAATTTCAGAAAAATGGTAATTTTTATTTTGTAATAAATATTTTGTTGAAGTATTTAATTTTACAAAATCGCTGATGGCTCTTTATGGGCAACAAACTTCATATTTTCTAATAAGAAAAGGGCCATTTGTATTTATTTAAAGGTAAGGATGTTTAAACTACACAATTCTTCCATAAATCTCAAATTTTATAAGTTTACTCTGCTGTAATTATAATTATTGTATATAATCACAAGTAGAATGAAAAATTTCATGTATAAAAGCATTTATTATTTTATATTGATATTTTGCAATTATATAAAATTGCAATTTTTTATTGCATTATTCCTATATTTATCTATGTGTAATATTTATTCTAATAATTGTATATACTAATTCTTTCACGTTTGTATTCATATAAGAAGCAGAAAGATATGTGATGGATTATATTTTTTTTAAATGTACTATGATAATGGAAATTAAAGATATGAATGAACATATAGAATGATGTTCTGCAATTTGCTTTACACATCTGTAGCATGAATATATCCTATATGCATGACTTCATACAAATAAATCTTTGTCAAACTAAAAGCATTTGCACAGGACACTAGTTTTTTGTAAAGAATGGAAGAAAACTGATTTACATTTATCAGTGAATGAAATGCAATACTTTTTTATATGCTTGCAAAATAAAGCAGTACATCACTTAGTGTTTGTTTATGAGTAGTAAGCAGTCATGATTGGAATAGGGTATATTGATAAAGCAACACAGGAATGAAATGCAAAAGAATAAATATCAATTATTTTTTATCTCTCTATTGGTAAGATATTAGTTTTTATAAAAAAAATTGACATTTCTTTTAAATAACAAAACATATATTTAATTTTATAACTTTTACTCATACAACAAAGCTAACCATTTAGCTGCTTTCATCATAATGAAGAATCAGACTCAGGTGCAATTTAAACAAAACTTTCAATGCTCTCCAATATATTTTCTTTGCAGTTCAAGAATTTCACTTTGAATATTTTTGAAATCAATTCAAAAATTTTTTACTATGAATATTTTGTCATTAATGAATAGCTTTTAAAGCACACACAAATAAAAAAAATGCTATTACCGAGATATAAAAATCTTACATAACTAAATATGAAAACTTTTTAACAAAAAATGTCAAATATCTTCGGATGTAATAATAGTATATTAACCAAAAGTTGTAATTCGGGTTTTTTTTTCTTTATTTTCTCCATGGGAAGTATAATCATGATTAAAAAAAATTGTGATGAAAAATTGTGATTGTTGTATAGGAAATTTCAAAATTTTTGCAATTTTTAATATCAATTACAAAATACATCTGGATGACTTTTTTTTCCAATGCCAGTGCAATATATTTAAAATGTCAAGTACTTTTTTTTATATAAGTTTATTTTATTATTCAATTTATCATACTTATTTTATTTCTTTGTGTTTGATACAATGACATATTTTATGAATTTTTGTGTACAAACTTGCACTATCTGGTTCAGTTATTGAACAGTTTTGTTTATAGGGTGATTTCGCACATTCAGGATTTCCAGAAATTGCATTTGACAGATATTCAGAATGTCTAATTCAGAAAGGCTATAAGGTAGTAAGAGTTGAACAAATGGAAACTCCTCAGATGATGGCAGAGAGGTGTAAAAGTAAGAATATTTTCATAGTATATTGTTATTCATATTTACTAATATATAATGAAACAAGTGGAAGTGCAGGAATGCTTGTTAAAGTTTTATATGAAGAAATTGTGTTTCTTATAGTCTCATTCTTATGTAAGTTGTTTGAAAAAATATTCTGGGAGAATTCTGATTTTTTTGTTCCTTTATGATTTTTAGGTGTTCTTTACAAATCTGAGAATCCAAAAAAAAAAAAAAAAAAGTGTGGGAGTGGGAGGTGTATTTAAAACCGAAGTTTTTTTGTGATATTTCTTTATTATTATTATTATTTATTACTTATAAAAAGTCAACTTTTTAAAAATTATCATTCAGTTTTAAAACCTACATAAAATTTCTTATTATTAATTTCCTTAGTTTTTTTCCTGTTGTGTATAATTTAGGTACAATAATTAGATCAAGTTCAATATGTTATCATCTATTGTATAGATGGACAAAATGCTTGAATTTTGTTAAAGATTGATGAGTATGTAGAATCACTTTCATAGAAGCAATTTGACAAACAACTGAAAATATTTCAATCACTCAGTTTAATTCAAAAATTATTAATTTCCATTAATTAATTGAAATAATTTCATGTTTTATCATTAGTAACTGAGCAAAAAAATGACTTGGGGAGAAAATAAAAAGAATTCAAAGCTACAAATCATATTATGGGGGGATTCATAAAGAAATATACAGCTTCAATGCATTATAAATCAAGAACAATGTAAGATATATGTTACATGTAACAGAATTGTGTAAGATTAATTTAGTTTTGTTTGACTTTGTTGTTTCCATTAGTCATATAAGAGCTCATAATCCATTTCTGCCCAAACGTGTGTAAAAGTAACTGAATTGGGTTCATTGATAGTGGCTGTAATACACTGTTTCAGCTCCTTAAGATCAACAGGGAGGAGAGATGAATATCATTATTTGCCCACTCAGGAAGAAATCAAATGCTGCTTTGTCAGGACTTCTGGGTGACCATTAATCAGAGATGTTCATCTGGGTAATCTTGCTCAAGAAGTGTGTTGCTGCACCATTCAATTGGAGAATGAAATTCTTGATGTCATCTTGCAACTCTGGCATCAACCAATGAGTTAATATTTCCAAATAAGTGCTTCCCTTAACAGTTTGCTCTTGAAAAATGAAGGCGCTGTACACTTTCTTTCGAGACACAGCATGGGACACATTTACCTTAAGGAAATCTTGCACATGTTTTCCTGTAAATTTGAAGTTTTCTTTTCCTAAAAGCAAATGTTGTGCTTGTGTATCTTTCCATTGTCATGAAATGTTTTTTCATAAATGAAAACTAAGCAATCAGAGTGTTGAAATACAAAATTGAGGACCAAAGAGCAATAATCTGTTAAATATTTTATTTTTACATGAGGATATTGAATAGCAACTTATGAAACTAATCAAGGTCATCAAGAAATTACTATTATAATGAACTTATATTAAGTAAATAGCAATGGAGGTGAGGAAAAATAAAGTTCTCATCCAGAAAGAGAGCATTGAAAAATTTTGAAGATGAAGGAAAAAAGTTGACTAAGGTTTAAAAGAAAACATTAGCTATTAACAACAACAACAGAAAAGATTAAACAGAATGTATTGTAATGTCTTGATCCTGACCGATCAAATAAGAGAGTATAATTTCAGAAAATTATTTTATTTACAGCCAAATATTCACATAAGAAATTGCTTTAATCCAGGTTAAAATATATGATATTTACACCATATAATGAGATTTTCACAGCAATCGAAAGTGAAAGGCTTATCGTGAAAGAAGTTCTCCATCAATTCAAAGAAATAACACCACCAGAAACTAACAGGTTGTTAGTTAACGCGGCTACTCCAGGTGGATCGTTATTCAGCAGTTCGCAATCCAAGTCTCTCTCCCTTAAAATAACATCCTCATTTTATTTTTGTTTACTCTCTGCCTCTCACTTCACACTGGTTCACTTGAGCTCTCTATCGCCCAATAGCTGTTTAACAAAATACCCCCTACATGGTCACCAGTCGATCGTAGGAATGTCCGTTAATGAAGCATCCTCATAATTGACCGTTCTGGAATATGTGCTGATCATAGTCCCTTCACAGTGGGAAAGATTTAGCACCCAGATGGTTTGACACTCCTGGACATCACTACTGACCACATGCAATGACCACTCGTGTTAAGAAAAAGATCCCCTGTCTGGAAATCTGGAGGCATATAACAATTGAGGATTTTAACAGGTGGGACCACAGCTGAATGGAAATGTCAATAATTAAGAATAGGAAAGGGGAACGTTGCAGTATTAGTAAAAAAAAAGCTTTTACATGGCCATATTTACTTCGTAAGATGTATGTTTTAATAATATACATGGCTTTGATGTTAAGTTCTTTACTTTTTCTCTCCACTGGCATGCAAAATTTAATTTAAAAAAAGGTGAATGGAAAACATCTTAAAATTTTTCGTTTGTTTCTAAATAAGTAGCAAATTAATGATAAGTTCATCCAGAAAAAGAACTAAGAATTCATAATTATTTAAACAACATTAGTGTCAATATCAATTAATTTTTGTTATGTAATTAATATTTATAATTCATTTTGAAAAGTCACTGTATTTTGTTTAGGATTTTTAGTGTTTTAATTTAAGGTAAGATATGTAGCTTATCAGCTAATTTCATTTGATAGACACTTTAAGAAAAATAGAATCCTTATGTAGCACTAAGAGTTCCGAATTTCAAAAGATGATAATTTGTCAATGATTTACTAGCATCTGTTTATTTTCCTGAAATTATGTTTCTCAAATATGAGGGATTTAAATGTATGTTTAAGAATAAATACTGTCGTTTGGAAGGCAGGAATCGGTTCATATTCAACATTAATATAATCTTTTGCTCTCTCAAATGAAAATCTCATACTTATATTAAACATGAATGTTAGATCTTTGATGCTTTTGTTTTTCATATGTGATTTTAATTTCAGAATTATGTGTAATTACCTGACTTATTGAATTATACACTACGCAAGTTTTTGAATATTATCAAATTTGAACTTGATAGCGAAAATGCTGCAGAAAACCTTTGTACTTTAATGTAAAAAGTCTTAAAATTAATCCCTTAATAATCGAATTTTGTCAGATGATAAAAAATTGTTTTCACAGTTTGCATTACTTATTAAATTTTTGCTAAACTACTAATATTGTAGAAGTTAATTTTTTTAATTTTTATTGTTTTAATTGTAACATATCAGTGCATTTTACTTATATCTATTTTTAAAGTATTGCTTCTTAGTATTGTTATTAATTATACTAAAGTATTGTTTGTGCAAAACTGCTCTTCTATAATACTGACTTAGAATATGACTTTTAACCATTTTAAGTAATTCTCAAACCGTATTCCAGACAGTAAAATGTCAAGATGTGATAAAGTAGTTGAAAGAGAGATATGCCAGATCACCACTAGAGGTACAAGAACGTCTACATACTTAAAAAATGCAGGTGCTAGTAACAATTTTCTGCTTGCTATATGTGAAAAAGTGAGTTCAAATTTCTATATATTTATTCAATACTGTATTTCTTATATGTCTTCACTTATGATTTTCTTATTGCCTCTGACACCATCAGAAGTAGATAAAATTGTGAATTTTATTAGTGGGTTTATGGTGAAACAAAGACAGTTTAAAATGAATAGACAGAAATATTTTTTCAATATAATTAAATTTATTACTTTCATAAATATAGTTTAAATTAACTTGTTTGTTAAGAATGAAGGAAATGAATGATATCGATTTTTGAATAGAACAGTATTTATGAACAATTTTTGATGTTAAAAAGGCTAAGTAGAAATTAGTATTTTATTTATTTCAAAATTCTTATTTGTTTTGTTTTTCATTGATCTTTCGGATTCATTCTGAAGTACTTTTAAATTAAAATATAACAGAATAAAGGAAATTAAAATTTTTAAATCTAAGTAGCGTTACTCCAACTGGCGTAGAAAATTCATGCATTTGCGTTACGATAACCGGCTTTGAAAATTCACCCGTGCACATTGTGTTCTGATCGTTGGCAACTATTTTCATTGGATATGGTTTTAGTTTTGAATGCTTACCATATTTTTGACCGATTATTTCGAACGATTCTGTTGATTTTCTGAGTGTTTGATGCATTTATAAAACTAAACATTATTATATTTTTAAAAATGCTTCGTTTCAGTAAAAAAATTTCTTATTAATTGCAAATTAATCATTTCCTCTTTTATTTAAAACAGAAATTTTGCGGGAGCTAACATAAAATTAGATACATATTACAATATGGTTGAAGACCTTTATAATATTAAAAGTGTATTATATATGTCAAAATTTGAAGCTTTTTGATGAAGCTATTAAAATATTAGTTGCATATAATATTTAATTATTAAAATTTTAACGAGTATTAAGATTGGCGAACTGGCTAGTCTTTGGTAAATAAAACATTTTCTCTAAATTTTGAAAAGTTATGTTACTAATCTGAAAAAAGTTGCAAATTTGTTGTTTTAATTGTTTAAAATTTGATAATAAAAAAAACAGGGTGTGTGGTGCTATTGAAAGTCCTTAAAAACAGCGTATTTTTGGTAGGCCTTTTATAGGGGCCTTGCTGCTTTTTATTTATTTGTTTTTCTTCTGATGGGGGAAAAATTTTCACACCCCAAATTTGTTCGATTATTGGTTGTATTTTCTTTGTGATGTTGGATCTTTCAATGTTTAATGAATTTAACGAATTCTTAGGTCTGGAAGACACATTTATGGGACATCCCATCTGATAAGATATATGTGTTGCTTGCTTCTACTTTTACCTCCGCTTGCTTGTTTAAATAAATGGAAAGTTCTTTCTTTTGAGAAACAATTATATGTTTTGATCTTATGTTTTTAACAGTAACAGTATTTGAACATCATTTTGTAACTTTACTAAATTATTTAATTATTGTAATTATTTAAATATTTCTATTTTGTTTTTAGCATTTAAGTTTAGAATTTTTTACAATATCCCGGAAAAAAGGCATTTGGTTTCATAATGTACGATTGCAATCCCCCAAAAATGTCTCCTATTTATTGGGGACGTAGTGAAAGTTTTAATACGGTTTTTGGCAACACTGTTGTGAGCGGTGCCTTCTCCGCTAGCTCATAAGTACGCAGGCGCTTCTCTCGGATTCTCAGTTGTGGCTTGGCTGCCATTCGAAATGGAGCTCTTGATAAACGTTACCGCCAAGTGCGAAGTGCTCGCAGTTTCGATTTTTGAACTCAAAAGGCGTTAAACCGGTTGAAATTAACCGCCTATTGACAGAAGTGTATGGACAGTCGTGCATGGATGTCAAAAACGTTCGCAAGTGGTGTAGAGACAGGAGGAGGGTACTGTTGGTCGACTTTCTGCCTGCTGGGACAACAGAAACTGAAGACAACCTGCTGGGTACTGTGAAACACCGAAGAGGGGCAATTCAGAACTGGAGAAGAGAGATGTTGAGCAAGGGTGTAAGCGTTCTCCACGACAACGCCTGTCAAACCGTCGATCTCCTGCAAAATTTTGTTTGGAACGTCATCACACACCCACCCTACAGTCCGGACTTGACACTCAGCGATTTCCACCTGTTCCCGAAGTTGAAGGAACATTTGTCTGGAGGGCGGTTCTGCTCCGATGATGAGGTGAAATATTAGGATCAACGCTTCCTGAAGGGCATGGCGGCAAGCTGGTATGACATGGGCATTGTAAAACTGCCACAGCGTCTAAAAAAATGCATCGACCGAAATGGCGATTATGTTGAAAAATAAAGCATTCTTCAATCTTTATCGTGATGTAGCAATTGTAGAAAATAAATGGTTCTTTGTATATCCTAAAATATAGGAGACCTTTTTTTTTTGGTATTGCCCTTGTATCTCTAAACGTAAATTAACCGAGTCTGAATAACTCAAGGCTTCCAAAAATAAAAAATAAAAATGTTCATAACGCTTAAAAGTTATTTGTTGGACATTTATTACTCTTGCAAAAAAGATATCAAAAAGAAATTATTGCCCATAATTTTTTTTCTACCTTTTGTATATGAATTAATCAAGAATTATAATCGTCAAAAAAATTCGAATTTGAGATCTTGCTCTATCCTCATAATTCACATCTTCGAAAAACACAATTTTGCTTTTACGTTTATCTGTAAGACAATAACTTGAAAAACGCCTTCAGCTAGAATGTACGTAACACTTAATTCACAAATTTCAAATGAAATGTGTTCTTTTTTTTATTTGTTTATCGCAATTCAAATGAACAGGATAACTTCAAAACACAGAGTGTTACATCATTAAAATGTGACACACAATTTTGGTATCTAAAGTATTGATTAATTCAAAAAATAGAACTGAATCCGTCAACGAATTGAGCATCTGTCGGCTTTTATGTTCGTATGATTAAACACTGTAACACAAAAAGTGAACAAGGGGAATTTCTTCAAGTTATCTTTATTCTAACATTTTAGCTGTAATCATAAATTTAGATTTAATGGGTTGACCTAAAAATTTCCTAACATACTCATTTTTTCTTTCTTTACATCCTGGGATTCTGAAAATAAAAATCTGTGTACTCATGGCATTCTTGACCTTGCTTTAGATCTCTTAATTTTTATGGCAGAGGGAGGGGTAATAACCTTCATTAGGAAATATGTAATAAAGCAGTGGTGAGACATTCTCAGCTAGTTTCAAGTGTATTTATAACAGAGTATCATTTCTTAAAATATATCAGTGATGGCTCACTTTGCCTTTTAATGTATATAATATGATTAAGTTACTAAGACATTAATTATGCTTTTTAAAGTTTTGCAAGAAAATTTCTGTTTAAATTATTTCTTCAGTAAATTGCTAAGGCCAGTATGATTTTTCTATCTTGTCCTACAGTTAATAAAGCGAGGACATGCGTAATAAGGGTCAAATTATTAAAATATTTAAGTTCCAGAGAAGCAATATTCGATAATATATGTTTTCCGAGTATAAATTGACAGTAGTTTGCTTTAAAAACATTGGAAGGCATAATGATACCAGTCAGTTTTGCATCAGTGAGAAATGTTTAGTCAGATGACAAGCAAGAGTGAAAAATGAATCATGTTCTGTACTAAACTTTCATCAGAAAATATAGAAGACAGTATGAAGGTGCTATTTTCTTGGAGTTTGTAAATTTCCTAACCAAATAAGCTTTTTTGGTTTCGATAATTTTCATTTCAAGAAAGTGAGATTATTGGATGGAGGTGATTTTTTTTTTTTCACTTTAAGTTTATAAAAAAAAAAAGGAGTTTTGATACTTCTTTATCATGAACAAGCGTATATTGAAACATGATTTGGCATTCATTAAAAGTATTGAAGTGGGAATTTTGAATGAAGAATATCATGTTTCTCAACATGAAGTCTATGTCTAAAATGTGGCTCACAATTTTGGCATCTAAAGTATAGATTAATTTCAAAAAATGGATCTGAATCTGTCAACGAGTTGAGCATCGTGTAGAATCTATTCAGTAAACATTATTTAACTGAGAAAGTTGGCACTGCCTGCTCATTCCAGCTATCGCCTACTTTTGGGGAAACAAATGGCGAACAAAATAGTTGTCAATCACTTAAAGAGACTCTAATTTCTTGATTTTGTTATGGTAAAGAAATTTCTCTTGAAAAAGATAATTACTAAAGTTGAACATTTACATTAAACTAACACTTACATTTAAGCTAATACATTTACTTGTTTAACAAGTCAGAAACATTTCATTATTAACTGAAGTAATCATTTGGGAAAAGCTATTAATGAAGAAAGAGGATGAACTGAGTTTCTAAATGATTTTGAAGAGAGTCAATCTCATTTGTATTTCTAATGGAATTTGAGTGATTTTTATTGTCGATTTTTTTTTTACTTATATTCTCATTTTTTTCCCCGAGATATTGAAATTGTAATGATGTAGCAGTATAACCTTTTTCTCCCTTATGCAATGAACAGTGATTTAATTAAATAATTTAATATATGCGATGAAAGTCCTTTAATAAAATTTGAAAATGAAACTTACATTAAAAAACAAAACTTAATTTCAATGTTGGTGAAAAATGTTTGGGGATTTCTGGTAGTATTTTATGAATATAATTAGAAATCTAGTTACTTAAATTACCCGACTTATTTTATTTCATTCAAACTTATAGTTCTATAATAAAAATAGGCTAAGTTTGCTTCTTATTTTTTCTCTAAGGATCTCTTCTTATTTTTTCTCTTAAAAAGTACTTATAAATTGCTTATTTTTCTTCTGTTATGCATCCTGATACCTCTCTAATATGATTTAAAAATAAATTTAAACTTGAGATTCAAGCAATTACTTTAAAAAATATTTTTTAAATTTTAGTATGGATCCATCAAAACAATATTTGAGGTTACCAAGAAACCAATACAGGGTCTGACATTCCAAAAATAGTTAAAATTTTGGGAAATGTTTTCCAAAACTGGAATTTTTTAAAAAATAATTTTTATTTGACTCAGTTGCTTTGTTTCAAATTTTGCTAGTTATTATTGAATTATTCAATTCATTCCTTGTCGTTCTCCGTTTTACTCTATTTTATATACGTTTATCCAGTATAGTTTTATATTTGTTCCTTCTCAATTTTTTTGCATAATGTACGATTTTACTAAGATAAATATTGCATTGATAAATCCAATTGTAGTATAATTTGTTAAATCAGCATTTACAGATTTAATCATGATGGAAATTCGGTTGACCATTCGTGTTTTTAGTTAAATAATTTTAAAAGGGTTGAAAAAATGTTGAAGTGGTTGAAAAGATAAAATCAACCTTTTGTCTTCGCCATGTTGTGTGATAGACATTTGCTAAAACTTTTTGGCGTGATATTATTGATTCATTAAAAATGTAATATACAGTGTGTCTATTACAAAATAGCAATATTTAAGTTTCAGTTTTGATAATGTGGCGTAAGGTAGTTTTTCGGAGTGACATTGCATTTGATTGTGGTTATATAGCAAAGCTCACTTAAGGCTTTGAAGTCCTAAAATTCATTAAAAGTTTCGATTATCAATGAGTTGGAAGTTTTCCAATTACAAGTTAATTCTTTAGTTTTTAAATTTTTGTGTTAAGGAACAATCTCTTTAATTCAAAAATGAATGGTTATTTTAAAAGGCATGAAATTAAAAACAATTATAAGAAAATTATTCTCTAAGTGATCAATGATTTTGCAGCTCTAAAGCCTAATCAGATATTAATCTTTATATTGTGAAGCTTAGCCGATGCAGTTAAAAAGGTTTTTGCACATTAAATAAATTAAATTGCATTATGCTTACATATGTTTAATGGATTGTGTCACTTTTTAATACTGATTTATATTTTCAATTGTTTCAGCACCTGGAGGATGCTGAAAATTCTTCAGAATATGGAGTTTGTTTTATTGATACTTCAATTGGAAAGTTTACGGTAAATAGTAATTATTCTTCATTTGTATTTGATTAGTCCTGTTATAAGAATAAGCTAAGCATTTTTGTAGTGATCCTTAATGTTATTTACAATTTCTAATTTATAGTTTGGACAATTTAGAGACGACAGGCATAAATCAAAACTCTTAACATTGATAGCATTATATCCTGCTGTAGAGGTAAGTTATAAGCCCTTTTATTAGGATTAATCAAAGTAAAAATATTTTGCTCATTCTTGGTTTTGTAAAATATCCATTTGTGAATCTGGCAAAATGCATTTAGTTTGGTGAATAATCAACTATTATATATTTTCACATTCTCTCTTAAAAAAATATCCATTTAAAAACTATTCATCCACTTCCAGATTAATTAATATAAGTTGCATGATTGTATAGAAAAAACATTTACTGTTTATAACCTGAAGCATCTCTTGGATCTTTCTGCTATAACGTTTCAGCAGCTATAAATCTAATTGTTCAAAATATTGTCTTACAATTTTTATTAAATACAATATCTAATGTTGGATTTCAGAATAACTTTTCAATTTTCATCATTTCTTAAAGATATATCTGTTCTTCACAATAAATTAATAAGAATTTTTCTTAAAAGGTACTCATCATTAGTTACTTCAATGCATACTGTGTTATTTATTTGTTTTTTTTTAAATATTAATTGCATCGGTTGCAGTTTTATTTTTATCTCTTGTATATTGATTTTATGAGTATTAATTCAGTTTCATTTATGCTATTCGACTTATATTTATTTACTTTTCATGTCCCTCCTCCCTTTTTTTTATTCTGGGCAATTTTACACGGTATCTCAAAAAAGTTGAACAAGTATTTTTTTACCCAAATATTCCACATGTGCTCATATCAGATTTTCACCATATCAGGCAGGTGTATGAAAATACTTCGTCTTCTATGAAAGATAGCTATAAAAAGGAAAAAATTATATGCCACCCCACAGTACAAAAATGTCAATTTAATGGCTTTTTTGCATTTATCTATTCATGCTCGAATTTTGCTCTTCTATCTAAAAAATTTGTAGACATGTTTATAATTTTTGAGGGTTTTGTGACAAAATTGGAGGCATTATTTAGAAAATGTAAATTTATTGAATACAAAAAAAGAATAAATAAATAAAAAAGAATCTTTCAAAAGTAAATATTTGTCTAATTGTACGTCATTCAGTTTTCATGTTTTGAAAGAAATTTATGGTCGGAAATCATGCATAGTGTTCACTTTGATTAGCTATCTGTTGCAGCATTGAATAAATATAATAGGGAAGAGATGTACTTGAAAAATTCAACACATAAGATGCCACAGAAAATTGTGCACTTCCAAATAGAGTTAAATATTTCTCACAGTTATGTGAGCATTGCTATGCTTTTCTATTAAAATACTGCAATATGGAACATTTTTAAGTTTTGATTATTAATGATGCATGTAATCTTAAGTTACATACATTTGTGTTACTTAAAGATTGCAACTTTGTGTAGGTACAATAATTGTTAGTTTTGAATCAAGTTGTCTGAATACTGCAATTGATATATTGTTTGACCCTTTTCTTTAAGATTTAATAAATACATTATTTTCTGATTTTGTACTTTTATTCATGTAATGCACTATATGCATTATCTCTTTAATGTACAGATTCATTCAAACATCTGTCAGACAGCTGGAAAATTGTCAAATCATTAGACATATCTATTAATGTGTAAACTTTTCAAAATTCACCTTCACAGAATTCAAAATGTATTCATAAAATTGCACAGCTTATTTAATAAAACTTCATAACTGGAATAGTACTTGTTAGTAAAATATTTAAGGAAATAAATGCTTTTTCTACTTTCATACACTTTTTGAATTCAATTTTGGTGAACAGAGGGTTTGTGAATAACAATCATGAAATGAAAGGCTATGACAAATGTAAGATAACAAAAATCATGCAAAAATGTTGTTTTATTAGCACTTACTATATGCACTGTTAAATGATATTACCATGAGAATATGATGTAAAAAAGCAAGCCTACTTCAGTATTTCATTCTCGTGAATAATGACATACTGCACAGGTTTGTGCACATACACACAGATGTGTATTGTTACAATAGTAGACAAAAACAGTTTTAAAATTTAAGGAGAGCATTGAATGGATAAAGGTCTGATAGATCAGTATTTGTCATTTTACAATAATTAATAGGAAATATACTTTTACTGTTCCTAAATAATATACATCTGTACATATTCAAATCAGAATTTAGATTTATTTTATTTTATTGCCTGGATTTCTTATTCATCAGATGTTTTTTACATCTTTATTAAAGATGTAGAATTTGAAATTGTTATTTTATCCACCGAAAGTTATTAAATGTCCAAAAGAATGATTCTAATAGCTATGTTACTTTTTAAACATATTAATGTATGAATTTATTTTTCTTTTTATGCTTTGAAAGAAGTAATAAACTGAAGAAAAGGAGACCTATGCACATTCACGGGGAAAAAAGGAGCCACTAAGTTTTATTCTGGCATCCTTCTTTGCACAACATTTTTTAAAATTATTATTCAGAGGGAATTAATGTATTCTTAAAATCTTTTGAATTAAAAATTTCATAGTGGACAATTTACATATTGAAATAAGAGCAAACGTCAAAATTTCCAATAGCCACATCGATTTTTTTTATTAAGTTTTAAAACTACATCCAAAGTTCTTCCTGGAATGCAAATTTCTTTAATCCAAATCTGTTCTTTTCAAAATTATGATGTAACAAAATTTTGGCCTTCAGATGTTAAAATAAAATTTGGTACTTTTATTAGTATATTAATTTTTTAAATGCAAAACATACAAAATTTGAGTTAAAATTTTTTTTAATTAGCAAAACACTTGAATTTGGGTATAAATCAATGAACAACATTTTATGTAAGACACTAAATTATATCTCATTATTAAGAGTGATTTTTTCGTTGTTTTATGTTGTACTTTTAAGATGATTGTACTGATTACCGCCCTCTATGTGCTAATTCGAAAAAACACCAGTATGAGAGAAGCCATGATGGAGTGATGCGAGTTTGGGGCTGTGTGTAAATGGTGTATTTGATATGTTTCGAAAAATATAGCCTCGCTAACAAACAGCCCATTTAATTGCTGAAACAAATTTATACCTTTATGATATATGTGTACTTGTGATGTGTGCAATTAGTTACCTATTAAAAAAATATTGCACTAAAGGATTGTTGACCATTATTGCTCTTAAGAAACTTCACGACCTAATAAATGATGGCAGCCCTCGTATTCCAAAAATTATTTTAAAATGGAAGACCATTAAATATGGATTATAAATTTTTTGCTTTGGCTGAATGGGCGAGTACCAAACATTTTAGTACTGAGACAAAACCAAAACGAAATAACATCATGTGCTTCATATTCTTGTTCTTAAAAAAAATTGAAATGTGTCACTTTCTAAGAAAAATTAAAATTAGTTTTCAAACTATGCAAAATAAATAATTTTTAAGTACTAGTTGTTATTTCAAATTACATAAAATATTATTAATTTATGTAATAGTAAAAATTTTGAAGTACTTATTTTCTGTTTGTACGCCAGTGCACATTTTTGGAAGGTCACTTTTAAGTTAATTTATAAATTAACACGATAGTGCTGTTAGAAAATTAATACTTCTGAAATAAATTGTACGTCTGTGCAAATACTATAACAAAATAAATAAAATTGTCCATTACTTTTCAAGTACGTGAGTGCTTTGTTAAAGTTATTTTGTATTTCAATTAATATAAATTAGTGTTAATTGGAAGATCACTTTCAGAATTACATATATGTATGCCAGTGCTTTAAGTGTAACTATAGTTTTGAATTGTCAGTTTAGAATTATGTATTTGTGTTCACCAGTACCATTTGAAAAATAAAGTAATTTTAATACAAAAGTTGATGTTCGCCAGGGCTTTGTGAAACGAACGTATTTCGTAAAGATTAAAAGCTTAACAAGGTACGAAAACTTGCAATTTTGCTTAGAATTTATTTTTTGTACATTCTTAATTATATTATTCTATATGTGTGAATCATTTAAACGAAGCAATATTCTTTTATTGCTGAAGAAAAATGTGTATTGATATACTATTTATCTGTTATTGATTCGTTTCGGTATGAAACATTTTTTAATCTGCATTACTTTCATTTTTTATTGTTGAAGTTAAAGTTCATTTTATTAAAAACTAAGTTTTAATTCTGTTCCCTTGGTTTATCAATATTTTATGTATAATATTCTGTTAATTTAAGACGAAAATAAAGTCAGACAATATCTGGATGCATTCGGTGCCGATGCATTTTTTAATAATTTAGTTTTGGTGACTAATTGCTGAGTATACTTTTTTTCTGTTGATCGTTTTATTGCAAACTGAATACACCAGCGTCAGCCTGATTCATTTCTGGTGTCATGTTTAAAGGATTAATTCTTGCTACTTGTGCCTTATAAGGTTGAAACGGCAATATTTTATTTTTTTAACCTAGCATTGGAATAAGACCTATCATAAATTGACAGTATACGAAATAGTTTGAAATACAAAATTCATAGATTTGAATTGATCATACCTTTAGGTTTATGATTCCTCAACTTAGTTTTTCGTATTGGTGGATCAAATTTAGGTTTGCTAGCACGGATTCTTGCAGCTCATTCTGCCAATTCTTACTTTCGTTTGTAACAACCACTAAATATTGGTGATCGCTTTTGTCCAGGGGATATGTTGCGCGGCTGCAAATCGGAAAATCGCGAGTTCGATCCTTGGCGGAATTCAACCTCCACATTGGCACAATTCCTGGCAATACTATCGCCACTAATCTTTCTCTTTAGATATAATATACTTAAGTTGGTATTAAAAATAATATGTGTGATATGAATCTTTTTATTTTGTAAATATTTATAATACATTCGAATCCTGTTAATTGGACCACCGGATAATCGGACCAGCCGCTTATTCGGACCGAATCTTAAAGAACCGAAACAAATCCTATGTACATAAAGCTAATATTATTCGCTTATTTGAACCAAAATTCCGTTTAAACGGACCTAAGAACGTGGCAGGGAAGATGAAAAAGAAGCCACAAGTCGCCACAGCAGGAAGTCCGAAAGAGAAAAGAACCAGTAGGAGGTGAGCAAGCACTTTGTTTCTTAGAACGGGCAGCTCGATAGCCGCCAGTGAGGAACCACTGCTTCTCCGCTTTTCGGGGAAATGAAATCCCACGTCAACCAGTTTCTTCGGAACACTTTAGTCAGTGAACTATGCGTGTCTTGTCTCCCCTGCCAAAATGCCTAGAAAAAACATCCACGTGGAATTTCTACCTCCCAGGACCACAACTTTGGTACAGCCAATGGACATGGGCATCATAAAAAAATTGAAGACCTTTTATCGTGAAAGGTTGGTTAATTACGTCATTGAAGCAATTGAAGAAAGTTTGCTGAACTCATCATCATCAACAGCCAGAGAAGTCAGTGCAAATGTCAACATCTTACAAGCAGTTACATTTTTGGCCGATAGCTGTCGAAATATTAGCAGAGAGACAATTCAGAACTGTATTTATCACTGTGGCTTTAAGCATTTACTCTTGGAGGCGGATGTGGACATGCTGATTGAAAGTGAAAATGGTGAGAGAAATGTGGAACTTGTGTGTGTTTGAGCTAAATGGCCATCAAATACCTACTCTGCTTGATACAGGTGCCAGAATTGATGTAATTTGTAGAAAATATGTTGATTTGCCAATGTATGCCAGTGAAAGTATTTGGGTACAACAACCTCTTGATGAAGGCCCTATGTGCTTACCACTAGCTGAAGTAAAAATAATTCTCAATAGTGGAGAAATAAAAATAAAGGCTGCTGTTACTCGCAGTGAACTTGATAAAGGGCGCTATATTATGGGGAAACGTACGGCTTCCTTGCTTACGGATTCTCAACTAAAATAAATATCAGTGCCATGTTCGGTAAATGCTGTTCAAACTAGATCTCAAACTTTAAAAATTCAGAATAAAAAGAACAACGACAATAATCAGAATGTAGAAGAGGTAAAACTAGCTCCAAATGATACCTCTGTTGGTGAAGAAATTCTGTTGCAAGAAATAATTCTGAACTTAAAGTAGAAGATGAAGACTTGCAACTTCCTTCCCTTAATGAAGATGATGGTAAACTGTCCCTTCTGAAGGTAAACATTGGTGAACTTGCGAAATGCCGAGCTAAATATCTCGATTTAAAGCCTCTGTTTGGACATGCAAGTTCTAGTATTGAAGATGATGAGATTAATAAAAAAATTATTTAAAAAAAATTGTTGTTGAAGAAATATCAAGACCATGTTGGAGATTTTCGAAAACTAATAGTGAACTCAAAAGAATTTTGAGCGAGAATCATGTCCTAATGCCATGAAAATATTTCTTTACATGGAGTAACACAAAGTAAAGACAGACTTGGACGACATTTCTTCTGACCTAAGTGTTATAAAAATGTTGAAGAATGTGTGCGATCCTGTGATAGTTGTCAAAGGGTTGGAAAGCCAAATGAAAAAAAGAAGGCTGCATTGAAACTTGTCCAATTATTCAAGAAGTTTTTTCAGAGTTAACCTTTGATACTGTAGAACCACTTCCTTCAACCCCAAACGGGAAGAGATTCATTATAACTTAAATCTGCTTAGCTTCAAAATACCCAGATGCGATTCCTAATACTGATCTAACCTCCATTTCAGTAACCGATGCGTTACTTAATATTTTCAGTAGAACTGGCTTCCCTGTGGAAATACACTGTAACTAAGGAACATCATTTGTGAGCAATTTGGCTTCAACGTTTTTTGAAAGTTTTGGAATAATGGTTTGCCGCAGCTCTGTTAATCCCCCCCCCCCAATCAAACCCGGTAGAGAGATTTCATTGAAAAATTAAACGCATTTTGTGAGTTGCGGGCATTGAAGCGGGAACTTATTGGGAGAGACTTTTGCCATCTGCTCTTTTTCTCTTAGAACTGTTGTCTATGAAAGCACAGGACTCTCTCCATCAGATTTGGTGTTTGGGAAACAATTAAGATCTCCCGAGATGTTCTCCATGAAAAATTGACTCAAGCAGAAACTGAATCCAGTCAAGTCATCGAGCATGTTTTTAACTTAATAAATCGTTTGAAGCGATGTCAGGAACTAGCTACGGAGAAGATGGTGGAAATGCAGCTAAAACGAAAGAAAGGTATGACAAGAATGCCATCAAATGCGAATTTCTAGTAGATGATCCTGTTCTAGTACTTTCTATACTTCTCAACCAAACAAACATTCAATTCTATGACTAGGACCAGGTATCATTGAAAAGATTTCCGCGACAAATTATGTAAATTTGCCGGGAAAGAAAGAAAAATCTCAATATATTACATCAACATACTAAAGCCTTATTATAAGAGATTTGAATATGTAGATTTATTATCACTTAAATCCGGGAAAATTGATGTAGATAGCGAGGTTGACTTTCCTCATATTGACTATCAAGTACAAACTATATAATTTCAAGAATATTGTCAATGACAGCGATCTTGAAGACTTAATAGTGAATTACAATTACTTAATAGGTATGCTAAGAACTTTTCTAACATACCTGGGAAAACCAACGCAATTGAGCACGACATCGAACTAGCAGTGAAGAACTCATCAAATGTCGGCCTTACTGAGCTTCTCAACGTCAGACAAAGTTATTTAAACAGAAATCCAACGAATGCTAGATTTGAAACTTATTGAAGTCGGTGAATCTGACTTCACGAGTCTTGTGATTCTGGTAGAGGCTCCTGGGAAAAATCACAGTTCCTGCATTGACTATCGACGGTTAAACAAAATCACTCGCACTATGTACTATCCTCTTCCAAATTTGGAAGACAGAGTAGAGACTGTAGCCGCTGCAACGTATATTACTGTGCTGGATATTTCAAAAGAGTATTGGCAGATACCATTAACTCCAAGGGTCCAATGCATAGCAGCGTTTATAACAACTTTCGGATCATACCGCCCTTTAAAACTTCCTTTCGTACTTAATAATGCTTCCCACTTTTTTAGTAAGCTCATGTCCGAGGTATGAAAAGAATGCGAGGCATAAGCAGTCTCCTACTTGAATGACATTGCAATTTATTCCCATTCTAGGAATTCTCATCTAAAACATTTAGAAACTGTTTTAAAACGAATCCAAGCCGCTGGCTTGACTCTGAAGCCCTCCAAATGTAAATTTGCTCGAGATCACGTTTTTCATCTAGGGCATATAATAGGTCATGGGACGACCTTCAGAGACCAAAGTACATGCTGTCGTAGAATTCGTAACATCCAAAACGAAAACTGATATACGAGCGTTTTGGGGATGATCTGGGTACTATAGTAGGTATATACTAAACTATTCAGTTATAGCAGCACCGTTGACTGACGCCCTTAAAGGTAAAGTGGAAAAAGGAGAAATTATATGGACCCTGGAATGTGAGAAAGCATTTAAATCGTTGAAAGAGAAACTCGTAAACAAACCATTACTTTACTCATCAGATTTTAACCGTGGATTTATCCTTTAAACTATGCTAAAACTATAAACTATCAAACTAGCAGTATTGATGCAAATGAATGAAGGAAAAGAACATCTAATTCTTTACCATAGCAAAAAATTCACTGATGGTGAAAAAAGATACTGAACCACTGAAAGAATGTGTGAGTATCATTTTCGCTGTTAAAACGTTGCAATTATTTAGATAGGAAAAAAAATTAAAATTTAAACTGATAATATCCCTGTAATCTGGTTGCAAAGAAACTAGTTCCAACCAATAACTATTTCGATGGGCATTAGCTCTTCAATCATTTTATTTTGAGAGAAATCATAGAGCAAGAGTGTGTTCTGACTAGCGCCTTTTATGTGGGAACTAGAAATAACACTAGTACGAGGGAAGCCATGATAGAGTGCTGTAAGAATGGTGTTGTGTGTAAAAGGTGTGTTTGATGCGTTTTGAAAAATATGGCCTCCTATTAACAAACGGCCTATTTAAATGCTGAAACAAATTTATATCTATATATGTATTCTTGTGATGTGTGCAGTTAGTTACCTATTAAAAAAATATTGCATTAAAAGTTTGTTGACCATAATTGCTCTTAAGAAACGTCAGATGATGCATTTAGGGGCACGTTCATAAATCTCAAAATGCCCATAGTATTTAATTTGTTAGTTCATGCTTTTCATAAATCTTATATAATTTATTAAATGAGAATATATAAAAAATATGTTGTTAGTAGGGAAAAATATAAAATCAAAATAAAGAGTATGCTTTTTATTGTCATAGTATTTTATTAATAGTCATTGCTTTTAAGTTTGGAGGAGAGCCACTGTCTTCATGATAAGCTAGAATTTTTACTCGCAGGTTCATATAATATCAGTTACAGAATATAAGAAATTACTGAAAAGTGGGAATTTGATTTCCCACGAGGATTTTAACTATTTAGTTTTTAAAAACATACTGTCCACATTATTTCTCTTTATAATTAATTCATAATGACTTCCTATTTTGTTGCTAGAAAAGGAGCATTCATGTTTATTTAAATTTATGTGGTCAGTAATTATTACAGAAGTCTCATATTTCATAAGATTAATCTGCCATAATTGTAATTATTATATTGTGTATAATCATAAATGGGATTTGAAAGATCAGGCTTCAAAACATTATTAGCTAAGGCATTTATTGTTAATATTTTGGATGCAGAAGACAATTTATTCCCTACACGTGCGAAAACGAAGAATTTCAAATAATTTATGAAAAAAATTATTTACAATTTAATAAAAAATTAATTCTTAAGTCAATACTTTTGAAAACTCTGATGCGTACAAAGAAGACGAGATTATAAGTGGCCTTTTTTCATATTAAAAATGTACTTTTGAATAAAAAATACATTTATTATTTAATGCTTCGCGAATAAAGGAATATCTTAAATCTGTATGTTTAGTTCGTCTGTGAAAATGGAATTCTGTGCTAATTTGATTGCTCCTTTATTGTTAGAGAGCAAATGTACTCATTGTTTATGTGAATCGAACAATTCATTAAACAATTTTCGTTAATAAATAGCTTTTTAGTTTCGTCGGAATGTGCCATGTATTCTGCTTCCTTAGAAGACCGGGCAACAGTAGGTACTTTGTTTATGACTATCAACTAGCAAAGCTACCATTGATGATAGTACAAAATTAATTTATGATTTTAGATCATCAAGGGAATTGGCCCAATCCAAATTAGTGTACCCATATAATGAATAATTAATGCAGTTAAAATTAAACCAAAATTAATTTTTTTTCTTAAAATATTGTAAGATGTGCATAGAAGCTTTCCAAGGTGTGTTATGAAAATAATTCAAATGTTGACACAATTTACTAACTGCATAGATTGCAAGATACATTTAATTACTAATTAATTAAGGTAAATCCTCAATATAGTATTTTTATATCTTACCGATGGAGTACTTAAATCCCTCCGGTAGGATAAGTTAAAATTTTAGTCATGTCAAAACTGTTTAAGAGTTCTTTAATATAACTCTATTAACAGTCACCTGTTCCATTTTTTTTGTTGTTAAAAATCTATTTTTAAACAATATTTTATAAAACCTGCACGTTTTACATTCAACTCTTTTTTAAGAGGTTTTTTGTATTTCTATAATATTCTAGGATCCTGAGAAATGAACAGTATATCATCAACATGATTCGCTATTAAAGTTAATCCTTTTCCATTTTTACTATAATAAACATGAATCTGCCTGCGTTTTCATTAATTAGAATTGCAATATCACCTATAAATGTTATAGTGTATCTCTGATCACACAGTTTTGCCATGTATTAGTTAGCTATTGGATCATCTTTAAAGTATTATTTATTTCAGCATTCTGTATATTGTTCACTTGAACTTTACTGACCACTTTAATGCAGCCTCTCACTTCTGCTATTCCATTGTTAATCAAATTCACTTCAGTAGTGTTAAGGTCGTTGAGAATGGTGAACATGGATTCGTTCTTATGATATCGGGTACATCCGCTGTTGAGAAATTGTTTATGGTAATAAGTGGAACATCTTTGGCTACTTCATTGCTTTCATTTGAAGCATTTTAATTTTGAAGGTATTGTCACCTTTCTAAGATTTTTGTTTTGTTTTATTGATGTCTCTAGAAAAAGGTTCATTTTTTTAAAATACCGTATTCCTGTGTTTGTGGTGACTTCCTGTAAACACATTAGAATCAATAGACTGACTAGCTTTGTGCAGGCGGGTTTCTTTCTCTTCTATTATTTTTATTCTGAGAACAACTGCCGATGGAAGCTCATCACGTGATTCAATTGCGTATCACCAATTTTCGAAATTTGACGGTAAATCTTCTTAGATTTTTATTTCCATTTCAGGCAGTTTAATTACTATATCAAAGAATTTTCTTAAATGATCGTGAATATCTCCATCTTTTTTATTGCCTGTCATATTATTCTTTATAATAGGCGATTTCAAAAGTGGTGCTTTTCGGACAAGGCCTTTAGATTGGCAAATTTCTTCTAATTTAATCCATGCTTCCCGAGATGTTGCATAATTTTTAACATGTTTCGTTCATTTTGCGATATGTACATAATTTCTGTTTTTGTTTCCTTGATCATTTCCTTCTATTTACTGCATACTTCAATTGATTTCGCATCTCCAATTGGTTGTGGATTATTTTTTTCTTAGACAAATTTGTAAATAATTTTAAATTAGATTTTGCATCTACTGGGAATTTGATACGAATTCATTTAATTTTCATTGTTTCATTTCGTATAAATATGATATTTCCGTGTTTCGCTGTTGCCTCTACTTAGCATTTCTATTTTCTTGGCTTGAAATGACTACGCCATCTTTGTTGCTTTCACGTCCAATTACGCAAATACACGCTCTGGGTTCATAATCTGCTTGTCATTTTTGGAGAATAAAATGTGCTGTGTAATTTGATAAGAAATATTGCAGGTAAGTTTAGGACCTTTTATTAGTGTGTACGGACCAAGAGAAAACACAACCAGAAGAACATAAAAATACGTCCTCCGGACACTTTTAAAAAGCGTCTGCGTTATGTGGTACACACTGGAATGTGGCGCGACTCATAAGAACAGTCCGCAACAGATACGAGGAATAAATATGATAGCGAAATTACTCCAACTGATGTAACAGCAGTCATGCTCTTTATATTTTAATTAAAATAAAATTCATAATAAACAAAAGAAAGGCATTTATTATCCAAACTATTTTGATTTTTTTTTTTTAAATGGAAGGGACGTATATCCTGTTCACAAGGAACTTGTATTGTGCTTGACTTATAAAAAATGCTTTTGCTATTATTGTTGCCGGTTATTAATCATTTTAAATAAACTGGAGAATTAAATTTTTTTCATATTTTTAAAGCAAAAGTATTATTTTAAATAAGGCAACTACGATATTTTAACAAAATTTTCAATAATTTATTAATACTCTTCTTTAATTACATATTTATATACCTAGAAATTCTAATAAAATGAAAAGGTCAAACTCTATTGCAGAAAATGCAGTTGTGATATTTGGAAAGATCGTCTTGAATTTTGTCTGGGCTGCAATACTACAATTTCGAGTAAACAAAGCAATACTGCATTGTTTTTTGTTTGAAAACTATTTTTGCAAATGCAGAATTTTACTGCATTTTCCAACTGGTGTGCAAGTTTACATTGTAGATTTTAAAGAAGAAGACAATACCTTTATTTAGTATCTTATTGCTGCCTTGTTGGCATGGCTATCAAAAACACGGCTGATGCAGAATCCTGACGGGTATCAAAATGCAACGAGAATGATCGAAAGAAAAGAAATATAAAAACCTGTGTTTAAAATTGAATGATCTGAAAAATTATCAGGCAATGTAGATTCTTCTGATTTCACTGATAATAGCTCTACAGTAGCTATTAAAAGTGATATTATTAAGAGAAAAGATTTTTCTTTATCAAGATTACAAGGCAGAAAACTGGGCATTTTTATATGGCAGAAATCGATATTATAGAAGGACAGTATATTAAATCTTGAAAACAATGAACACTCAAAAAAGCTTCTGCATGATAAAGATGTTCATGAAATAAGGAATAACAATATTGTGTTCAAATTGCTCAAAATTATAGATGCTTTAAAGTGACAATGCATATAGCTGAGTTTTGGAATCAGTTTTTCAAAGTATAGTATTGAATAAGAAATAAAAATACTAATAATTTCACACATTACAATACAAATAAATGCATTATTTAATCATCTATTTTTATAAAATTCATATGTATATGCCAATTTTTTTTTCATTACGAAGTAGAACTAGATTTTCGCGTCATGGCCCTAGGTGCAGGTAGGTTTTGTCCCTAGGGCCATTTGTGGAGTTTCTTTATAAACCTTGTGTTATACAGGATTTATTATTTTCAGTGTTCATAATTAGTATTATTATGTATGCATATCGTTATTACAATTTGAAACAAGTCAATAATACAGTATTTATGCATTGATAGAAAGTAGTCCTAGTATACATTCTCCTCTTCCTTATATTTAATAAGTTAGTTTTTAATATTATTGACTGATAATATGGGATTTTTATTGCATCTGTAACATGATGAAATTTAAGGTTATATTTAAAATTTTGAGCCTTCATTTTGCTTTTCGCATTATTTCTTAACCATTCTTGTTTTATTTGTTATATTTTTTTATAATAATTAAAGATTTGTGTACTACTTATAAAGATTAAGAGTTCTATATCTATCTTATCAAATAGTTTTTACATTATGTTTCAATGAATGTTTTGTTGTGACATTTATGCAAATTATGTGGCTTCATTTCCCTAAAATTAGACCCTATCTTGATATCACAGCTTGATTTTAGTGTAAATGGTGTTCCTTAAACAAGTTTCAGCTGTGATAATCAACCATACAAGTATACCAATTTAATATTCTATTGTATCAAGCCATGAATGTATTGAAATATTATTTTTATAATATAATCATATAGATTATTTTACAAATAAATGAAGTTTTTTTATATGCTTAACATATTCTGAAAATAAACTTGAAACATCTTTTAATGCAGAAAAGGGAACATCATCTTATATTCAAGGAAAAATGACCATAAAAATTGTATTTTAGTGGTATTTGAATCAGATTAATTAATTAAAATTTTTAATTTTGTGTATAATAAATGAGTATAATTTGTAAATAATAATTTTTTTATTTACAAATAATCAATGTTATATTTTTGGAAATCAGGAGTACTAGCTGTTTTCTATTTTATTTTTAAACTAAAGGTTGTGCTCTTTATGGTATTTTTTTTTTTCTCAAATTTTGTATATTAGATCTAAAAAATGTCTATTTTTAACAGAAATTATTGTTCCATCAGCATTTTTTTTCTTTACATTCTCTCTCTCTCTATCTTTATCCATTCATTCATTGATTCATTTATTTATTTATTCATTCAGCATTGAATTCAATTTTGTGAATTTATCTTTTCAGATTCTTTATGATAAGCATAATATTTCAAAAGAAACTCTCCATCTGCTTAAACATAATTTAACTGGAACAGCCCAACAAAATATATGTTACTTACAATGGGATTCACAAAAAGTCTTGAAATTTTTGAAAGAAACAGAAATTTTCAATAAGGAAGATAATAGCTTAGAATATCCTGAAACTCTAATGCAAATGTTGGATCCAGGTAAGTAATAAATGGGTGCCTATTAAAATTGGAAAACTGTTTAGAAACTTTTGCTAGGCTTTTTCCCCTTCCCTATAGCTTCTTTAATTTATCTGCTGTAGTATACTCTAAAAAAGGGACTGATTACTTTTTTTTTTTTTGAGAAAACATTAAATAGTATTATTATTTTGCTTTGTCCTTGATCTCCCCTCAATCTTTTGTACAAAACTACAAAATCCGATTTGAGCATGATTCTAAATTTGTCTAATGTTTCTTAAAAAAAGCATTAAAAAGTGTTGCATAATACTTTGAATTTTTGATGCTATTTGATTTGAAAATATTATGCTTAAAGCATAATATTTTCAGAAATATATACCTTGTCATTTTACTGTGGTAATTGGTATAAAGTATGTTAATTATATGTGGACGAGCATGTGGGTGGGGGGAGCAATGGGCGGAGAGATTTGGGCAGCTCTTTGCCAATATTGATGAACAAAGGGCTAAATGCCTGCTTTTATTTGATGATTGTAGTTAAAATATACACCGAAATATAAATTTCATCAGAGATAAAAAGTTCAAATACCAACTTTTTGTTTTAATCTTATGAGATAATTACTTTAAGCATTAATCTTGTTTGAAATTTGTTAGTTATTATGATGCTGATATATTTATGAAGCATTGAGCATTTCCTTGAAATTAAAGAACCAAGATCATAATTTTGCGACGTTTCTCTTTTTTTGTCCTATGTTATGACTACTAGATATCTTTTACCATATGCTCTTTTGCCTGGCTATCATTTAATCCTTGATTTTTTCTGATATGACACCCTAAAGTGAAAAGAAAAATTTAATGTGTTGCAAGTTTCACTTGTACTGTTTTTCGGTCAAATATATCTACATTTCAGTGTTTAGAATTTTATTCTTACAGCGTTAGTTTTTGAGAGTCGCAAATATTTTTAATAAACCTAAAATAGTCATAGAGCAACAGAATATTCATTGGAATATGTGAATGAAAATTGAAAGATGTGAAATTTCAAAATGATTTTCCTATTACTCTGGATGGTGTAAAATATTTATATCCTTTTCAATTAGCCTGTGACATTTACAAAAATTTTCAAAAGATATATGTTGAAGTTCTATTTGTGGTAATTTTTAAAATTTTCTTTTTATTTATAAATAACAAATAGCAAGAAGTATTAAATGTTCAAAGATTTATTAGTGAAATTAATTTAGGTATGTTGTTTTAGAAATTGATTTTGCTGTAATTTTATAAGTTATTTTGAATTTATTTATGAAATATACATTTTGATTTACTGTCTATTTTTCAATGAATTAGAAATATTATGAAAAATGGTCTTATTATTTTATTACTTATATTTTCATCTGTTTTATTGAGAAGAAAATAAATCTTATTGTGCCTATGAAAATTTATTAATTTCCATATTTAAACAAAAAAGAAAGATTGTATTAAAGATAAAGTTTCATTTTTTGTATTTATGTACTTTTTATTTTGAAATATAAGGCTTCTGTAAGCAATAATGAATGAAACCGGTATAAATCATTTAAGCAGCTGAAATTATTTTATAGTTTAAATACAATTTGCAATAAAAAATTCCTGTTTTGCCCTAAAACAAATTTTTAAATTTCTATAACTATTTGTTTAATTTATTTGCTTTTTCATTTTATTTGAGGCAGAGACAATTATTTTACCCATTATTGCTTTGAATTGATAATTTTTTTCTCTAATAGTTTTGTGAAGCATTTATATATTTATTTATTTGCAGATGATAACCGTTTAGAAACACCTTTGAGACAGTATGAACTTGCTTTCAGGTCGTTTGGAGCAATTGTATGGTAAGCCAATCTTTCTTTTCCTGTCATCTTTTACTCTCTTAATTTAATTCTTTTATTCTCTACAATTAAAAATTATTTTTATGTGCTTTTGATCAACAAATATTTTATTCCGTAAATGCCGATAATATTTGTAAAATTTATAACGTTAAATGATTTTTTTAAGTGAAAAAACTAAGTGTCAAAGTTGTAATATTTATTTTAATTTTAATGTGCTTATGTATTTGATCCTTTCAGTAATACAGTGTGCATACAAAAGGTAACGTACATCTTTCATATAATTGTTCTTCACATTTCATCTACCTTTTTTTAGGCACATGAGGATGTGTTGCATTGAAGATAGTCTTTTAAGCATGAAATTATTTGAAGTGTATGTTCCTGTTGATGAGGTGCAAAACAAATCTAACAATTTCATGCAGCATATGGTTAGTATTTCTTAAATATTCTGTATAATTAGTTGTAAGGGTAAATGGTATATAGATGTTTACAATTAAATCAATAACTGATTTAGGAAATGTTTTATGCAATAACTTTTTTCTGATCTTCAGATGTAATTTCTTCTTGAAACATTCAGACATTTATTTACTCTTTAAAAAAGAATGCACCATCATCACAGAAATTATGCATTAAATTAAAATGCATATGCATCAACAAAAATTGTGTTGATTACATACTTGCAACTAATTTGAAAAGTGTTAATTGATTTTTTCTTGCATTTAAATCTTGATTCTTTACTGTTCTTGAAATCAACTTCTGTGTTAGATTTGTTAATTTGGTTTCTGAATTTTTAAATACTGGTACTGTTTTCAATTAAACTGAAGTTGTTATAAGCTAGTGAACTCGCTATATTATTTGATTTTATACCAATGTGTAATCAATCAGTTAGCTGAAAATTAGCAAGTGATATGATCTAAAATGGAAAAAAAGCTATGTAGGTTTACAAACTAATTTAATTACACACAAGCACTATATAGAATAATTATATTAGAACAACATTAATTAAAAGTTAAAAAAAAAGAATTTACTTGGGTTAAGGTGAAAAAAGTCCTGTTTATTTTCGCACTGATGAAAACCGAAAGAGTGGAGCTGCTCCCAGCATATTGGTCGGCATTGCACAATGGCCTACGGTCTCTAACGACATCTCGATGAAGATTCCATTGGATGGTTCAATTTTGCGAGATCTGCCACCCCCTTCCCCATTTTTATTATAGGAGCTACAGATATATTAGTTTTCAACAGAGGCAGTTCTTAGTCTCATCATATTGATATGATAAGTATTTAATTCTTGATCGGGAATTCCAGGATCTGCACTGTCATATGTTGTTGCAGATCTGTTTGTATTTACATGGTAAGGACCTATGTTTTTAAACATAAACCTTTTGCTTTTCTTATTTATGTGTTTCCTGAGTGGATGTAAAGCTATCCCTAATTTCTTGTCTAGCTTATTGTAAGTTTGTCTGCGTTTTTTTTTTAATACAAATTATTTCTTTCTTGTTTCTGTTTCATACGCTTCCTGATTTAAAGAGTAGCGAACGACTATACAAATCAGGAACTAACAATTTAGGTAAGGTGTAATTTCAGCTACCAAGTTATCAGTAAGTGCTCTTAAATCGTGATTGAAATCATCCATCATCCTAAGCAGTCTTTTAAGCGAAAGATAAGCAACGGTGGGCACTGTTGTCACATTTTACTGTGTTCATTGCAAAACAAAATATAAGCTGTTTTTTTTCCCTCGAATGTCATGAGCATTGCTGGCTTGTATGGCTAGTTCGGGTTTTAAATATCTTTTCATTCGTGCTGAGGGATTCCCTTGACGGTGTTAAACAGGAATGAATTCTTGTTTAATATTAAGGAAATTGCGTGTTTGTTGCATGACAGCACGCTGACAAATTGTGTGCTCTTATCGCTATTTAACCTTCTGTGTTGGCCGTAACTTAAGAAAACTTCTTCAATTAAGGATTTGCTGCAGTGACATTGTCCAGGGAATTTGGAATTTTTCTTTAAAACCTGGAAAGCTTAGAGAATTTTAAATTTCTACATTGCTTTTTCTTCTTTTTTTTTATCTAAGAAATACCAATCCCTTTAAATCCTGCAAGAATAAAATTTATTTATATAGCCATAGCTACAAAAACTGAACACCATACGCGGCTCTTAAAACGCATGCGCTCATCCTTCTTCTATTCACTCTCCTTTCCCTCTGCTTTGGTTGATTCAATTTTCAAGACTGATAAAATTTTACCAGTATTGAAATAGTAATTACAGGTATTTAAATCAGGATTGCCACGCCCACGGGTGTATCTTTGAAACCGTGGAAACACAGATAATTTAAAAACCGACAGGGGGAAAAAAAATAGGAAAATACTGAGGATATTGAGTTTCTTAGTCCCCCTTCCTCTCCATCTAAAGATTGCAAGAATGAAAGATCATAGACATACCTTCCAAAAACCTAACATTACCGCGTTGAACAATGCAGAAACTCCTTATCTCTTCTCTTTTTTTCTTCTTCTGTATAGATCAATCTAGTTTCGATTTGCGAGGCAGTTACTCTTTTTTAAATACATTCTCGAACTGCAGCTTAAGAGCATGCTTGAGACGTTTGTAATTGCGTGAATGAAAATAATACATCCCTTGCGGGAACATTCAATCTGCGGAAGCAGCAAGATGTTTAGTCTAACAAAATTGTGTTTTTTGAATAGTTTGTGTATTAATTTGGAAACTGTCAGCTTATTCAAAGTGAAGTAGTGATTTTTTAAAACAATGAGCTGCTTAAAACTCAAATTCGAAGAGTTCGGCAAAATCCATGTGTTGCATTTCATTATATTTGTTAGAAGATAATGAGTCTAAGAAATGTGGGAAAACAGGCACTTAACTAATCAGGCTGAAAGAGGAAAACATACAAGACTGTCTTCCAGTTCCAAAACTCATCATTGATGTTGAATTTAGTATCTAAAATGAATACAGGAAGCAATGACATGTCAAATCCTAAAACGTCAAATTTAATATCTGAAAATGAACCGATGTCGAACTTTCTGTTCAAGAACAATCATTTACAGCTGAATTTTTATGGGTATTAAAGCTTGTTGCGTCACATTCAACGATGTGTCGGAAATATTTTTACTCAAACTTTCTAAAAGTGAAGTAGCTGAAAATGTACGTTATTCTACACAGAAATGTTGGACCTTGTTTGTTACAGATTTCATCCATTAGCTTCATGAAACTGGTGGCTGATATTCTGCAAAATTTGATGCCCAAATACTTGAATTGGCAAAAATGAATAAATGAAAAGTAATCTTGTTTTGTAATGCTTTTTTTTTTCGGTGAGATTTGTATTGTGATATCAAAAATGTTTTGTGTTTATTTCACCGAGGTTTTAATTTTGTGTGACTTATAGTTAAAGAGCATTTAAGGTAGTAAATCCTCTTTATTATAAAAATTTTGTTTTCCTAAATTCTTGATAATAAAGAAATTGTTTTTTCTGTATGTAAATGCAAATCTTCTTTCAATATGCCGTTATTTCGATTAATGTTAAATTGTTGCATCCTTTCCTTGCTTTTTCCTCTTCTTAAAAACCATATTCCATTATAACTAGCACATGTGCTATTCGCGCCTTTTCTCTCTTATTAAAAATATGTACAGGGGAAATAAGGAATATTTTTTCCAGATTTGTGTAGCAAACCTGTTAAAATTCCGATGGAGCGACTGAAATTCAGCAAAGATACTTTTTAGCAAGGGTTTATAAATATAATACACTGATGGAAAAAAAAGTGGTTGGAGTCAGGGGAATGTACTGTACAGAGCGTTTGGCACGGAGCTGTCCTTGAAGTAACTGATTTGTAACAATTCGTTGTGTCACTGTGGTGCCAACTGCAGCTCGAATTTCAGTTGCAGACGCAGTACGATTAGCCACAGCCATACGCCGAAATCTTCCCTCTCAGCAGTACCACATGGCAGCCCGGAACCTGGTCTTCTTGAGGCAGTACCTTCCCTTGACCACTGCCGCCAATACTCATGCACAGTGGATACATTCCTGCCAAGTCTTTCAGCAATATCGCGGGAAAAAAATCCACCTTTTCGTAGCCCTACAACACGACCTCGTTCAAACTCAGTGAGCTGTTGATAATGGCTTCTTCGTCTTCTCAGAGGCATCCTTGACTAACATTAACCCACTACGTCAAATCTCAACTGTAAATAACGATCATGAACCTTACAGCGCTTATTTAAAGCAAACCTCATTTGCATGTTCATAGTGTGGCTAGTAGCGCCACACTTACGCGCGTAGCTCGAAATTTGAATCGACGTCATCTTTCAGATGTATAAACACGCCTACCAAATTTCGTTTATCTAGCACAGCTCCTTCCTAGTGTTGGGATTTTTTTTTCCATCAGTGTATATATATAATATAAAATGTGTGTGTGTGTGAAGAATGATACAAAAATGCAATTAATGCATGCCTAAAAATTCTACTATTGCAAAAGCGTATTTCGTTTGAAACCACATTTATTGAAAAGCAATGCTAAATATGTGAAAAGCGAATTGGTTATTTTGTTTGTTTTTTATTCCAAAGTACAAATTCCCACTGTATGTTCAGGATGTGCAATGGTCAAGTTTGGGAATTTCCTAAAAGAAAAAAATGATGGCAAAGGTTAGCGTGATTAATTTCATGAAAAAATTCGTTTAAATTATATTTTTCCTTACGAAAGTTCAGAAAACTTTTAATTTTTGAGAAGTCGTAAAAATTATTCTTGTCATATTACAATAAGACTGTGGGAAGTCGATTGATTATGAACAAGAATATGGTTTTTTAAACTCTGAAAGAAGATTCTTTAATTGATTCAAGAAATGTGTAGGATTCAATATACTTTTATGGACGTATCTTAATATTCTGATTTCAAGAGACTTGCTACTGTATACAAAATTAACTCATGTGAGATGGTATTATGTAGCTTTAGATAAGCAGAAAAAAGTTCCGAAGGAAAGTTCAACTCGCGTTAAAAATTAAATTATCGCAAATGAAAAACAAACAAACAAAAAAAAACATGTGACTGCTGAAATAATGATGGTGAAAAAATGGGTGCTTAAATATTTGAATTGGTCAAAAAGGTGCTTTTTATTGTTTTTTAAGTAATTATTTAATTGTTTATTTCATGATACTAAGAATGTTATTTTGTGTGTATGTCTGTTTTCACTTAAGTCCTTAATTTTGCTTGACTTTAAATTAGAGAATATGAGGGATCAATACCCCCCTCCCCACACATAAGAATTTGTCCTTCTAGATTGTAGGTAATAAGAAAGAGAAATTGCCTTTTCCCCCGATGTATTAATATGAACATTTATTTAAAAGACTACTATTTCAGGCCATGTTGAATTGTTGCATACTTCCACTTATTATTTTATTAATAAAAACTGGAGGTTAGGCTGTTATTCTATTATAGTTAGCACTCTTAACATAAAAAAAGGATACAGTAAAAAGCACTCTAGCATTATAGAGTGCTTTTGGCGAATTTCGTCTTATTCAGCAAATACGTACAAGGAAAAACGCGGGGAATTTTTTTCTTCCAAATTTGAATGGCAATCCTGAAATAATATCTGTTAAAGAGATGAACATGTAAATTAATAATGATTTTAACTTTCTTTCCTCTTGTTTTCACTTGTATTTATTGTGGGTATTTTTTCCCTAAAGCTGTTTAAAAGATGGAAACACTTTTATATACTAATGAGAGGGCTTTATTGTTTAATATTTAATTATGTCACTTTTTTTTCATCTGGTTACAAAATTTGCATGAATTCAGTTTTGATAGAATGTACCTCTTTGAAAAATGTAAAAAAAAAGTTAAATTTATGAGAAAGTGTTTTTTTTTTTTTTTAAATAATAATTTTTGGGTGAACCTGCAGTTATTCATTTCATTTTTATATTTTATGGCATGATGACACAGCAAAAGAAGTACATTTCTTTTTTAAAAAATCTAATTTCTGTACATTCATTCTAGCGGGCTTTCTTATAATCAAAGAATACCAGTTTAACTTAGCGTACTAATTTGTATTTTCTGATGCATTCCAGAAGTAGTAGCTCTTAACATGATCTTGCCATAAGTTTCATTTTGTAATTGTAATACTTGAAGTCTCTTTAAATAATATATCTTAATTTTTCGATTTTTTTTGTTGCTTATTATAGATTCTTGATGCTGTGACTTTAAAAAATTTGGAAATTGTCCCTTTGCTTTCTTCGGGAAATCCTGATGGAACGTTACTTGGAACTATGGATTATTGCTCAACAAATTTTGGTAAAATTTGTTGCAAATATTTGATAAAAAATATTAATACTCTATTTTTTTACTTTTGAATTTCATTTTCTATATATATATATATATATATATATATATATATATATATATATAAAAGAGAAAACAAAACTAATTACGGAAACTGAACCAAAGCTTTGTGTTGGGAGCATTCACGGACAAAAAGTTACTAACACAAATGTTTGGTTTAAAAAAATTAAAAAATATCGAGTTTGTGACAGTAAAAAATGTAAAACTTGTCCACTGGCTGGGAAAGAACAGATTAGAAACGGAAATTCAAATCTAGACCTTTTCTGTAAAAATAAAAATCTCATTTATTTATTAAACTGTAAAGAATGTAATTTAAATTACATTGGACGAACATGTACAGAACTAAATATAAGAATTAATGGTCACAGGTTCGCCATTAAGAACTTTGTCAAAAATGAATCCTACGAGTATGAGCTTCTGCACTTCCAAAGGCATAATTTCGATAAATTAACATCTACATATTGGAAAATAACATAACTGATTTAAATAAAAGATTAGATTTAGAAAGAAAAAAAAGTAGTTATTAATTGTTACCCAAAAGATTTAGTTTTAACTAAAACAATTGAAGATCAAAATAAAGTTAACTATCTTGATTTAAATATATAAATATCTAATGTAAAAACTTTAATAGGCATTTACGATAAAAGGGATGATTTTAACTTTAAAATAATAAAACTTAGTAATTACCATTCAAATTTAAACCTAATTAATTTTTCAAAAACCTAATATTTTCACAATTTAACGCAATTTAAAAAAATTGTAATAATAAGAATTTCTTACATTACAGCAACTAATAATCTACTTAAAAACTTAAATACTAATGAATTTCCAAAAAACTTTTGCAATATCGAATCATTAATTAAAAAACAATTATATAAATTCTAACTAAATAACTAGTTTTACTCAAAAGATGGCGCTCCTAGGGCTCTATTTGATGACGTTGTATTCGACCGAACAATTACAGATATAGTATTACACTTTTTATTATGTTCGCTCTCGTTCTCAGCAAGTGTTTAAAGATGCATTTTCAGCTTGGTGAATGTTTTTTCTACCTTCCTATCTGATTTTATTCTTGTGATTGTCAGGTTTACTGTGATTTTTATTGGATTTCAGTTTTACTTATTTTATAAAGTCTATTTTAAAATATGTGATATGTAAGATTTTAATTTAGTTAGTAGTCTATACATTCTTGTATTGACAAATTTGATTTTATGGTTTCATGTTTTTTTGGTTGCTGTGACTTTGTTCAAATTTGATGTCTTTTCTTGTGTGATACTAATTTATCTCCCAAACCTCAATAGTCTGGGATTTTCGGGTTACGAGGGGTCAATTTCTTGATGAAAGTCAGACTCTTCACAGAAAAAATCCCTGGTTTGAATCCCTGTCTGAGGGTGACCCTTGAGAAAGTCCTCAAACCGGATTCTTTATTAATTGTTTCAATCCTACTAACGCTTATATTTAGTCTTGTTTGAATCCGAAATAGTTTTTGGTTCAGTTTCTGTAATTAGTTTCGTTTTCTCTTATATTGCTAATATATATATATATATATATATATATATATATATCCTATCTATTAAAAATGGGTGCAGAGGTTATATTTGTATATTCAATATATAAGATGTAACTATGTTTGGAAAAGTATGGATTAATCAAAATAATTTCTCTTTTTCTTTCAACACATGGAATTTTACGAATTTCCAAGCATTTTTGTTCTTATTGTAAGGTAGTTTCTGTATATCATCTGCCCTTAGAATAATGCATTTAAAATTTCATCAAAATTTAGAGTACTCCTGTTCACAATAGAAAAGACCAATTGTTACTATATTAACTATGTTTTTTAAATGGATGCAAAACTCTTTAGGAAATAACTAAAATGTTAGAAAAATATCTGTGTGTGTAAACTTGCATTTGGTCGTTTGGATCTCCAGTTAATCGGTGACATTCAAACTGTATTTGACTATAGTGGCAATTGTTGGCCCTATAAATCCGTATTTAAAACAAATTGACTGCATAGTTATTTTTCTGCTTAATGTGTAAGCGCTATAGGAGTGATGGCTGATTCCATGGTGAGAAAAATCTGCTTTGTGTATGAAGGGTTGGAAGGATGAGTAGAAAGGAGTGAAGGATTGGAAAGTAAAAATCACTACATTTGGACAGTGTTGAAACCATTATCTAAGGGTGTTTGCATATAGTTAGGTCTTATTTATATTCATTTGAAATATCAGGAAATATATTTTATTAAACTTTGATTTAGTGTTGTCTTAATAAATCAGATATAAATTAGGTTATTTTAAAGTTCTATTTTCTTTTTTTTCTATGAATGATATAAAATATTCTGCACCAATAAGTTTTATGTATGCTTTTTACAAATAATTTACAATCTGGATATTGCTTTAAAAATACTATTTTCTACTTTTCTTCATAATGGGAACTTTGAAAAGATTTACAATAAATAGTCATTCTTATTATCTGTAAAATAATGCTGAATTACTATCTCTTACTATCCGAGTTACTTCTATTGATTGAATGAATAAAAAAATACACTTTTTATACTAGGAAATGAAAAAGAAATTAAAGGATTCTTTCAGTATCATAGATGCATGTAATCTTGCTTTTGTGAGTTAACTTGCAATTTCATTGAAAGGTTTATGGGGGAAATGAAATCTGTTTTTCAGGGAAAAGGCTCTTTCGAAACTGGTTGTGTTCACCTTTATGCAATCCTGATATGATCTCCGACCGATTAGATGCTATTGATGATCTGCTGCAAATTCCTGAAGCTGTCGAAGCTGCTGTTGTCATTTTAAAGAATATTCCTGACCTTGAAAGATTGTTGAGCAAGTATGTTAATTTTTTTTATTTGAGAAATATTTTTAATTAGTCCTAGCGTATGCATCTTGTTCATCTATTTGTGCAGATGGATGTTGAAAGTTTACGGCGAGAAGTTGTTGGGTGTATATATCCAGCTCAACAGTTCTCCAACTGAATAATTTAAATGCCCGACCGACCGTTTTTCGTTGGAAAAAAGAAAATTGAGCTTAAAAGTACTTGGATTTCTGCTACAACGCTCATACAACCAAGCCATTTTGCCCCACCCGTTTTGGCTTAAAAGTACCTATGAGTGCTCTAAAATTGCCGAGTATGTGGTATGATTATTGTTGCTAGGGTGGGTAAAATAAAGCCTGAGCTGTACTTAAAATTTCTTAAAGATAATTCTGATCTAATTGAGTACTTAGCTCTCCATTTATCTCCAGTCACGTAGAATGTCCGCACGTTCGCTGCCCTGTGAAACATTGAAGCAGTTACCGGTAACGTGTCGAGTTAAAATATAAAGCTGTACTGATTTTAATATATATATATATATAAAGTAAAGAATTTGCGAAAACAATGCCAATCCACCCTATTTTTACTTTCAGTAAATGAAACGTGTTTTTGTAGTTGCCAAACGTTAACCTAGTTTAGTAACCTAAAATATTTTTATTGGACATTCATTTCTGCTTGTAGTATAGGGTTATACCGTGGCCTCCGAGAGAGATAAGGCCTGCTGGCTGTTGAAATGAATCATCACTGTTGGGCGGATGCTTGGAGAAGGACGGAGATTAACATAACGCGTAACTTGCGATGTTAAGCACTCTCGTCAATTTTCTAAATTATCAAATAATTGCATAGATACTAATTAAAATAATATTACTTCTTATTAAAAAATTGACTTTTAAATAATTATAATAGCATTTTGATAATTTCCGATATTGAACATCACATTTTCTAGACAACTTTCATTATTAAAAACATTCACCGAATTATTAAATAGGCGAATAATTGCTAATTTATGAATTATTTAATATTTGTGTGAAATAGATGTATGCATTAAATTTTCTTTTAAATAGAAACTTATTAACTATCGTGAATTTTATTTTTTAAATGAGAAGCTAATCAACAGTAAAAAAATTACATAGACAATAAAAATTCTGTAAAACGAAACAAACAAAAATGACATAAGTGACATTATAAGATTAGTCATTCATTTTTTAATGTGCTACATAAATATTGAATTTCATTTTTTTAGAATTGTTCTTTAAAAAATATAGCAAATCTACAAGCAGTATTTGTATAAAAACTAATATAGTTAAGTTAATAACTATTAAAGAATTAAGAAATTATAAACTATGAACTAGATGAAGACATATTAATGGACATATATTTATTTCAACATAATCAATAGCAAGAAAAAAATACAATTCAGAACTTATACATATACAAATATTATTACAATGCAATTAAAAAAACAATAATTACTTTTATATACCGTATAAAAAACACAAGTATTTTGAACACACATATACAATATAGAAATATGACTTTAAATATGATAAAAAAATGACAACTAAAATTGTCATATTTTTAAGAAATTATAAAATATGAACCAGATGAAGATATGTATTAATAAACATTTATTTATTTCTTCATAACCATTAGCAAGAAAAAAACAATAGTTATTCAGAACTTATACATATACAAATATTATTAAAATGCAATTAAAAAACAATAATTACGTTTATATATTGTATAAAAAATACAATTATTTAGAACGCATATATACAATATAGAAGTATCACTTTAAATATGATTTATAACAAAATAAAAATGACAACTAAAATGGTCATATTTTTAAGAAATTATAAAATATGAACCAGATGAAGACATGAATTAATAAACATTTATTTATTTCTCCATAACCATTAGCAAAAAAAAAAACAATACAATTATTCAGAAATCATATGTATATACAAAGCAGAAATGCTATTATAATGTGATTAAGAAACAATTATTTTTATGCACTATATAAATCACTATATATAAATTAATTATAAAAATAATTTTCACTTTATTCCTTCAAAACTTTTTTTTTCTTTCCTTTCTATACTTCTATTATAACAAGTATTTCCCACCCTTCCAAATGATCAATTTTATTTGCTAGATTGTTTATTTATCTGTGGAAGAATTTATAGAAAAAGTTCCTAGTTTTCTTTTATTCTTAGAAGTTGCCTTATTATTGGATTTACCTTTCACTTCATCATTTTTCACTTTACAATAATTACTTAATAAACTGTTTGTTGCTGACCTCAGAATTACAGCAAGCAAAGGTAATATTTCATGCCCATCTGCACAAACATCTGAAGAAAGAAACATATTAAAATATTTTCTACAAGATAAATGACCAAATTTCGTTGATTAGGAACTTCAATAAATTTTCATATTTTTCACTAATTAATTTTTGAATAACAATATATGTGTGGATAACAGCATTAAATACTATTGTACTAGGATATAATAACCCAACCTTATCTTTTACATCTATTAGTTTAAAATTAGGAGGAATAGAATTTTCATCTGTTGTCAATTTTTGGCGGCAATGTAAAATCTTAGTTTTTTTTAAAGCAGCACGAGAACAGTAACCAGCTAAATATGCCATTATGGGCAAGGTATCTTTTAATTTTAGCGATTGATTCAATTATGTTAATTCTGACATTCAGTGAATCTGATAATCTTTCACAGGGATCCGTTTCATAAAAATCAAGAATATTAAATATTTGATTTATATTATTAACAGATATTTGAAATTGGTATTGCTCATGCTTCAAAATCCTTTCTCCCGTAAAAGATACATTAAAAACACTTACAAATATATACAAATAAATACTTACAGCATAAGTTATGGAAGGAATGCCATCTTTAACATATAGGTGGATGAATAACATAGTTTCATTCTATTCAATAAAAGTCCAAAAAGAAGAAAGGGAATGATCTTTCATACATTTTTTTAAATCATCAAAATTTATGAATGCAGTCTTGTCATAGTTCTACTTGGAATTCAAGCTTTCAATTATGGATTGTTCAATATGGAGTTGTTCTAATCTTTGTCCCTTTTTTGATGGACTCTCTCAAATTGAGGATGTTGATGACAACAAATATGTTGGGCAGCCAGGAATAATACTTGGCACAGCATTTTCTTTTAGCTTGGGCTTCTTCAGATGAGCAGATAATTTTTTCCCAGTGCTTTCATTATAGAAACTAGTTCTATAAAGCGCTTTGCCATCTTTAAAATGTCTTTCACATACCTAAGAAATAAAGGTAGAAAAATAAATTTATATTTATTAACCTAATTTTTATATCAACTAACTTTTTATATTTATAAACCTACAAATCAAGATAATTTTTTACTGACTTCTAAAAATATTTTAAACTACTGCTTAAATATCGGTTATTTTCATGTTTTATTTTTTAAAAAAATATGTCAACCTATTCTAAATCTATTTAAATTAATTAATAGCCTATGTTTTATATTAACAAAATAATGAAACTAGAATTCAACTAAAATCAATGCATCTTAAAAATCATGCAAAATAAAATAATAAAATTTCTTTGTTTATAGATATTCAGAATGATATTAATTCTCATTGTATTTTGTAAATATAAAACTTTGTCATGATTAAAAATACTTAAGAAATAATGGATGAAACTTTGTAAATTTTATGTAACTAAATAATCAAAAGGTAAGCTTTAGATTTAGATATGAATTTTTTTAAAAAAAGCTTATTTAGGTAGAATTTTCATTCCAAAATTATGAATAAATTAATAACAATCGAATAATTATGAACCTTGACAGGACTATCGTAAATAAATAAAAGATAGTCTAAAAAATCGATTTGATTTTTGTCACTAAGAAATAAAGAATTTGTATAAATAGAGAGCAGCTATTTATTCTTATTTCAATAAGTTCAATCTTAATCAAAACTACAGAACAAATGATATGGAAAAAATAAATCTCAATCATAATTTGTTAAAACAGAACGTGAGGAATAAATAGGCTTAACAATAACAGATTCAATCATACTTTAAGTGTGTTTTGAGGATAATAAAAGAAGTACACTTACCTTCAATAATTTGTATCCAAAACTTGCTTTTGCATCTCATTCATTTCAATATCACACCAATTTGGATGAAGAAATAAGTATAAAAATGAGGGGAAAAATGGTTTATATTCGCCAGTCGACGTTTTCATCGCATAGAAAACGTGCAGACTGAAGATTGTAAACTGGCTTCTCGATCGCCTTTTAGTGATGACATGCAGAAGGCCACAGTTATACCCGAATCTCTTGCTGTTTGACACTTCCTTCTCCCTAGAATAGTCCTAGAAAAGTCTAGGTCGAAAACGAAACATTTGACACATATTATCAGCTTGTGACATTAAAAACGAATAATAAGTAGACTTTTATAATAAATCAGTTATTCACAAAAGATTACAGTGTTGGATTTACTCCACCTAAAATGTATTTTAGAATTTTCATGACCCAACTCAGTATATTCAGAAAAAGCTTTAAAAAAAAAATACAATTTTCAGTTAGGATTTTGAAGTATCTCAGATAAATTATTATGATAAACAATATCTTAAACATTACATTAACTGGAAATTTAAAAGCAGAGATAAACTTTTCAATTAGAAATGCAGTAATTTGTCACTTTCCATTATATATATAAACCCTCCTACATTTTTCTGAAATTAATAAGCTATTTCCATTTAGCAGATCGATAATTTTATATTCTACTTGAAAAAAATATCAGATGAAATATATTCTCAAATATTGTGTATTAATAAAATGATATATTAAATTATTTTACCTTATTGGCTATAAAAACTTTTTAAATGAAATTAGATTACTAAAACTAAAAGTATTTTTATTAATATTCCTCAACAAAAAATGTATTTATAAAATTAATGAATGGAAGTTTTTTTGTGTGATTTCTTGATACTTCATTCCTAGATTCAAATGCCTTTGCTTCTGAAATATGCTTGAGTTTATACTTAACTCTCCTGCTTAATGATTGATAATGATCCAGATTAATGATGATGCAAATAAAAAATAATAGGGAACAGTAGTATTGAATGATTTCTAATGGCACTTAGCAGACTAAACATTATGGAAAATGAACTTATATCGGAAGTGAGTGAAAACTTCCAGAAGTAGATAGATAGATGTAAGAAATTTATTAAGTTTTTAAATCGAAATGCCTCCAAATAAAACTCATTATTTTTTTTAATTAGTAAAATGATTTCGCTTAAAAGAATAAGTTAAAATTGTTTGAGGAATTTCAAGGAAAGCTGAATTTTATCACAATAATACAATGATAATAAGTTAATAGTGCATATCAAGTGCTCTTACATGATATTAAAAGTTTAGTATATGTGCTCTCTCCTTTCAGCCAAATAGTTAGTAGGATAGTTCTCTCACAATCCGATTATGTTCAATTATTGAAGGAATTGTAGGTATTTGCATACCCTAAAAGAAATTTACTGAAATCTGGAAAACTTGTTGTTAAAAGTAATCTGCTCAGTTGTAAATGAAGCTTAAGGTTAAGCTTCTTTGTCTTCTCTTAATTTTAATGTCTATTTTACTTTAAAGTTGTACAATTTTTAGATAATATTTTTATGGTACAATTGATTCATTTTTTGTATTGGAACTATGTTCATCATAAGTTACAGCAATTCTTTTTACAGATGTATTTCATTTATCTTTTTCTTGTGATGTATTCTGCACCAATATGTTATTTATTTATAGATGTTTTAATAAATGAATTATAAAAAAGCGTATAATTAATAGATTTTAAATATTGTAATCATCTTTTGATAATAACAAGTTTTAAGGATTTTTATAATGGGAAGTAACATTCATAATAATAGAAATCGCATGCTACTCTTACATTTATTTTTCATAGCAACTATACATAAAAGTGCTATATTTGAAATTTTGATTACAGTGTTTCTTTATTTGCACATTCAACTCTTTGTAACAAAATGAATGTTTGTTAGTAAAAATGAAAATAAAAATTAGTATTTAGAAATACCTTTATCTGGAATAAATTTATTCATTTATTCCAGATTTATTAACATATTATTTGTTTGTATCTAATCATATTTAGGTTCCACCAAATTGAAAATGTTCAGCCTAAATTGAAAGTAGAAAAGTGATAGCATGTTATTTCCACGATTTCTCAATGGCATCACAGAACCCTAAGAAGATTAAACTGTCATTAATAATATTTTTCATTGTTATTGCTTTCTTTAACATTGTAATTTGATTAATAAGTTGGATTGATTCCAACAAAAGAGGTACAATATTATGATAAATATCTAATTTTGTGGAGTGCAACTTTCCATGACTACCATTTTGAAAATTTTATATATATATATATAATTTGTAAGTTCAATTTTAACTAAATTTTTCTCCTCATGTAGAATACACACTTATGGGATTGTTTATCCAGAATTTCATCCTGAAAATCGAGCCATCTATTATGAAACAGAAACATATAATAAAAGAAAAATAAATGAATTTTTGTCTACCTTAGAAGGTTTCAAGCAAACTTCCGATGTGATATCCGTGTTTAAACCTCATTTAAAAGATTTCAAGTAAATATATTGCATTCCTTTTTATTTTTGTTTTTTTGCACATATGTTCAATCATCAGACATAAAATTTAGAACACTTATTTTTTCTAAATTTTATGTCAATAGTCTTTTATATCTTTTGCTTTGTATGTAGCATACTCAACAATTCTTATTTTAATAATCTTTCTTAATCCATCATTAATATATTAATAATGAATTAAGAATCATCCCTCATCTTGAATGTCTTTTCTAGGAATTAAATACTATGCATGACAAAAATACTAATTCTGTATTAAAAAAAGTGAGATCTATAAGAGCTAGTTACTGTTAAATAGCGTCACAGCTCAGTTGCCCTAATAATCTTGTTTTTGAAATAACATGTCTTTTGAAAAATTCAGTGTATTTATATCATTGTTTTTGGAAAGTGTAAACTGCCGTCATTAAGTAAAATTATACATCATTTCAAAAACAGTTATTTGTATTTGATACACAGTTGTTTAAACTTCCATTTTCTTTCCAAAACAATTTGTAAAATATTTCTTTTAGAGAAATGTGTCCTTTAGTTTGTACATCCTTTAACAGATCAATCTGAACAAATACATTTTATTTGTTAGTAAGCATATGCTGTTTGAAGATAATTTTTTGACTTCATTAATTTGTTAAATAAAGTAATTGATATATTTAATTTTGGAAATCCACTTTACAGATTGCTTATTATAAACTAAACAAACTTCTTGCCATGGATAATATTATATTTTAATATTTAACAGTATATCTGCATTTACTTATACTTTGACCTCTAAATATGATATTTCAGGTCTGGTTGCCTGAAGCAGTCCGTATCATCCGATGAAAAATTTGGTCACTTTCCGGATATGACAGATGAATTAAAGTATTTTGAAGAGGCTTTTGATCATGAGATAGCAAAAAAGGAAGGTAAGGCTGAATGTGATTTACATTAAAATATGAATTAATATCTTTTCCTGATAAAAAGTTGTCGCAGGAGTAATCGTGTATTGAATAAAAGCGGAATTGGGATTTTTTTTTTACCTGGAATTTCTAAACATGTCATGCAAATTCATTATAATTCAAAAATTTCCGATTTAGAATAAATAGATGATTCAGATTTATGATTAGGTTAATGAAACATCATAACCAAATGCTGTATATAATGTTATAAGCTATTTATTTTCTTTTAAAATACATGTGAGGCCTTGAATTAGAAATTCTTCTTGTTCTTCATCAATATAGATTTAAAGTATAATCAAATAATTCAGCAACTTTCATGAATTATTCTCATCTGTCTCACAGTCCTTCTCCAATGTCTGTTGACTAGTATTCTTCAATTTCTAATCTAATAGTTGATGGTTTTAATCAAAATCATTATCTATGTTCTGTATTGTTTCAAATTTTCATAAAAGAATGTAAATAGAACTGTTCTTAATACTTTGATCTAACTTTAATGAAAATTTAACTTAATTGATAGTTTTTGCTATGGGAAACCAAAAAGTTATATACCTTGTAAAATGAAGTATTGAAACATTTAGATAGTTGTAAAAATTTGTTTTTTGGTTGTCAAGGGCGTTTTTTGAAAACATGACTATAGTGGAATGCACATACGTGTACATACATACTGCATGAATATTTTGAATTATATTATCCTGTATTAAATTTACTCAGTTTACTTTTATACAAATGTCATTGTCTTGCTTTGATGGTACAGTTTTCTTTTGGTATGTTCCTTCCATTGATAATTGTTTTGCTTATGGAAAATTTAAATATACTCTATAGGAATATACTGAAGCATACTATTATTTCTTCCACAGTAATTATTGATTTTACATCTTAAAGTAGCTGAAGGGGCAAAATTATATTAGGCTGGACACATTCTTTATTTTTTTTCTCCCATTAAACAGTTTTACTGTTCAAGTCCACAGGAAGTGAAAAAAGGTCTTATGGTAGTGTTTTCTGTGATATGTACATATAATAATTTGACTAAGATACAACTAAAATTGAATAGCTTAGTGTATTTCTGCTTTTATAGTAAAATCAGTGTTTAGAAACTGTCAGTAAATAGGACTCAAGCATTTAACCAAGCTGTCTGTGACTTTTTTGTGAAATGAGATGTAAAACAGTCTTTTTACAAGACGATTATCAGAAGAACAAATTACAAGAGGACTAACAGGAGGGTTTGAAAATATGCTAAAATCAATAAAGAAAATTATAATAAAATTAATATGAATGAATAACTAAACCTCTTTATCTGGAAAATGATATATAGGATTCCATGATATGTGCAATATATCAAATTAATTTTCCTTGCATTTACGTTATGATAAAACTTCAAAAATACACAACAGATAGATTTCACTTTCTGAAAATTTTTAGGTTTAAAGTTCTGAGCACCATCCAATCCCAGCAGTACTTATAAAGAGACAATTCCATATCAGTCCTCTGTTCTAGAATTTAATGTAGATTCCCCTGCTTTTTTCAACTCAATAAAAAGACTTCTCGGGTACCTGATGCTGACGCAGAAATGAGTTCTAATGCATCGGAATGTGATGCACTAGAATGTAATGTCTCAAAACGAAGAGGCCACACTTGAAGAAGTTTGTCCCCCAGCTCCACACTTTACTGCACGCAAACGGGAGAAAAGATACTCCAATATAATTATTGTAACTAAATACAAAGATACAAGGCGTCATGAAAAGTCCTTAAATTTGAAAGCCATTTTTCATCACCTTAAATTGCGTAATTTTCAGGAAAGCTCCCAAAAAAATGCTTAATTTTCTCGTGAAATGAAGAAAGGTTTTTATTTTGTCTTTCCACTAGTTCAATATGATACTTCGAAATCATGGTCATAAAAGCCTGTTTATCGGATGCATCAAAAAAGAAAGCCAGCAAAAGAGAAGAATTTTAACATACATTCCAAGGGTTTTAGCACAAATTAAGATAACGCTTATTAATTTTGCCCCTTTTTTCGTTTATTTCTCATATTATTACCATTATTTTAACAATGTGCATTGCCATTTATTAAAACACTGAAATAGTTATCTAGAAGCGTCCTTGCGAAATGCGCACTATGCCATACTTTGCTTGAATGACCTACTACTGGTATTCAACTTTACTATACTAAATTGTTATTAATTGCGATACGTAATTAGGTTAGTCAATCGTTTAAAAGTCTTGTATGAGGAAATTTTAACTTGAAGCCTTTCATTTTCAATGATCGTGATATCTTCCACGGTATTTTTTTTAATGTCCTCATTCATTTAAAAAAATTTATTTTTTGGTCTAATCTTGCAAATTTGTTTTAACTGAGAAAGAAAGGAATCGCTATATCAGGTACTGAATATTTTTTAAGAAATGTTTTTTAAATTACTTTTTTATTTAGGTTTTATTATTATATAATGACTTTAGTTTTTCTTTTTATAACTTGTATAGAAATTTTTTTCCAATAAAATCTCTATACATACAGTCTTGTCCTGAGCAATGCCCAGCATTAAGCCACTGACGCATGAAATTTGGGAAGCTATTTTTGGGGGCATTAGCGGCACGCTACAAACGGAATTCTCAAACTTTAATTCGAAGTTTAATTTAAAAAATAAAATTTTAATGTGTTTTAATCATAACATCACAGCATATTATCGCATAAAAATGACATTAACACCATTTTAAAGATTAAAAATTATAGATTTTGAATAATAATAAAAAAGGGGCCACGGTGGCCTGGTGGTAAGGACTCGGCTTCGGAACCGGAGGGTTTCAGGTTCGAGACTCGATTCCACAGAAGAACCGTCGTGTGAAGGGGTCTCTTGCACGTTAAATCTGTCAGGCCAAACGTCTTCCCGTTGGTGTGGTGTGGAGAGGGGGATGCCAGTTCAGGTGTTGTCCCCGTCATCTGATCTTGGTTCAAAATTGCGATGTCCGTCCCAGAATAGCCCTCTTGTTGCTTTAAACTGGACGTTAATCTAACTAAACTAATAATAATAATAATAAATATTTGGTTGATTATAATTTTTAAAAGCTAATTTCTGAAAAATTATTTTTTGATACTATTTATAACAAAGATTTTTATTATAATGATATTCAAAATAGTTGTGCATTTTCGAATCGTTGAATCACGTTATCCTGCAGATGTTAAATTGTGATAAAGGGGGAATAAAATGCTTACTTTGCTTCTATTTAATCTTTAAAATATAGTAAAACTTGTTTATTGAGTACAATTCTTCTTTTGATAAGCTTTGCTTAACTTTGAAGCAGTGCGGTGTATTATCTCGCGCAGGTTTCAAGGGCTGTTTTTAGAAAAAGGCTTCAATTTGCATTTTAACTTTCTCCTACAGAAAATATTGCAATCATCAAAAAATTCGAACTCGAGATTTTAATGAATCTCCACGTTTCATCCTTTTTGAATTCAAATCACACTTTCAGAAAATACCCGTATATGATAAAGATATCACAAAAACGCTTTGAGGTAGATGGATGTAATTTGGTATATGGTCTTCACCCCAAACTTGTAGATTCCGATCAAATTTTCAACAAAATTCGTTTTGAGGATATCTGTCTGCCTGACTGTTCGAATGTAAGTTAGCATGACAACTACAAAAAGAAGTGAGCTAGATATTTAAAATTTTGTGCACATATTTATTATCTATTGTACAAATATCTGTCAAATTTTGAGCCAAATCCAGCTAGGGACTCGCCACATTTCCTGTCCTGTCTATACTTTAATATGTAAACGCGATTATTCATAAATGTTAACTTAAATATAGCAAATTTGGTATGTTTAGTTTTGTGAATATAAGTGTAGTTTTTAGTCAAATTTTTGTTTCAATCAGTTAAAATGAATGCACCCAGAGCCCAAATTCGCTTTTCAAAGACTTTCACCCGCATGCCAACGATTAATCCCAAACATTTGCCAACAATCACATGATAGAATCATTAAAATTATTTAATTTATGCATAGTGTTAACATTCCGTAACTGTTATCCAATGCCATGCCTATTGATATGCAAGACATTTTTGAGGAGATGCTCTGACTGATTTATTTCTGTTTCACTTCTAACTACAAAGGTGATTTTTTAAAAACTTGTTTTTGTTATTTATGAAAACTAGAACTTCTCAAAGCATTTTCATTTCTTTGGAAACTATAAATATATCGTTTCTTCTGCAATTTTTTAAAGTAATTATTTTTGCTTATAAATTAAAAAGCTGGTTTGCTTTAACTTTCAGTAACATTAAAAAAAAGACTTTTACTGCATTTTAGAAGTAAGAAGCGATGAGACAATTCCTTTTTGGTCTGATCATTTATGAATGCTGTTATTTTCTATTTTATAAAACCTTATTTAGAACATGGCATTGTTCTATCTCTAGTTTCATGGCTTTTTGACTAGATGTAGGATGATAGCCGTAGGAAGGCTTTAATTTTTATTTTCATAAGATTGCAAACAAAATTACTTAATAGAATGAGCACTATTTAAAATGATTACTTAAAACCCTTTCCTTCCCAGCCATGTCGTCGGATCTTAATTGATGTTTATATAAAAATCAAATACAAAATTTGTGGGCATGCTAAGCTTCTACATCTTAATTGGCATTTCAGAAATGATGTGTCCTGATTTTTTTTAAAGAAGTGTTGAAAAAAACACACCCTTGCAAATCTTTATTGTTAATCTTATAAAATTCACTTAATTTTTTTGCATTAATAGTTTTTTTATCTTTCCATTTTTATGATCATTTCCATGCTTTTGTCAGATCCAAAAAGGTATAGTTCTACCATAGAAGATGTTTTGCAAATACGAAAGTAGATATTAAAATGAAAAAAAAAAGCATTTAAAAAGTACTTAATTTTTGCAGCAGTTTATCACTGCGCACCCTGTGATAGTCATTTCATTTTTTAACAAGAGGCTCCGTAACGTATAGCGGCGTTTTATTCCTCAACAAAATAATGAAATACAGGCTGCAAAGCACAGCAAAAACGTACACATAGAGAGGGATCATCAGCACAAATAAAAGCACTAATCACTAGTTAAATTACTGCACAATATCGCTCAGGCAGAATTGGCTGTTCGATCACACCCTGAAGAGAGAATTTACTCGAAGGAATCTAGTCCCTTATTTTCTATAAGTTTGCCGACAGGGCATTGATGAATTTCAAATATCATTGGGAAATTGCATTAATTCCTGTACCTTTGAAGATCTTCATTTTTGCCAACAAGGTTGAGAGTCTTTTTCCTGACGTCCATTTAAGAGATGATGGACTATTACCTGTTTTACAAAATATTGTATGTTATAAAATTTTTATACTTACTTATGGATGCTTGATATAATTGGCCCGAACATCGTTAAAAAATAACTGTTTAAAATGAAAATATACGTATATTTTTCGAAAAAAAAAATCATTTAGAATCTTTAAAAATTTCAAAACATTCCAGGTAAAGTGATAGTTTTTTTTTTTTTTTACTATTATGGTATAAAAACAAAAAATGGAGTATTATTTTGTTTTTCAATTTAAATTTTAAGTTTTTTACAAAAAGTTTTCTGGACATACTGAATTTTTATAAACTATGTAATGTATTATAAACTATGTAACTTGTCTTTAAAAGTTGGTGGAAACCTGGAACATTTTAAAGATATTTAGATATTAAAAGAACATCGTTAAAAAAGATTTAAAAATATGTTTACTCTTTTGAACTCATATATTTTATTAAATAATACATTTTACAATATTTTAGTTTCATAAAAGCGTGTATTTTGAAGGCAAAATGTTAATGAGGAAACTTCATTTTCACCCTCACTCTCTCTTTCCTTCTTATTTTAAAATCCACTGTCCCTTATAAAGTATCTGTAAAGCTATCTTTCATCCCATTTGACTCACAACTTATAAATAATGTTACAAATCTATACTTATAATAAAGCTCAATGTGTGTGTGTGTGTTGGCGCTCTACAGGCCAGACCGTTGAATCTACGGCTACCAAATTTTGTACATGTATACCTTGGAGGTCAGGAATGTGCACCTCGGAACCCTTTTTACGAATTTTTAATTAGAATTTGACTTAATTAAAATTTAAGCGAAATTTCGACGTTTTTCCGCTATAACTTCCGAAAATATTATCGCACAAACATGATTTTTACATCAATTTAAAGATAAAAAAATTAGCTTTCTAATGGTAGTGTTTTAATGTATAGCTTAAGCCTCTATTTTTAACGAATTTTTAAAGAAATATTTTAACTATGTTTTTTTTTAGAACGTGACAGGATAAAATAAAAGAAAACAATTACGGAAATTCAACTAAAAACTATCATCGCAAAATAAATCTAAAGAAATTCAACTTTTCGCACGTGACTGGATAAAATAAATATAAAATGTGATATTTTCTTAAAAAATAACTGTGAAGTAAAGGTTTCTATAATCGTTTGCAATATCTAAATAATTAATTCAACAAATCTTCTTTATTTACTATAAAACTGATTGAATTTAGACAGGATATGCATTGAAATCCCGACTTAAGGGCATATTTCTGTAATCGTTTGCAATATCTGTATCATTAATTCAATAATTTTTTCCCCATTTTTGCTTTCTTTAAAAAACTTATTTAATATTTTGACAACATCACCGAAAAAAAAACATTTTTAAAATTTTGGAAGCATAACCGATAATTAAAACTGACTGATTTGTAAAATTAAAGAATATTATTAGGAAAACGTGTTCTTTTAGAACTTTCCGTCCATCATCTTAAAGAAAATATTAATTTCAGGCCAATCAATGCCCGGAATTACTTCAAGGCTAATGAATATGTGATTTAATTGAAAATTTTGGAACGCATTACTCATGGCGAACCAGCTGGTCGCCAAAGGCGGCTAGTTCGTAATAATATTCAAATACATAATGCAATTATTATTTAAATCAAAAAATTGTTTGTTTTTATTACTTCTGCATTTATATATTTGCTACTTTTAAGCTTCTATATATTTTTTTTTTCAAACTGAATATTTGTTCCAATTCTTGACCATTGACCAGTTTAGTTTTTTTTAACAAAGCTTTACATTTACTTAACTCAGACTAAGAATAGCACAATGTACTTAATTGTCTCATTTTCACAGAATCTTATTATAACAAGGGTTCTGCTCTTATCTGTAACTTGTGGGACGTTGAAACTCAAATAATTTTAATTCATCTGCATTTAAGAAATGATATCCTAATCACTTGAACTCAGGTTTCACTTTGTGAAATACACAGGTTCATATTTTCCTACACCGGGTGTAGCAAGCACCAATGCCCGAATGCCTTTTCTAAAATTATAAAAACTCAAAATAATTTCACATGGTCTTTATTTTCCTGTTTTTCCCCTCCCCTGCTTTAATCCTTCCTATCTGGACTAAGCAGGTACTTGGTCATGATTCTAACTGAACATCCTTAAAATACGCCTTAAAATAAATAGTAATTCTATAATAATGAAGGAAAAGAATAAAAATGTGATTTTTATTCCAGTTAATTAAGTCTTTTCTGCTCTTTCAGTGTAATAAGTCATTTTTATTTCTTTTGCTCTCATTTGTTTTATGTTAGAATTAAATCTACTTTAAGCTCTTTAATAATCTGCCCTGGGTCGGACTACTTTGTTAGCATCTTTAGAATGATTTAGCAGATGTGAAGGCAGTAATATGCTGCTCCATTTAAACAAAATGCTGCTTCTTTTTTACATTGCTTTCACGTGCTGTTTCACCATGTCCTTTTGTACTCTTCCTGAATGTGGTACTATGAGTGAAGGCATTTATGTCTTATAAGTAAAGCTTTCTGGTATGAAATTCTGAATTATAGAGTCAAATTTAGTATATTCTATTGTGTTAATATTTTCAAAGTATGGTTCTTTCTAAGTGTCAGTTTTCTATAAATAACTTATTTTGAATGCATTTTCTGAAAAATATCTTGAAAAATCCCTTTAAGATAGCGTCTTTTAAGATATATTTGTTTGCAATCCCTTTTGAAAGGTAACGTCATGCCAACTCCTGGAGTTGACAAAGAATATGATTTTGCAACAGCAGAAATAGCCAAAGTTGTTGAAGAACTTGACACATTCTTATCTGAACAAAAGCGTGCATTGAATTGTAAGGTAATTGACGCTCATATTTATTTTTTAATGTTAACATTAAGCATTGAAATAATCAAATTCTATTATTATTATTATTTAATTTTTTTCATTCGTTCTTGTGAATGAATGTGTTTTGCATCATTGTTTAGAAGAGTCAAATATTTGGGTTAATTTGCTGATATTTAATTTTGTAAAAAATATTTTGATTCTTAAATGAATCGATACTTATTTTTTATGTTTATTTTAACATAATTTTGATATGATATTCTTATAATCGAATTTAAGCTTATTTTGTTTAATTCTTTGGTTGTTATTTTTTTCTTATAATAGCTCTAATTTGTAAAATTTTTGTTCGTTATCCTGAGTTTGTCTTATACATTTTACTCTTTCAATAAAACTTCAGTCTGCATGATACTTTTTATTGACAGTTTAAAAAACAGTACAGAGTCTTCCTTCCTTCATTATAAATGACGTAATTTTATATTAGAATTGAAAACATTAATTGGTTTCGTTTTTTTTTTTCATTCATAAGTTTTTTGCTGTGTATTTGTGCATTTCTTTTGTATTTCTAATATACAATTTTGTGCAAGTAAATTTATGAATTTCATTATTTCTCTTTGTTTGTATGACATGAAGTGTCTTAACCATGAGAGTACTTTCTTTAAAAACAACAACAATCTTAAAGACATTTAATTTGCTTGGTTTGGTTTAAGTTTTAATCATTTCCTTTTTCTGTTATCTAAATTATAGGTTTCTTATGTCGGAACTGGAAAGAACCGATACATGTTGGAAGTTCCTGAAAATAGGAAAGTTCCTAGTGAATTTGAATTTCAAGGTGGTAGAAAAGGTTTCAAACGCTATTACACTAAAGAAACTAAAAATCTTTTGGCCAGGTTGACATCTGCAGAGGAGAGTCGGGCCTCAGCTCTAAAAGATATTACTAGACGTATATTTTCTCGCTTTGATGAAAAGTAAGTTGCGAATGTTTGTTTTAACGCATCCTAAAATATGTTTTTTATAAATTTTTAGCAAGCAATGTGTTGTTTCTTTCAGTGTTTTAAAGAATCTTGAAATCAGTATAATCTAAAAGGCTTAAAATAATCTTTTACTAACTTTCGTTTGTAGTAACTTAATCGTCAGAATGACAAATTACTAAACCGAAGCATCATCAAAATAATGAAATAATAGCTTTATCTGCTGATTCAAAGTACTATGCGAAAGTCGCTACAAATATTTCTTTGCCAGTTGCACAAACTTTTTTTTGTTTGAAACTGAGGGACAAATAAATTATTATTATTTTAAGTTGAAATCAACACTTTTTGCTTAATAGGCTAAGAATTGGTTGAACTTTGATTGGTCTTTATTTTAACTATTTTTTTATTTGGTTGAGTTTCTTTGGTTAAAAAATTTTGAATCAAATTGCTGTCATGTAAATAGACTCGATTTATTATCTTAGCCGCTAGTAAGTAATGAATTGATCCCACACAAATATCTTGATGAATATCAATGTTGTATTCCGACATAACTCTTCTGTATAATTTTTATTTTTATTTTAGTTGCAATTGTTTAGTATGAGATCTTTAATAGTGTAAAAAACATTTTGACTGTCTTGCAAAATCATATAAATAATTTTGTTTCCTAATTCGATATCACTGATACGTTAAGTTGCTTTCTTCAGTTCTTCAATACTATAGCTGATTCTAAATCCGAACTAATTTTTAATTAAAATATCAGAATCTTCAAGGAAACTCATAATTCTGTTTGGTAAAATTACCTCAAGACATCCCATATAAAAAAGTGCACAGATTGATCTGTAATTTGTGAAATTTGTTAGATATTTCCCTTCCTTGGGAATTAAGACTATTTCTAAAATTTCCCCAAATCCATGAAAGTATGCCCTCTAGGAATAGAATTTCATAACAATGAGAAACTATTGTTATTTACCTGAACTGGGTGCATAATCTCACTAAAAGTCCTTGAAAACTGCCTTTTTAAAATTGTTTTTTTCTATAAGCCTTAAAAGACCATGTATGAATGGTCCTCTTTTCCTAAACAACTGAGTCAAATTTTCCAGACTTTTTATTTTAGACAAGAGAAAAAATTATGTCATCTTTTCAATGTTAGAAAAAAATTGAATATTCATTTAATTAGAAATTAACAAAGATTTCACTTTTTTCCATATTAAGGTTAAGGATATTATTTCAAAATATATTTAAACCATTTAAAATTTCACAATTTCTCTGATATCAAATTCATTTCCGTATAGTGTTTCTTTTAATTGATACTAATTTTTATTGAATTCAAACACATTAATTTGAACAACTCTACCACTTAAAAAAAGTTTTTTCTTATTTTAATTCTTATCCCTTTATCAATTTTTAAAAACAAGCATAAGTAATTCTTTGAAATGAAGGCAAGAAAAGTAAAGCTCTTGAGAGTTTGATTGGGATTTCCCAACACATGTCGACCCTGGCAAAGGAATCATAGGGATCTGTTAGAAGAATTTGTTTTGGTCAGCAATTTTGTATACCTTCACTTGGAGCATCGGAACCACTGACGAAAGGAATTTTACAGTTGAATTAATTAAGTAGAAAAGGTTGAATAGAATCAGGAAATTAGAGAATGTTTTAGACTGTAATTACTATTGGTTAAATTAAGATAAAACTTTGGAAACTAATTGGAATTGAAATTAGTTATACAGTGGGTAAAAAAAAGTTTCCGTACGGTCACTAAATTTAAGAATAAATGAGCATAATTTGTAAAGTATTGCATTTTTTCTTTAAATACTGTCTATATGTGTTTAGTGTAAGTCTATAGAAAGAGATTTTTATAAATTTTCATTTTTACACAATGAGAAAAGCATATTATTTGCAATATCTAAGGTAAATTGAAAATTGCTGTGCAAAAAAAGTTTCCGTACACGTTATGCAAATTCTTTCTGAAGTGTTTAAAACAGGCCCTCAGTAAATCTTTGACGTCAGAAAGTTAATCACTGTTAAGAAAACAACATTTTGACAATTGTTGAATTCAAGTTTGTTCTTGATCGTCTCAAAATGGAAGTTCCCAGAGCTATTCGGGAATCAGTGATTAAATCGTGAAATGATGGATTATCCATGTAAAGGATTAGTGAAAGGACTAAAAAATCGAAGTCTACTGTGCAATATATCATTGAATGTTATCGTAAACTTCATTCACTTGAGGATAGAGATCGATCTGGGAGGTCGACAAAATGAAATCGGGTGCATAAAAGAAACATCATATGCCAAGTTCAAGAAAATCCACGAATTAGTGCACCGAAGTTGGTAGCTGATTTAATGGTTAGTTACAACATTAAAGTCTCAACTCAAACCGTGAGAAATGCCATTTAAAAAAGTGATTATCATGGACATGCAGCCCGGTAGAAACCCTATATAAGTTTGTGAAACAGGAAAAAGCGCCTCGAGTTTCCAAAGAAGCATGTAAGCAAGCCATTATCTGTTTGGGAATCCATTCTTTTTAGCGATGAATCAAAATTTAATATTCATGGGTCAGATGGCCGACTTATGGTGTGGAGAAAACCAAACGAACAAATGCTAGCTAAGAATTTATGCGGAACTGGGAAGCATGATTTTGGCGGTGTTATGGTATGGGTGTGTAGGAGTGCTTCTGGAGTAGGAAATCTGCATTTCATCTTGGGAAATATGGATCGATATGGATATTCTTAAACAAAATGTGTTATCCAGTGCAGAGAAACTATGTCTTGGAACTGGATTTACTTTTCAGCAGGACAGCGATCCTAAACTCACCTCTAAGGTTTGAGAGGAGTGGTGCTTTTACCATGTTAAACAACAACTTCATAGCCCTCCCCAGTCACCCGATTTAAACCCCATCGAACATTTGTGGGAAAAAATTGGCCAACAACTTAAAAAATATGACATAAAAGACAAAGTTGAGCTCAGGCGTGCCATTAGTAGTATTTGATGTAATATTTCTCCAGAAACAACAAAAAAACTTGTAGGGGTAATGCCGCAGCGTCTAAAAGAGGTGAAAAAGGCCAAAGGAGGGCCCACTGATCATTAAATGTATTTTTTATTAAATGTATTTTGCATTTTTGTAAACTTTTTTCGTGTGCTAGGGCACCGTACGGAGACTTTTTTTGTTCCATGTTTACGACATTTTTTGAGTTTTTAAGATATATTATTTTATTTTGTCAGTATTATCATCCTTTTAATGTGAATAAATATTAAATAATATTAGTTTTAACTCATTTTTAAGTTTTCATTTTTATCATTATGAATTTTGTGACAAATTAAGCTTTGATTTGCATTCATATCTGCGTACAGAGACTTTTTTTTTACCCACTGTATATATATATTTCTGTGCTGGGCAATATTGAAATTTCACACTATTCTGCCAATATTTTAAAAAATTTGTTTGTAATTATTTCAATATGACTTTAAAAGAGTTTTGTATATATAATAAAATTTTAGTCTGTAAGTACTTTCTATGTTAAAAATATATATGAAACGATTTTAGTCCCAAATAATGCTTGGTATATTAAATAATATCTGTATAAAATTGAAGATCTTGCCGCTTTTAATTCATTTTATCTTAACACATAATTCTATAATTTAAATACTGCATTAATATTGATTTTTTTTATTTGATTATCGAGCAGTATCCTTTTTCATAAGTTTAATGACTGCTCCTAATACAGTTGCAATGAATTGCAAAATATGAAATAAAAAATGTCAGTGACATCAAAGTTGCTATAGCTCAAAAGAATCTTACATTTTGGGAAAGTTGTTTTGTAGCTGTGTCCTGCTTTTGGTAAATCATTATTTGATTCGGAATTATTTTTTTCCCTTATCTGATGGATCTTATCTATTTTGGTAGCCCTCAAGACATTTTTAATCATTCAAAATTTATTCCTTTTGATTATCATTTTAAACAAAATTATATATATATATATATATAATTTTGTATTTTGTATATTTTTGTATATATATATATATATATTGAGAGACAGGGGGGTGATATTTATTTTTTGGCAAATTCTTTCTTTGTAGTGAGATTTCTTTTGTATCTTTTTTCAACATATGGTTTTTTCGTTGCAGCGCTCGCTTTCGTCTTGCTTCTCAGAATCTCAATCCTAATATTTCACCTGTTAAAATTCTGTGCATCTTAACATTTTCTTCTTGTAATTTTGCTTTCATAGAAATTGTAATTCTTTATCGAAATATTTTTGCAAGTGTGACTAATTCGAAAAATTAAATGTCTCAATCACTGAATGCAAATCTCCCCTGAGACATATATTGTTATGTATAAATATTAAATGCTATTTGTCCTTCAGTGGTGTTTTGAATTTTAATTTAAAAGACTGCAAAATCACATCAACTGTCAGAGAATTTCTGGAAGTTATATGGAAGCCATTTGGATGCCTTGAAGATATACTTTTTACGTGTGTGCATGTAATTGATGATTCGATGAATTCCTACATGTATCTTTTTTTTCATAAAAATGTTTTGAATTTAAAAATAACTAAAATGTTGGTAAATAATAATTAAGGTGGCATGTTTGAAAATGGTTATAATATTAATAATATTTATAAAAATCAAAAAAGTTTCAAGATAGTAGAAACTGAAAGATCTTTGAATTTAGAAGATATAGGGTAATTATATGAAATACATTTGCAGAATACATTTTGTTTCTTTCTACTATGTAAGAAGATTCATTTAAAAAAGATTAAATTATTTTGAGTATTTTATCTGAGCATGTATATATTATTGCTTGATTGCAGGTATAATATGTGGAAAAGTGCTGTGCATTGTTTATCTATCCTGGATGCTCTTATAAGTTTGGCTTTATATTGCAAATCAAGTGAAGTTCCCATGTGTAGACCAAAGTTTTTCATTCCTAATGAGGATGTTGAGGTAAATATAAATATTTGTTAGCTTGCAAAATCATTCTTGGTTTGATAATTTATTGCACTTTATAAGCTATTTCATATAAAATTACAATACTCAGCTTGCTCTACTAATTTTATGCTTTGTTATGTCCCTTTAGCTCTTAATATTGCTTCATATTAAATGTGATGATTGCAAGCATTTTGAAAATTTAATTCCAGATTCAGTGAACATGGGGCTGTAGAGTTTCTTAGGTTTTAATGTATTTTATATATACTGCGTTTTTGTTTATTTGTATTTGAAATTTAGTCTCTAAATCATTTCTGGAAATTTTTCTAAATATTTTGTTTAAGTTATCTAACTATTGTTATATTATTTAAAATTGTGTTTAAATTTGTTTGATTTTTTTTATTTGTTTCCTAAAACTACTTTACTTGAATTGAGAACTAGAGATGTTTTGTCAAAATTGTGAATTTAAGAGTTGTAATAGTCAATTACTTACTTCGGTTTCTTGACTGCTAACATACTTTATATTTTCATCAATTTTTAAAGTATAAAAATTTATTTTTGGTTATTTTTACAATTTTTTTTCCAGCTGACCTTTATCTTCAGCAACAGCTAGCTTTACTCATGCCAGTTAATGCGCCTCTGTCATATAATGTTAAATATTAATCTAAGGGGCTCTGCCCACTGCTCGCCAACCACCAGGAACTGTTAATGCAGTTCCTCTCCTGCGAGTAGGGGCTCTGCCCTCTGCTCGCCAACCACCAGGAACTGTTAATGCAGTTCCTCTCGGACAGCTTCAGTAAAACTTGTCCAATATGAGGGTTTCATAACTAAGTAAATTGTATAAGTCATCGGTGAGAAACTTCACTCATCACAAGATTTTACAGCTGCTACTTTATTCATTTTGTTACAGCAGCACGACACATTAAACACAAATTAATGAAACAAAATAAAAACTATATACAATCACAACTTTTCAATACTGCATTGAACATTCCCATCCGCTGTTCTACCAAAGAAATCTTTTCCGGCCCAAAACCAACATGTCCGCCTTCTCTCCTCGTTTTTTTCCCCGTTCCTTTTCTTTTTTTTTAGTTGAGTTGCCCTAGCTGCTTCTCGTTATCCTTTTAAATCCTACTGTTGCCACACACGAAAAACAATCTGAATTGAGAACTTTACTGCTTCCCTCTCTCGCCATCTACTAAACAACATTCATCTAGCAACAGATATATTAAGACTCGAATTATTCCAGTATAAAGTCAGAAATATTATCATGATTCCAGGTTTCAATTTCTAACTGTCAACATATTTCAGGACATATTCTCTTCCCTAAATAGTGTTTCTTTTTTCTGCCGTTGTTTATGCTTTCAGCGACCTTTCCCTAATTTTTTGGTAAATGGTGATTTTTTTAAATTCTATTTTTATGGCATAAATTCCAAATTTGTAAAAATTGTGAAGAAAAAACATTTTTTGCATTTGACATGCTTGGTGAAAAGAATTGCAGACAATTCCATCAGCAATTTTTAAATCCTCATAACTTACTGTAACTTTCTTAAAAGTAATATGCGCAAATATCCTTCTGAATCTTAAATGTTAAAAATGCATTTAATTTGAGCTCCCGTGGAAGCAGAAATTAAAGCAGAATTATGTTTTCTTATAAGTTTTCGTTAGTTTCTTCCTTCGATTGAATCACTGATGCAGGGGTGTTTGTGTTCAGGGGAAACCCCGGAATTCCGGGGATCGTCGTTCAAAAGGAAGTAGGATTAATGAATTATTTATTTTTATCTGGGTAATTTTGTTTGCTTTGAAAGCAGAAAACGCAAGGTCAGTGTGTGTGGTGGAAACTTTTCCTTTCTTTCTCCAAAGGTAGTGATAATGCGTGAAAAGGGGGAAAAAACTTCTTTTTTGTTCTTTTGCGAGTTATGACTCATTTCCCCGGTTCTCGGACATTCTTTTCGGCAAGTAGGCGCGGCAGGAAAAAAAAGGGAGAGACTTCGTTCGACCAGATGTGCGATCACGTGACTCTGGGTTCAAAGGTCTTATCTCTCCTGGCGTGCGCCAATAAGTAGAGAAGGGTGATTTTTCGTCGTATTAGCTATTTGTCATTGATCGCTTCGCAACTTTTTTTTCTCCGCTGTGTAAAATTTTCGTTTCATTTATTGATGCACGTGTAAATTTTTCGTTTCGTTTATTGAAATATTTTTTATTTATGTACGCAAGAGAATTTCACTATGAAATTTCTCGATATAAATAGTGATATTATACAATTAGAAGAAGGTGTCCGGAATGCATTTAGGTGGAATTGGATTGAACGGAGAGATGGTAATGGGGATACCATCGGCACATGGTGCAAGAAAATAAATGTTGCTGGACAAGCATATTGTGTTTTTTGTAACTCACTGCTGAAGTATGGTGGGTTAAGGATTCAAGGCTTTCACAAATCATTCTAAAACTGTGACGCACATAAAATATTCAAAGTGCATTAGACATTCAATGACTTTAAGTAATTATGCTAATTCAAAAAATACTGATGACTTACTGGAGACTGATGCTCGGCCATTGGATATAGTGACAAGAAAAGCACGCCAAGAGGTATTAATAACTTCGCCGAGAATTCTCTTTCTTTCAATGTAGCACCCAATTTAATTGAACTCTGCAAACAGTTGAGCCGCGATCAGACGGCACTAAACTTGTTGGAAATGTCCAGGACTACTGCATGTTATAAGATGAAATATGGACTCGCAAAAACTATTAAGGAAAATATCATTAAAACTTTAAAGGAAACTCCATTTTCTCTAAATTTGGATGAAAGTACTAGCAATGCTCAAGAAAGTATACTGGCAATATTGGTGCAGTTTTATGACAACAATCAAAATGAAGTTGTAGTTCATCATTTTGCATCTCTAAAGATGGAATCTTGCAATTCAGAAGCTGTTTTTAAAGCAGTTGTTAATACTATTGAAGATAATAATATTCCATGGGCAAACTTAATGTATTAATGGACTCATATAACACCATCCGTGGAAAAAAAAGGTTGTTGAAACCAGACTACAATCAAACAAAGCACCCCTCTTATTAGATATTGATGGTGATACATGTCACACAGGGGTGTATTCTTGCTTGCATTCCCACCAACTCACAAAGGATGCTTTAGCTCGGAAAAAAAGAATACTAAATGGTTTATTTGTTATGCAAAACAAAACTTTATTGCATATGGTATTATATTCAGCAGTATTACCAGAGTTCAACACATATATTAAATTATTTGAAAAAAAAACCGATGCTTCATTTAATACATTCAAGTATTTATAAATTGATGGCAAAATTTCTCTTTTTTTATGAAGCCAGAAAATATAGAGTGCACATCTTATAAGGATTTATTAAAGGTTGATGTCACAAATCCAGAATTCCATCTACCTAGCAAAGTAATATTTACTGCTACAGAAGCTTCCACTCTCCTGAAGAAATTATCAAAAAATCATCCAATAGCAAAAGAATTCCAATATTCTCTGATAAAAGCTTATACTAATACAACACAGCAAATGAACAGAAATTACCCCTAAAAAATTCATATCTAATTAGTTTTACAGCATTAGATCCAGAGCTAAGAGGTAAAACCAGTACAATATTAGCTTTTGAAAAATTATCATCTTTTGTGTCCCATATTTTTAATGATAATGAAAAGTCAAAAGTAGAAGCTGAAATAAGGTTATACCAGAGTGATATTGATATCACCAAAGAAATGTCTACACATCTGATGAAAGTGGAAATCGTCAAGTGTACAATTGATAAATATTGGTCTAAAGTTTTTAATTTAAAAGATGATTTCACAAATGATTATAAGTATCCTACATTGGCTAAATTGGTCAAAGCCTGCCTTAGCTGCTTCCATGGCCCATTAGTGGAAAGTGCATTCAACTTAATAGATACACTTGTCACTGACTATAGAACCTCTCTTAAGATTGATTCTCTAGATGCAGAGCAGACTATTAAATATGATTTAATGGCTTCTAAAGAAACCTCATGTGAAAAATATGGCTAAAAAAAATCCAATGACTGATCCAATTCACAAAGATCTCTTACTGAATATGAACAGAAGTTGGAAATCATATCAAGAGGATTTAAAAACATGTATTTCAGATGAGTCACCTATAAAAGTCTGTGAAAAATCTTCTACATTAGCAGAAAAGCAAACTGCTTCTACCTCTGAATGTGCAGTTCTCGAGGAAATTTCTTCAACTGTAAATGAGGAAAATAAAAGTCAACCTTCCTGCAATTATGAAGTTCACCACAAAAGAAAGACAAGCCCACAAGCATCAGAAAATTTAATAAAAGCAGCTGAAATTAGATAAGTTTTTTTTAAGAATTAATTCAGGGGATTTAAAATATTTACATAAAATGTAGTAGTTTATGTGTTTGAAAATTTATGTTTATTAATTTTGCAAAAAAAAAGTAATTCATTGAACTTTTATAATTAGGTCATTCAATACTTCATAATTGTAATTTTTCATTTCTCTCCCCCCCCCCCCATCTACAATCTCCAAAATGTCGGTAGTAAGTCCGTAAAAGTTTCAGGGATTTTTTGGGGTCCCACAAACACCCCTGCTGATGAGCAAGTCTTTCGATATTTCCAGTAGATTCAATAGATGCTCCAAAACAATATGTATATATATATATATATTATCATGAAAACATTTCATGTATTTGCCTCTTGAATTAACTTAATTCTTTTTCCCAGTAACGTGCCTGGTAAAAAGACGTAGTCCAGCAACTATGCTCCTGAAGTTTGGAAACTTCGTGCTACACGACTTAAACTTATCGTTAAAAAATTGACCGGTTTTTTTTTTTACCGTTAATTCTTTTTTGTTAAAAACTTTTTGCAAACCGATGCAAGAATACCGTTTGCTTGAAATCTTTTCAAACCGCGTGTTGATATTCCCAGGATAGGTCAAATGGTGATTAACAAATTTGGCCCCATTTTGCCTCCACGAAAGTATTTCTTATACATTCATGTCTATAAATTAGGGATAATTAAGTCGTGAGGAAATCAAACTCTAAAATACATATATCACCCGTAAAATGACTACACACATCTTCAAAAATCATATGCAACCAGATGCCACCGATAGTACGCCACAATTAGAGTGTAAGAGAGTGATGTAAAAGGAATACATTCTAAGTGCATTATCGCAAGTGCATTATCTTTCACTGCAATAACCACATAGTTATGACTCAAAGAACGCAATTTGATGAATTTTTTACGTGGTAGAATTATCGACCGTCTGGAATATAGGTGTATCCAACTGGAAGTATGATGAAATTTCCCAGAGTGTAATCTCCGAGATTTGGCAACGATTCCTAGATGATGGTAATGTGAGTAGACGTTACAGCACAGGTCGCCCTCAAGTTACTATGCCGAATGAGGACTGGTATTTGGCAGGTGCTGCCTAAATAAACAGACGGAGCACAGCATCAGACCTGTCTCGTCAGCTCTCTTCGGTCACTGGTACGATAGTTTCAAGGCAGACCGTGTACCGACGCTTAGTACGTATTGGTCTGTATACTCGTAGGCCATATGTGTTCTACTTACTGAAACTCTATCGCTTGTGGTTAATCTGGAGTAGAGAGCATGCATTGTGGGCACCGTAGCAGTGGGCTTGTGTGATGTTTTCCGACGAGTCCAGGTTTAGCTGATTATCGCCGGACTTTCATATGGAGGTACCAGCAAGAGAACATCATTGAACGATACGTTGCGGTGTTGCAGGATTGCGCGTTTAGGGAGGAATTATTATGGGTTCCAGAACTTACTAAGATGTTCAAATGAGTATGAGGCGGGACATAGTTTTATTGAAACTAGAATTACAAAAGTTTAGTCCAGTTTTTGGATATTGGTGTTGGTGCATCCCATGATATTTATAATGTCAATAAAAAGTTTTATTTCTTACTGTTGGCTTGGGAACTTACTGAATGATATTTTTAATGGTGCAAAATGCTCGTTGTTAGTTGTTAGCCATTGTTAGTTTTCATGATGCTGCAATAAGCATGTTACTCAAAACTCCAGGTCTTATGTTTATGCATTCCTCAGTAGAACTAACAACTTTTTATCCTCTGTGTGCTCTATTTGCAAGCATAGGAATGTTGATTCAAAACATAAGCACAAATGAATGAAATATTGAAGTTATCATCAAAAATATAACTAAAGGATTTAAGAGAATATTGAATAAACTGAAGTTTATTTTATTGTTGAAGAAAAACTTATGAATCCTTTTTTTGTTGTTGTTGTTGTTGCAGCTTTAACACCATTAAAGAAATATGTATACATGTTTCATTCTAAATAGATATATATGATACATACATATTCGTAAGCTGTTTGAAGCACAAAAGCAATTGTTTGTATAATTTGTCTATTGTTATTGCAGGAATATTTACTCAAAAGAATTTTTAGAGTATTGTTGTAATGAATGTTACGAATCATATACTTCGAGTTAAATGTTTATTGCTGCTAAAACTCAATTATCATATTTAAATGGATTTAGTAATTGTATATGAAACTATATAATGTTAAAAACGTCTGTGTAAATTGCTGATTATTTCTAAAAGTAATTACCTCTAGCAGATCCTTTACTGAAGTGCACATCTTGTATTGATCCAGCTGTTAGAGGGGAAAGAGACTACAGAAGTCATATTCCCATACTACTTTGTAGAATCGGTTATATTTTTCTATACACTTGGTAGTTAAAATTATTCAGTATGGAGAAATATACTACCTGTTAGAGGGCAAGAGCTGCAATCATTTGTTTTCATGGTCCTGAAGTTGGAGGCCCTATCAACATAATATCAGACCTAATGGATAATATATCAGGAAGAAGGAATATTGAGACATATTCTAAAATTTAGATTGTAAAATACAAAATCAAAAAGCATTCTCTGCTGTTGAACATTTTAGGATAATGTGATTTTGCTTGATGCATTTATTGCATATTCTGTAAAAATTTTCAACCTTTGAGAAAATGCTACCAGGAGAAACTTGTTAACAAAAAAACAACAATTAGATGGAAAGAATAAAGACACCTTCCCCCTAAACAAAGAAAGAAAAAAAAAGTTGAAATAGTTGGCTGAAATATTTTTTAAAAAAGCTTGAGCTTTTGGCTCAAAAAGGCAAAGAAAAAAAAGCGGTTAAAAGAATAGAGTTTAAATAAAAGTTAAGAGAATAAAAATTTTGCTAGTATATTAAGAAAAAAAAATCTCTCATGACCGTTTCATATCTTATTTAGGTTTTTGTGTCGTTTTTACTTTAAAATTTTTAATTAATTTATTTTTCATCGATCAGTCCTTTGTAATTAATAATTATTCAATATTTTTTATATTTAAATAAATTAATTTTATTATCCAATTAAACGTTAAGGTATAAAATAAATTTGATTATATTTAACTCAATTTTTTATTTACGAAATTCAATTTTGTTTTGTTTTAAGCTTATGTCTTGTCTGATTTCAAGATAAGATTTAGCATTAGTGGGACTTTTAGAATAAGCGATTTAACATTGAAAAAGATTATTTATTTGTATTTATTAGTGTGAATTGTTAATCTTCGAAGTTTTTATTAAAGCATATGCAACAGCTATTTTAGATGTATATATGTCTTCAAGAGAATTTTTCAAAATATAATTTAAGTTTTCACGAATGAAAGAATTATTTTTCTTGAAACTTATCCTTATAGAAATATGTTCAGTCGCATTGAGAGCAAAAGCTACTCTACCTATAAACAAAATTTAAATATTCCTACTATAAAAATCAATATTTGTTCATGATGAAATACTGTTGATTTACTTATTTCGTGAATCCCCAGAAAGAGTGGAGACACCTCGAAATGAGAATGAGAAGTTTCCGGCATGGTGGTTGGTTTTCGCCACTCTAGAGGGTACACGAAAAAGTGAGGGTTTGGCTCTTATCGATGACTGGACTTTTTCCTTCTGGGAAGGTTGCACCTTGGCTTGTGATGGCCCTTAGGACTCAACTTCAGCTCACGCTAATGTTATTGTTGAGGCTGTCCAGTCATTCAGTAATTTTATCTCTGGGTCTTCAGGTGGGTTAGAAAGTCAGTGATTTGGTTTATTAGCATTTATATATTTAAAATTACTTAGTTTATTTATTTATTTTTTTTTTTTTTTGTAATTTTACTTCCACAAGAATGGGAATCCTGTACAGTATTGTAAGTGGTGTGTACAAAATATGATTATCTTTTTATTGTTTGTCTCAACAGATTTTCGATTCTAAAGTTTTAGTATGCAAATTTTTGTTTCAAATATCAGTTTTCAAAATATGTGCTTGTGTAAAGTTAAACCTAGGAAAATCCGTTTCCTTGTTAAGAAAGCTAACAAAGCATTTAAATTCTTATGCATGCATGTATTGCCAACTCTAATTATTTTTTAGAAACTTATTTTACTCAATATTTTTTTTTAAACAGTCATGTAATTTATTAATAGATGGATATTTTTATGTAAAATTATTCCTTTATCTGTTTCAGCCTCTTTTAGAAATTATTGATGGTCGACACCCTACTTTTTTGAAATATTTTACTGGAGATGATTATATTCCAAATAGTGTGTACATTGGACCAAAACGAGTAAGTGGTATATCTCTTCTCTTTGTACTTTTTTCTTTGCTTTCGCTTTGTTCTAATGATATGTGTTCTTCAATTCAATTTTTTGGTAAATTTTATGTTATTAATGAATAAATTTAATTGTATTACCTACATTTTTCTTGTAAAGCAATCCCTGTGGCGAGTTGCAGATCAAACTACATATAACATAACTTTGAGATAATTTACAATTTTTGTAACTGCTACTCAGTCCCCTCCCCCTTTCTTCAGTTTTCTAATTTAAAGAAATACAGGTCCTGAAGTAAACACTATTAAAACATGCTTCTAAATAGATCAAGAAATTAGCATTTAGATGCTGGTTTGCTGTCTGTAGTTACAGAACATAGCAAAGATTTTGTTATTATTTGTTATTTATTTACATAAACAGGCAATACACAAAATAGGTTATCCGTAATTTGGCTTTGCTCCGTTTCGATCCCCTTTGAAAGTTCAGTATTTTCAGAAATACAAGGGATAGCGATAAAGGGAAAATATGCATTTAGAATACATGAAAATACCAAGTGGATAATTTGTGGGATAAAGGTAGAGAAATAAAAATAGACACACGTGCTTGAGATGACATGTGTTTTTATTGAAGACTAACATGAGCAAAAATTCACAAAATGATTGATTTTCAACAAAGACTAAGTTCTTTATAGAAAAAAGCTCAACATGTTGGTCGTCATTCACCAACGATTCCTTTAATCGAGGGACAATGTTGTGAGCAGCACTACATAGTGTGGGTGTGGTGAGAAATTGTCTTCAAAGTTGTCTTTCAGCCTCACTAATGGGTGGACGATCATGGTAGACTTACAACTTTTGATAATTCCACAACCAATAATCACATGGATTAAGATCTGGGGGCCTTTAAGGACTAGCATAACAGAAGTGAGTTCAATATACGATTCTCACCAAATGATGTGCGGAAGAGATATTTCACGCATGTAGCAATTTGAGGTGGCATATAAATCGTACAAGCAAGTGTCTATCGGCCAGGCTAGAGATGAGTCGACTTTATTACATATCGGTGTCATGCCCACAGTTTAAAAAGCAGAACCATTAGCAAAAAGATACGATCACGATAGATATGACATATCGGCATCAAGCCATGACTTTCTCGGCATGTAATAGGATTTCCCAAATTCTCCAGCTGTGGGACAGACCCTCGAAATGTGAAATAGACAGCCAAGCTTCAAATCCTTTCCACTCCCCCCCCCCCCGTTTTAATAAAACCCATCATTTCAAGAATGCGTGTTAATTTTTACCTTCATTATTTCATGAATTATTGAATTTTCTGATGTTAATGGATTTTGGAATCGGTTTTTAGAGCATTGTATTCTTATTTCAATGACTTGGGTATGATGTAACCAATGTTAATCTGAATTATATATCATAATACATAGTATTTATAGTATAATATTTATGGAAAGAATAATTTCTTGTAGCATTTCCGATGGAAGTTTTAAAGTATGTTTTTTAATGATTTTCTATTAATTTTAGTTTTCTGATTTATAGCTGTTGAATTGAGAATTTACTGTATTCTTTAATATTATAGTAAGAAATTGTTTGGGAAAAGTTGTATCACAAGGTATATCAGATGACGTGAGAAAAAAAATCAAATTTGTATTTCGGGAAACCCTCCGCGCTCTTGCGCATGCGCAAGGATAAATTTAATTCGTCAAAATAAGAGGTGAAACTAAGGATGAAACGAGGAGTTGTTTACATTTACTAGCATCTAATGGGGAAATCCATGATGAAAGGGAATATCGGAAATGCACTCATTGTTCCGCGTTTTTTACAGTTTTTTCTTGTATTTTTTTAAAGCCAATGTGCAAATAGTTGATGTTACAGTGAAAACACGAATGAACTACGGAAAATGCATTTCGACTGACAGTGCTAAGGAGGACGCCAATTCACTAGGGAAAACGCGTTCTGACTGGCAGCGCCAGGAAAAACCCGAATTAACTAGGAAAGATATGTTCTCACTAACTGCGCTAGGGATAACACTTTTATTCTTGTTTTTTACTGATTTATTTGACAAAATTATTTGCATCTACCCAAAGATATATTAAATTATACTCAACAAAGCAGTATTTGAGGAAAAGTTCTATCATTGGAGGAAACAAATATTTTATTTGGATATTGTTTAAACCAGTACCATTATTGCAGATTATTCATGTCGACAACTCAAACTACTTTGATACTTAGAAATGCAAAGGGACCCATTTTTCATGCAGAAACAACTCTTTGAAGAACAGTATTTTTTGCGAGAACAGTGGAAGAACCCTTGATCAGTTCCTGTAGCTCCTTTTTTTGCTGCTGTTCTCAGAGAAATTTTCTGATTCGGTACTTGTTCTTCAGTCAAGAAAATTTGTTGCGATACATTGAATTCAGATTTAAAAATCAGGGAATGTTTTGTATCAAACTTGCATCAAACTTGAATAGATATAATGAACTGTATAAAAGCTTGTAAAATTTAAGGTTAATAGAAATTGAATAAATAATATATTTAAACTTAATTAGTTCATTACCTTTACTACAGTTTGGTCAGAACTCCATCTTTCGTACCAATTTTGTACAGGCCATCTTTATATTTTTCAAGCACTACACATATGAGGTTTCGTAAATGAGTTTTTCCTCTATCAACATCTGGAATGGGAACAACGACATTACCTCCAATATCAAACTCAGGATGTGTTGCACCGGATTTTTTTTATTCGTTCGGCTTGCTTTATTGAATTTTTTCCTCTCTTATTAGAAAATTGTTGGCCGACTTATTAGCAAGCATACGCTCCCCTGATCGAGCGTGTTCAGTTTCTTGTTCTGCATTCATATCCTCGAAAAAATTCTGAAATTCGTCCTCGTCTTTGATAGTTTTTATAATATCTGATGATAAAGTTGAGCTTGTTAATCAAATTCTTGGTTCAAACCGAAACATAGCTCTGTATAGTGATTGTTTAACTCCTGAATGTAGAGCTCTGTTTTTCATGAATTAGACAAAACGAAGACCATAGGACCACTCAAACTTTCTTCCATTATCAGATTGCAGTACACAAGGAACCCCAAGTATCAAAAAGATATCAAGTACTTGCAATGCAACCTCTTCCACTCTTTTGCTCTGAAGTGGCCGTAGTAACTCGAATTTTATTAAATAGTCCCTAATAAACTTAAATTCATTATTTGTCTGAAACTGCATGTCAATCAAATCCACTTGGAAGTGACTATTCATTTCTGTGTGAATGATAGGCTTAGAACCAAATTTTTCCTTTTCGTGCTTTTTTCTGTTGACTTTGATGGGTGAAAAATTCTATTAACTCAGTGGTTATGCTAGCATATTTTTTTGAAGTTTCAATTTTCAGGTTATATCTACCATCATGTCCTATGGTCACATGTGCACTTTCGATGACATCAAAAATTTCTTCAACCGGTAAATAATATTTGATGGACTCATTTGAAGAAATCAACTTTTTTATTCCACATATTTCAAGATTGTTAAACCTTTTTAATTTGCATTACTGAACATAAGTCTTTTTAACGGCAAATTTTGCTTATTAAACCTCGGATAAAAGAGTATTGTATTCATTGTGTGTCGTCACTTTCAAATTATTCTGTTTTTTCTGTAACATTTGTAATTGTTTAAGAAATCTTTTTCTACTTTTTAGTGCAAAATGTATTAACATTTTCTTCACTCATCTTAAATGAGTCAACCAGCACAAACATTAGTGCCAACAAGATTAAAATTGGACCACAGCTCTTGGGAAATTTCAGGAACGAAAAAAGAAAAGAAAAATCTAGATTCATGCAGTTTTAACTCAACAAAACTGGAAATAACTTGAGAAAACCCATTTTTAACGGTATAATTCGGCCTTCCCTCGGCACTGCCAATTAGAATGCGCTTTCACTAGTGAATTCTCGTTCTCCTTAGCGCTGTCAGTTAAAACGCGTTTTCTCTAGTGAATTCGCGTTTTGACTGGTTTCAGGTTTTCACTGTAACATAGATATTGCTATCAAAGAAAATAATTATTTATCTAGTTAAATAATATCTTCAGTTCGAGCCTCGGTTGAAAAGTTTCACTATTATTCATTTAAAGCTTGTCCTTACTGGTTAGCATAAGTTTTCAAACTTCTTGCCTGAACTCGCTAGCTGCCATGTAACTCGTCTAAGGTTCTTTCTTACTATTTGATTGTACCGAAACATCTTATCTAATTAGAATGAGGCCTTCTCTAATGTAGTGAAAAAAATGTCAAAGATTAATTAATGCAGATTAGATAAGAGTTGATGCTGCGAATGTGAACTTTGGTGTGGGTGTAGCTTTTTCTCTTTAATCTAGTCTTCAACTCTGTTGTCTTGATATCTAAAATATCCGTTTCTTTTTCCCCCCTGATCTATGTGTCTTATGAAGATAAATAAATCTTTGTTCAATCTTGCTTTTAGTATATATACAATTAATGAAAATTTAATACCATGCAGATTTATTTTATAAGAGCCGTGCACATCACCTCATATTTACTGGCAGAAGCATTACAATATTTTAAACTCATTTTTTAAGAAATAAAATCGCTAATAAAACTGAAATTATTCCCCCCCTCCACCTTTGAATACTTACCTGTTTGTACAATTTTCAGATTTTTGTTATTTCATCAGCTCTTTGGATATAAATTTATTTGATGGGATTTTTTGCTCTTAGAACGGATTTTATTTGTTGAAGTATAAAATTGTATATTGTTATATATCTATAAATCTCTCTTTACAGTGATAAGAATAATGTAGCAAGGAAACTATAGTACAGATTCATGTTATGGATCTTTAACCGCTTAACTGTTTTGCCCGAGTGCCATACGTGCATCGATTTATCGAATTTTCATAGTTGTAAGCAAAAAATTAATAATTCATAACGATTATAATTCAATATCAAAATTATTCCGAATACAATGATAAGCCAAGTATTCAATGGATTTCTAATTGAATCAAAATAACAAAAAATTTCCAAAATTCAAGGTGTCATCTCATTAGATAGTAAAGAAAATAAGTCTGTCAAGTGGTTAATACCGTTAGCTTGCCATGTTAACAACATAACAGTAATGAAGGAATGGTAGCCTTCTTTACCAAATAATGAAAATGACAATTAACTTATTTACTATGCAGTTAATTTACTACTCTCTTTATGCTACTTTAAAGATTGCCACTAGTGAAAAACTGAGATACAAAGGAAAATGAATGTAAATTGAAGAAAATCTTGATGTAAGTTTTACTTTAGATATCACCACTGTATGTTTTCTTACACTATATTTTCTTCAAAAATTTAATATAATTTTAGATGTAGAGAAGAATAAGATACAGATAAACAGAAAAGTAATTTTAAGACAAATAAAGGAAATTAAAAGTTATTTCTGTAATCAGGAAAGATAGAATTATAATGTCCAGTATCTTATCCAAGGAATTTTTTAATACTCTGAACAGTTCGTGAATGCTATGACGGAATTGCCTATCCAAGTCTCTCAGAATGGTGTCAGAGTGTAATTGTCTTTATTACTTGTAGAATAACGACAATACTGAAGTGAATAGTGGAGGAAAATTGGTATTAGTGACTGGCCCAAATATGGGTGGTAAATCAACTTTAATGCGACAAGCTGGGATACTTACAATAATGGCCCATTTAGTAAGTAATTATTTATGAACATGTTTCTTAGTGGATGTATTATATATGTTTCATTTTGATGTAATATAACTTAATTTTTGCTTAATGCTTCATTATATTCAGTCATATCAATAATAATATCAAGTACAAAATACTTAAAAATTGTTGAAATTATCTAAAATTCATTAAATTAAAAAACAGGCTGTGTGGCATCATTAAATGTCTAAGAAAAAAATTGCTTATTTTTATTGGTCCTTATATAAGAGACTTAAAATTAAATTAAGGGGGGGGGGAAATAAAATTCACTGCATTATTTAATCATGCCAGATTTTACTCATTATATAAGTGTATGTTCTTTGTGATGTCTGATCTTTCATCTCTGAATTTGCTTCAATGAATCTGGAAAGTTTTTAAAAATCTGTTTTCAGTTTTTACCTGTTTATGTTAAAAAATGAGAAGGAAATGAATTACTTTTATTTGCTTTGTTAACCTAATTATGTTGTTTAGATAGAAAAAAAAATTGGTTCTTTTTAGGGATAATTTTATGTATTCATGTAAAAATCACATGACAGAGACTTCAACAAGTCATAACATCATTTTCCACATTAGTTTTGTTGTTATTGTTTGAGCATTTGATTTAAATTACAATATTATTTAGCATATCACGAATTGCAATTTATTTAAATATAACTGCTGAAAATATTTGCATAAAATTTTAAGAGTTTTTTAACAATACTATTCATTTATCTTTAAACTTTCTAAATTACATACAATAAATGGTTCAAGGTTTCAAAAAACCAAAGTAAATCAAAATTCTCATGATGAGGCTTAATTAATCTTGCTTAAAATAGCAAAAAATATATTGACGCCCTTCCCTTATTTTAGTGTTTTCTCGTATGCGAAATATTTAAAGAAAAAAAAAATTGTATTCATTTAAAAACTTCGAGCTCAAAATTTTGTTCGAACTTCACGATTCAGGCTTCCGAAAAATGAAGTTTTCGAATCTTTATCTATCAGTAAACATGGTAACTCAAAAATTCCGAGCGTCATGAGTTGCTAGATTTTGGCACACTTATTTTTAAATCTAAAGAATGTATCAATATCAACTTTTACACCAAATTCGTCAATGAGAGGAACATCTGTCAGTCTGTATTCCCATGCGTATAAACACTGTAACTCAAATATGCAACAAACTGGATAAATGAAATTTGGTGAACAATCTTGTGACTGAAACGTAGCTCTGTGTCATTTGGCCAGCCAGAACGCGTCCAAATTGCATACTTAATTTTCATTACTGTACTGTGAAGTGCAAAATGTTTCTGTGAGAACTATGAAAATAAAAATGTCAGTCTTTGTGCTTTCTGCTACACTGCTGAGTATCCCTATTTTGTATGCAGAATGGAGGGGTAATAGCACTTTTATCGGGGAGAATGTAGAAAAGACTCCTGAGTTGCAGAACACATTAAACCATTTCTTCAAATGTATCAGAGTGACGACCCACATTAGTTTTCTTATACATCTAATATTCATAAACAAGTAAAATAATGATTTTATTTTTAAAGTTTTGAAAGATAATTTCTTGGATGAAATTGTTTTTTCTCTAAACAGCTATTTACGATTTAATTTTTCTAATAACGTATCATGATCTGTCATTGATAAACTTTCACCATCGGGAATAAATTGGAGAAAGCTTTACATTCCATATAAGGAATATTCATTAAAGTTATATACTTTTCAAGCATGATTATCAATGGCTTTAAGAAAAACAACATTAGAATGCATAGTTAATGTATCTTATAAATTGTCTATCGGTAAAAGCATACTTGTCTATCGGTAAAGCTTGTATAAAAAACGTTTTAAATAATTTATTGTCAATGTTGATGAAGTAATTAGTGGTTGCATTTATGTTTAAAATTGAATACTTACTTTGTTATTACTTTACTTTGTTTTGTAACATGTAATTCTGTAATAAAATTTATCTTAATGTGATTCTTATTTTTCACTCAAGGTACCTTAAAAATGTTCATAAAGTGCTTTTTTATTTATTTAGATAAAATTCGAATATGCACCCTGAAAAGTAAAAGTGGAATAATTATATAATGTTTTTAAAATAAATGGATATCTTGTGTGGAGATAAAATTTCAAGCTGGAGCTTAACCAATTATTTACTTTTGCAATAGGGATCCTATGTTCCTGCGGAGTCTATGAGCTTAACACCAGTTGACAGGATTTTCACAAGAGTTGGGGCTAGTGATCGAATCAGCAAAGGTAACTTGCCTAATCATTTCCAAAACTTAGATTATTTTTAAAGAGTATTTGTTTGATTGAAAGTTTTTTAAATGCTGAGTACAAAATGCATGCCTCTTTCATTTTTAGTTATCCATTTGCACGACAGGATAATTTTTATTTCATATATTCTAAGGACTTCCAATGGCAATATGTAAAAACTGCTGGGAATTCTTAACTTTATATCACAAGGAGTGTTTCCTTCAAAGATCCAACATTTGGACATTTAGTGAAATAGACCGTCTTTACTTTCACACGGCGCGAAGTGTCATGAAAAATCATTAAAAAGTATTTAAGTTTGAAAGCCTTTTTTAAGCATTAAAAGTGCTTAATTTTCTCGAGAAATGCAAAGAAGATATTCTTTTTTGTTGCTGCATTCGATGAATACGCTCAATCGATGACAGTCGTATATATTTATTTACTGGATATATATATAAAAAAAGAAAACCGTCGAAAGGCGGCATTCGATAGAGGGATACAAAAGTTTTAATCCGTGTAAAGATAAGGGTTAATGAACTTTTTTTCCTCTCCTTTTTTCGACAGTGCTGTACCGCATTAAAATATTGGAATGGTAATTACGAAATATGATATATGCCGAACTGGTTACAATTCGAAAAACGTTTCAATTTCTTTTACATGTAGTGCTCTAAATAGGGAATGAGTTGTTTTAGTTACTCCTGGAATCTTTTTATTCAACACTTTGTGTTCTTAAAGACTATGGTCCTGGTCATACAATTCCATTAATCCATTGCTGAAAATAAATTTTCTTATTCTGAATTATTGAAGTGGAAAAATTGGAAACAAAAAATTATTGCTGTAAAACAATGTGCTTCGGAAAATTGATAAAAAAAAATGTTGTAGAATAAATTTTTTTAATCTCAAAAAATCTTATATACCCAGAGCCGCTCGACATATGTCGAAAAGTTGAACAGGCGAAGATTGCAGTCTCAAAATAGTGAAAATCCTAAAAAGAGGATACACATTTTAGATAAACTAAATTATTTAAAATTGAAAGACGATAAAATCTGCAAACAGATTAATTGTAAAGATAGGAGGTTATGGAAATTTTCAGTGTATAGCAATATCAAATAGTTTTAGAAAATCAAGCTTTAACTCTGTAATTTAACATATTTTAATGGTGCGTTGTTTTCAATGCATTTATTTAAATGTGATTAAAAAGATTTTCTTGATTTGTATCTGCCTCTTTTATTTTCCCTCTTCAATCTGTTAAGCACTGACCTAAAATAAAGAAATTTCTCTGGAATGAACACTTGTAATGAATTTTGTTTCATTTAAATTTCGAATTTGTTTGAAACTCTTTATGTGTTTTTGTGAAATTTTTATCTATAATTATTGTGTGGGTGCTTGCTCCTTGATCTTGAAACCCACTTTAAGCCGTAATTCTAGCTTATTAATTGAAGATGAATGCAACAGATGTCCTTAGTGCTTAAACTTGAAGCATGTGGAAATAATGAAGAAAATGTAGTTATGCATTTAAAATTGATTGAAAATATTTAAAATTATAATTCACCTTTCTATAACTAAAGTATGTTATTTCATGGACCTTGAATCCTCCTCACCACCTCCAATAACAGCGAGAATCCTGTGAAAGCTGCTACTCCCTCTCATAAGTTGCAAGAAACGATGCAAAATATAATTTTTTGTGACTACACAAGACATCTAAGTGATGTAAACTATATATTTTCATTCAGTGAAAATTTATATTTTTATCTTCATACTTTAACTTTTTAATAAAAAATATGATTATTTATTAATTTGTGACATCCATTTAAACCTCCATATTCATCATATAATTTATGAAGAAATTTTATACAGCAGTTTGGATTTCTGTCGTATAATAACTATTTATGCGTTTCTTTTTCTATAAAATTTCCAGGTTCAAACTTTGTCTTGATAATACTTAATACATGCTGCTTATTTATTTGTAGGTGAAAGCACTTTCTTCGTTGAGGCCAGTGAGACTGCAAGTATTTTGCATCATGCAACATCAAATTCTTTCGTATTGGTTGATGAATTAGGTATTATAAAGTTATTTTTCAAACTACAGTTTTCAAAAATATTTTTCGGTTTCTTTTAATTTGCTTATTGCTATAGCTTAATGAGTTTTAAATGCACTTTTTATACAATTTAAGTTTCTAATTTTATTATTTTCTCATATTTTTGAACTCAATTATAATACAAAGTATATCTAATTAAATTTTTAATAATTATTTTTTCTTGAAATCGCAAAATATTGTTGTTTTTTTGTATTAGTAATACAAATCATTCCTCAAGTCTTTTATTGAACCGTATACACTTATAAAAATTACCATTTTGTTCATCCTCTGTCCAGAAAATTGCTATTTATCAAATTTCATTAGATATCGAAACGATTAATCTTGTTGTAGAATGTAATGAAAATCATCAGATTTACCAAGTCCTCAGTCTTGTGAAATTATAATATTTGTGTGCAAAACTAAATTTTTGAACTATATGCTGAATTTTAAAGAATAGTTCTGATTATCTACACATTGATTTGTATCAGGAAATATAAGCGAACGGGGTTTTCAATCCTAAAAAGAAAAATCCGCTGAAGACGGATAGTAGATGGAATTTCATATATATTATAGTTTGTATCTACTGAATATTAGCGTTATTTTACATACTTTTCAATAATAATAAAACTCTTTGAATAAAAGAATTATGTAAGGATTTATTCATTGACCTGTATATTTAAAGTATACTTGTATATATTTTACTGAAATATCTTTAAATTTCTGTTTTAAAAGCATTTTCCTTATATTTTTCCTTAGCATTTTCAAAATATATCTATATATATAATTTCTGTGTGTTGAATTAATAGTAATCTAGTTATCATAAATTTGGATTACTTTATTTTCTTTCAATAATTTTATGAAATGAGAAAAAAGAAAATACAATTTATCTTGGTATTCAGTATTGTTCGATTTTATCCCGAATTCTTAATCGAATCGACTAAATCGAAGATTTCATTATAATAATCAAAATGGGAATTTTTCACTTTGTAATTGACCAAATGTGACAACTCATGTAGTTTCATTAAAATTCCTTAAAAACAAAAATTGAATTCTTCATCGAAACCTCAGGGTTTCCCCCTTCCTCGCTATCTTCGACTAGATTTTTGCATAATTCTAAGTCTTGCTCAAGGGTAACATTTAGGTTAATTTTGAAAATTTTTATTCGAAATTTTTAGAATCATCTTCCTGATATAATTTTCAAAGAATGTATCAGTTATCAACACAGCAATGATTAATATATTTATAGAACTAGTTATCTTGGCAACATAAATTTATTATGAAAAGGAATGTTTCTTATGGCACTTGCCATTTGATAAACCCGCTGTAATAAAGTCGATAGGGTGCGCCTCTTGATTTTTTTCAGTAGCGTCATCTAGGGTCAAAAGTACGACTTTTCCACTCATGCGTCACAACCCTTTTTACGGGGTGAACTTCATGCATTTTTGTTCACTCAGCGACATATCGTAATTTAGACCTGAATCAAAGAACGTTCACCTCTGAACCAGAACCCCAGGGATATTACTCTCGGCATGAATTACTTTGTGACCACGACAGATTTATGCGTCGCCAGCCACCACCACAGACGGGGAAACCTCAGATGGTGGGTCGAACTCGCAATCTAACGGACACGATTTCAACGCCCTACCAACCAGACTATTCCGATCTGCATTATAAATCTTTTCTTTTTTATTGGCGCATAAATTCTTCACCAATTTTTACGCTATGTAAAACAGAATTAAACTATTTCACGTAACTAAGATTGCTTTTGAAATATGGGCGCTTACCAAACCAACATCGCAGTGTATCGATACATATCTCCAACATATATGGATATTTCTTATATTATGATTTCATTAATTATTACTATTATTATAAATAATATCTTTAACATTCTGACGAATTAGATTGACCCCAAATTACAGGAACTTTTGTCTTATATAGTAAAAATATTCGTGAAATGCCAATAATTAGAAAGTAATTGTGTTAAAATATCTCCAATAAAACGTGTTGTCTTGTAACGTGTTGCTAAAGCATTGTCTGCATTTTGCAATTTATCATAGCGGGACTTTTTTGTTTTTATTTGTTTATTTTTCAATTATATAGTAATTTTTGACTTCTGTACTACTTATCTAGAAAATGAAATAGATTATGAATGGAAAGAAACGCATAATACCTTGAAAATGTTAGATTAAATAGTTTTGATAAAACTCGAATTTGTAATTGGAAATCTATAATTTTAATTCTTGTTTTAAAAGTATTATTGATGAATTTAAAATACGCACTAGAATTTTAACAATAGGCAAATTAGATGATTAAAATTTAAGAGGCTTTCATACAATTTACTATTTCTGAAATAAAAAGACTAAAAAATAGTAATTGTGAAATGTGTAAAACATGAATAATAAATATTATGGAGTGTAAATTTATTTACGAAAAAATGAAACAATGAAATGAAAGTTTTAGAACCCTAAGGCCGGGTGTTCGAATCCCAGCCAAGCGGCATTACATTAAAACTTAGACTTTAATTTTAATTTATTATAATTATGCATTTATTAATGCTCTAAAAGTTTCTACGAACTTCTTGATATTTCCTGAGTATTCTGTACAGGTATGAATTCCTGTTCCACAAGCAATGAGATCAGTTCTTCGCCTGTATATTGCTAATTACTTCAAGCTAATAAACTTGATATAGTATTTCGCTGTGACTTGCTATTCTTTGCATATTCATGACAGTATAAACTTGGCAAAATAATAATAATATTTTTGAATATTAAAATCGTTTTTCATTTATTCTCTCAATATTTTGGTATATTATGAAACTAAATGAAATAAAAGATTAAAAATAAGTAATTAAAAATTTAAATGAAGCAGAAATGAAGTAAAAATGGGGTATATAAAAGATTCTTATGGATTGAAAAAGTTATATGCATAAATATTTGAAATGATAAGTATTTACTAGTTCTAATTTTCCAGTTCCTCTCTTGTTCTTATTTCTTATGGTAAACTTTTTTAATTGAGATTATATGAATAACACTTAGATTAATTGAAATAATTTTTTTAATTCAGATTTGAGTAACAAATATTACCTTATTGCTTACTTATTCTGTAGGTAGAGGAACTGCTACTTATGATGGAACTGCTATTGCATATGCTACTTTAGACTATTTAGCTAATGATATCGGATGCCGCACTTTGTTTTCAACTCATTACCATAGTCTTGTTGAAGACTTTTCTGATCATCCCAGTGTTGGCTTTGGACATATGGTAAAAAATTTATCCCTTTGTGCATTGTACATTTTATTCTGACATGATGCCCTTTTCTCCTAACTTAAACATTACTTTAACTTATCCTGACTAGAACTTTTTCTGGGTGTGTGTTTATTTATTATATACTTTCTCCGCCATTGAGACCAAAATCCTGGTCCTTCCAAATAGATTGCAACACAACATACTCGGAATACCTACGAATCTTAAATGATGTTGCCTATTTGTTATTTGGTATTTTATTTTAAATTTCTTTTTTGTCAAAATATCATGATTATAGTTAAATGAAAATTTTTTATAAGATGGACTTAAGATTTTCAAAACAATCATTCTTTTTTATATTGAAGATTATATTGTACTACTTTATACTGAATATTTCATTTAGTGTCTTGTAGAGTCTGTTCATACAAATAATGCATGTGTAGTTAATTTCATAATTAAATTGGCATTTTGGAAGAAAAGAGATGTAATTTTACTTTGCAGCATTAGTGTGGAGTTAAGATTTTCTTATATCTGTGATATCAACTGAATTATTTTATCAGTATAATGTTGTTTTATCCTTACTTTATTTCGATTCTTTTAGCTGAGTGAAAACCAATATTTATTTTGTAGGCATGCATGGTTGAAAAAAATTGCGATTGTCCAGCGCTAGAGAAAATTACATTTCTTTATAAATTTAGTGATGGAGCTTGTCCAAAAAGTTATGGTTTTAATGTAGCTTTATTGGCAGGAATTCATAAAGAAGTAAGTTTTTGTTCTAAACTTTTTCTTTTTTACTGGATATTTATATGCTTGTTATTGGACTGAATGTTCAGATTTTTTGATATTTGAAAACAGTATTACTGAAATTTTAATAAAAGGCGATTAAAATTGGCATGCCGATAACCAGTATATATGTAATGACATTTTAAAATCTTATTTAAACTCAATTAACTTCTTAATTTTTAGCCCAATTCAGCCCATATTGATTCCATTCTAAAAGATTCTCTTATTTCCTTATCTCTTTCCACTTTTTCTATTTAATTTATTCAACGAGTTCTGTAATAGCTGAATAGGCTAAGTTCCCACTCTCCGAGTGAAGAGTTAAAATACTGCTCTTACACAAATTCTTCTAGAATATCACTATGATTCCCATGCCTGTTATTGACACATGATGGAGATCCATAATAAAATCTCAATATATATTCACAGGGATAAGATTTTCAAGAACTTTTTCGCACTTCGTCTTTGCTTCTGCTTGTACATAATTTGTGCTTTCCGGGATGCAATAATACTAAGTCTTCTCTGTCTTCGACCATGACTCCTTCAAAAATTATACTTATATATATATGCAAATGTATAGTATTAGGCATTTTTTCTTTGAAACTATTTGTTTAAGGTGCTGAAAAAAAATCCACTTCTATAACCATTATCTTATTATCGTCATGTCAATAAAAACTATATGTTCACATAGAATTTAACAAAAAAAAGTGAGCATTATTGATTGACTCCCTACTTCTTAAGAAATACTTAAATTTTCTTTAGTTATTATGTTTTGCATATTTATTTTATGCTCTTAAACAACATTTGAAAAAAAAAATTTGCTGACAAATCTGTTAAAAAAATTTTTTCCTTGTCAATTAAATTTTTCAACTTCTAAAATGAAACATAAAAGTGATCATTAATTGTTTCTTTTATTCTACCCTTTATGTGTGGAATAGTTTTCTTTCAAAGAGAGAATAGATGTAGTTTAATAGTATTAATATTTATACTTCTTCACGATAAATGAAAAATTTCGAGTTTTAATATGGGTTTTAAAAGCTCATTGGTAGAAACATGATCAAGTACCGGAAATAGAAGCTGTATGAAGATATTTTGAATTTTTATTGGAAATTTTGCAGAGAAAGCACTTTTAGTTTCAGCAAATGAAATGTCAGTGTGGAAAAATAAGTTTTGTGCGATTTATAAGTTAAAGTGGTTAGGGAATTATTATTTTTCTCGAGTATAAATAAATAAAACTGCACATTTTTTTTATAAAAACAATTATTACCACGCAAACTTCAGTATAATATTGTAGAAATTGTTTATATACCTATAAAAGGAAGTATTTGTGTTCATTTTGGCAATGTGATTTCAGGGAATCTATCATACATAAAACTATGAAATAATGATAATAGTGATAATTCAATACACGTCGGAGCAAGGATTAAAAAATTTATGATTAAAAAATTTTTTATTCAATAGCTTAATTATAGTTCGGGACATTTCTTGTAGCAATGATGTTTCCAACGATAGAGGAAAAAAATAACGCATCATCTGGCAACAAAAATATTTTGGAAGAAATTTATTTTACACTTTTCTATTTAATCAATTTGCTAAAAAGATTTTAAAATGAGAGTAAAATCTGCATTTAACATTTTCTTCTTTTCCAATATTTAGAACATTTGGTCCGATTTTCAAATGAGTGGTTTTAAAAAATATTATTTACTAATATTTTCTTAAAGAGCTCAAACATTTTATCTGCATATTTATGTCAGAAAATGGAGTAACACTTCTTCGCTGGACTATTAATGTAACTTGTCGTATTTCTCATATATGTCGAATTTGCACATAGCTGCACGTGAATTAATTTTCCAAGATTGTTGTCACATACAATTCTATGCAAATATTGCCAGTAATCAATGAGACGAGTGTATCCTTAATTATTTTTTTGCCATATTTCATAAATTTTACAAATATGCAATGGCTATAACCTCTTATTGTTAAAATAATAATTTAGTAAATATTGTATTAAACATACAATAGATTTTCAATTTACTTAACTTTGATGTAACAGACTGATTGTTCTTGAGCTTTTACTCGGCTTTCTTTTACACTTATAGACACCTGTCTCCCTCTTTTTTTAAATGAAATTTTAGGAGTTATTAATATTTCTAATGAATAATCTGTTAACGATTATGTGTTTGCGAAAGTCACGAATTTAAATTTTAGTGTGCTATGGTGTTTTATAATATGTGGTGTATCCTAAATTTCTCATGAAAAATGTTTTTGTTATTTTTATATTTATTTTTAGTTTTTTTTTTATATTCGGTTAATTCTTCCTAATTTCTCCTTTTGAGGTTTAAGTGTTAGATGTAAGCAATTTAATTCAAAATGCGTAGTCGCTATTCGGATTTCTTCAACATAGTGCAATAAAGTGTGTAATATGTCAATATTTATATAATGCGTTGCTTTATGTTCTTTTGCAGATTGTGCGACAAGGCTTCGTGAGAGCAGAGCAAATGGAATATGGCTCTAGGCTTTCGAAAGTATTGAGGTAATTATTTGTTATAATTATTTTTACCCTTTTCCGACTGAAATATTGGTTTAGAGTAACCTACTGCTTATGAACAAAGATATGCCCTTTCATATTATGGCAGTTGTCAGTTAATATCATATATGATGGTTTCCCTGTCATAAAAGTAATCTTACATTGTTTATATTAAAATACATTCCGAGCCATCTCATTTCTCTATTTATATCCGCTCTTTTTCTTTTAAATTTAAGTTCTTATGTCTGGCAATGAGCTTGATGGAATGCAGGTAAAATAATTTCTACATTTCGTCTCATCACATAGGGGCTGCGGTGGCCTGGTGTAAAGGTCTCGGCTTCAGAACCGGAGGGTTTCAGGTTCGAGACTCGATTCCACCGAAGATCCGTCGTGTGAGGGGGTCTCTTGCACGTTAAATCTGTCAGGCCAAACGTCCGCTGGTGTGGTGTGCTGTGGAAAGGGGGGTGAAACTTCAGGTGTCGTCCTCGTCATCTGACCGTGGTTCAAAATTACGAGGTCCGTCCCAAAATAGCACGCGTGTTGCTTTAAACGGGACGTTAATATAACTAAACTAAACTCATCTCCTCACATATGGTGATGAGACGTCTTGGTGTGTCATTTTTGAGTTGGTTATGATAACTTAGAATTAAACACTTAATGTTCCTGGTTCATTTGACAGATAAGTGTTACAAAATTTTTTGGTTTCATTCATCCATGGGAGAGATATATTCCAAATATGCATCATTGATTAAGTTGCTGAGAAAAGTAACACAGTCTTGTTTGTACTAAACTCATTTTTTCACTTCAAATGCGGATCTGGTACTTAATTTATAGTTTAAAATGTCTACATTTTTTTCACTCGTCCCATAGATGTTTTTGCTTAAAAATTTTTTATTGTCTAATTTCACTTTATAAACACTGCTCAGGCTAGGTAAAAATAAATGTATCTAGGTCGGAGATTCAGATTCAACCTCCCTGATTATTTTACTACAGTAAAAGAATATAATATGCAAATCCTTTTAATTGTGAACGTTATCATATTGCTGTGGGACAGTATTTGTTGATCAGTATTTCATATCTTCAATTCATAGATTGTGTATTATATTTAGGAAAAATTGCTTTTATTCATGAAGAAAATTTTAAAAAATTGATAGTAAAAAGTAAATTTGTTTGCTTGTGTTAGACTTTATTTGTTATTGATGTAAATGTAGTGAAATAGTGGAAATGCATTGATTATGCATTAGATGTGCGATTTTCAGTTAGCTGCTCTAAAATTTCTTTCTTTGTTTTTGATTGAAAAAAAAATTAGCTTCCCACTAAGACCTAACATATAATGGCAGGAAAAAATAACCTAGCTTAATAATGTTGAGTAAATTCACTTCTATCTATCATGAAAATTTGAATATTAAATAGAATCATTTCCGATTTTAAAAGATTTACCTTACCTGTTACCTTCCTCCCTGCCCGTTTTCTTATTAAAGTTATGTATAATATGATTGAATGAGTGCTTATTAGTCATACTTAATATCTAAATTATTGAAGGTGATTTTCACTTTTTTTGTTTCAGACGTCTTTTGTCTGTGATGAAGCCTGAAGAAGTTATAGAAGAATTGAACACCAAATTTAAATTCTTTGCAGTTTCAGAATGAATCCATGAACTTTATCGCCATCTTGTGTAAACTTTCATCTATACTTGAACATCGCTTCTTTAATGATAATTGTAAATTCATACTTCAATAAACTTATCAATTTTAAAACAACTAACTTCAATTTTTAAAGCGTTATGGTTTGTCATTAGGCCCTTTAAAAACAAATGATAATTAATTTTTAAATTTCATGACAATCGTTTTTATCTCTAATAACATAATAAACGTCTCTAACCGTTTTCACTCGGCAGTACATATGCTATAAATGAAGTATTTCATTTTCATTTATTTTGGTTGCAGTGCTATTGCTGAACCTACCTATTGAAAGTTCTTCCTTCCTTAGAAATTTCTTGAATCGTTTATGGCATGACTTCTGCTGTTTCCCTTGAATGAAATTTTACCAATTTTGATTTTAGAAATATATCCATCTGCTTTTGATATACTTTATATCTTTCAAAGAAAACTTAATACTCGTGGAATATTCGGATATGTTTATAATCCATGAAAAGGAAACATCCTCCATCGTTTAAACAAAATGATTTCAATGAAGTTTAAAAATTCCTTGGTTTGGTGTTAATGATGAGATTTGTTGAAAAAAACAGTTTACATGATTATTGGATAGCCAATGATCTAATTTAAACCTGTTTCATCTCATGATTTCATTTTTTATCATCTATTTATACAAGTCATTCATACAGGCTTACATTTAAAGGTTGTAAATTTTTCAAATAATTTACTTTTTTAATTTATAATTTTATTTGCGTTTCTCTGCGAAAATAGGTATATTGGACTCGCAGAAAATATTAATGAACAAAATCTTTGCAATTTTGTGAAAGATACGATTATTTAGAAACGAAGGAGCAGACCTTAAGCGAAGAACTTTAATTTATGACCGCCTCGCCTATTTTACTCATGATGGTTTAAAAAATAAGTTTGGCGTTTTTTGCATCGATTATTGCCAATTAAATAAAGTGACAATGAAAAGTGACTATTCACTTAACAAGATAGGGGATTGTTTACAAGGTGCCCATTATTTTTCGTTCATGAATCTTTTTCTGGTTATGGGCAAATATAAGTTGTTGAATCTGACCAAGAAACAGCATGTATTACCCCGTCCTCATTATATGAGTTTAGAGTCATGCTCTTTGGGCTTTGCAATGCTCCTGCCTATTCCGCCTATTATGGAAATAATTAGCGAAATTAATATGTAAAACTTGTCAGTGTAAACTTGATGATGAGATCGTACTTTCTGCTACGACTGACACGCGCCTCCTAAGATCTGTTCTGGAATGTCTTTATATGGCAGAACTGCCTCTTAGTACAAGAAACCCTATTTGGAACAAAACAATTGTAGGTTTTCGGCCATCCTGTTAGTGATGATGGACTACAACGTCATTATAAAGCAATTACTGAATATCCACTTCTACCTTCGATATCAGACATCAAAAGTTTTCGAGATTTGCTGTCGAAGATTCATCTAAGTTTTGCATCAAAGCACTTATCTAAAAAATTCCTATGAATGAGTGACTAACATCAGCTATTGAAAGCTCCAACAATGGTTTTAACTAATCAGCCGATTTTAATTCTCCTTAATAGTAATACTTCCACAGAACTATGTGTAAATTCCAGTGGCTACGGAGTTGGATCCATGCTAGTGCAAATACAAGATGGTAAGGAAACTACCATAGTATATGCATTGAAGGTGCTCAGCAAAGCAGGCAGGAAATATTGAATCCCAAAGCGTGAATATCTTGCCATGATCTGATCAATCAATCAATCAATTTCGCCCTTACCTATTAGGACGTCTTTTTGTAGTTATTACGGACAATCATTCCTTGTGTTAATTATCCAAAATAAGAATGCATCTGGACGACTAGCTCGTTCGACACTGAATTAGTCGATTGTTAATTGGCTATTTATGTCTGGGATTTGACAAATTATTTCGTTATAAGTTCGAATCACAAAATACCAAAGAAACTGCATTCTCTTTTCCTTGAAGATACTGCATTTTCTCACCTTCTAACTCAGTTTGAGAGATTCTAAAAATAAAATGCATTTAATATGTTGCTTAATATCTGCACAGTATTTCACAATGTATATTTAATTTCACAACTTCTCTACTGTTGCATAAGCTGATTCAATTCTAAAACAGAAATAAAAAAGTATAAAATTCTTAAACATTCGAAATATTTTCATACTGTAGAGTTCAGTGCCAGAATCTTACTTTTGTTGATTTTTTTAAGTAGTATTCTAAACTCATTGTCTTTATTTAGTATCAGATTAGTAATTTTGGAATTTTAATAAATTAACTTTAATTGAATATTTTTTTAATTATTTGGCAAATAAAGGTAAATGCTTAAATCATTAATCCTTTATATATATATGTATATATATATTTTCAATAATTGCAATGTCTCTTGCTGAATTATTTTCTTGAATTTCAAGGTTTGTATTCTTGAAGTGCATATTTTCTTCGTAGCAACAAATCGTAAAGGTTTTTTTTTGGGGGGGGGATCCAGTTAAGTTTTAGATTCCAGTTTAAAGTAGAGGGGATTCAGAATCAATATTCAATTTAAATTTTATATTACTAACTGCTGACTCTAACTTGATAAAAAGAAATTAGTTTGTTCTTTATTTTTAAAATGTGTTCTTACACTAGATAGAAATCTATTTGGAACATAGAAACAAAGTACATACATATTCCTTATTTCCATCTTTTAAAATTATAATCAAAAGGTTATCTTTTGTGTTTTATTAAAAAAGATTTTTTAAAAGCAATATTGATTTCTGCAATTGTATTGATACCTTTCTATTTATAAAAATGTGCCATGACATTAGAATGTACCATTTCAAAAATACGCTATGTCACTTAAATTTAAATGAAACCATGAAGTTTCATTTGTAAATTACACAAACGATAAAATTGAATAGTAATATGTGATAAAATTTAATCTGCAGATTATAGAAATAATGCATTTTACATTGATAAAATGAAAAATATAAAAATTTGCTAATAGATAGCGTTATAATACACATAGAATATTTAATACTTTATAAGTGCTAAATAATGTAAAAAGTAATTTAAACTGCTATCCTTGTCTTCATGTTTTGCAATGTGCTGTAAATCGTAGAACCATTGTTTCCATAACTGACTGGAGTAAGTTTGCTGGAATATCAAAAGTGTGGTTCCGAATGCTATCCTTTAGATGAATCCTCGCTGTTAAAGTTATGGGATTGCAAAATATTTCAGTGTATCACAACAACGTCCTGTGATGGAACAGGTTTAGATTCCATTCGGGGATATCTCTTCAAAAAAAAATTTTTTTTAAGTCAAATTCTCAAGGTAACTTTTAAACCATACCATGCTATCATTTTTTCTCTATGCAAGGAATGTTCCTGGATAGCATGAGGGTTTTTGCTGTCAAGATTCGACAATTGTGGGTGTTAACTTTGCCATTGTGCCAAAAGTGGGTTTCGTCACTCCATACAGTGTTCCATGGGAATGTGGCATCGATCAGCATTCCAGCAAGGAACTGCAGTACAAAAGTTTTACGAATCTCTTAGTCCTCATCCTGCAATAGATGCTTAATTTTACAGAGATACAATTGCAAAATTCGCTGCAAGATTTTTCACGGCAAGATTGGATCACGGCAAGAAAAACAACTATCCAATACAAGAAAAACAACTGTCACTATCATCCGGCAACTGATTGCTGGATGATAGTGACCACGATAGTCACATTTTCGAAGCTAGAAGACGGGATTAGCTTTCATCCTCTATTTTGAAGTATGCTAAGTACGCCAGTTGATTAAAATTTCTGTATTATCTTGCGCAGTGCCTGGAGACATAGGACCTCTTCGTATCCGCTTCATGTAACCGAATTCTTTTACAGTTGCAACAGAGTTATGTTGGTGTTTGTAGAACAATTTTGAAAGCAGCACTTCTTGCAACGTAGGCATAATGTACAGCGAAGTAACTAATGCTCAATATTAATTCGCCTTCTTTTTATCCAAAAAAATAATACTAATAGGCATTCTCTATAACGCGAGTGAAATTTCTTATTTTTAATATATGAAAATTAATTAAAATTAGTTTTATAGAGGTATCTGTTGATGACTTTTGATGCTAAAATCTTTTTCATTTATTAATTGTTAAGTCCATTTTTTAAGTTACCTGTAGTTCAAATTTTATCTCATTTGGATCAACAGAAT